>CM052711.1:51214955-51233788 GCA_028551405.1 Uromys caudimaculatus
GCTGCTTGTCTATGGAATCCTAGTGTCCCAGGCAGAAGTTTCCTGCCACAGCCACCCGCTTTTGGGATCCAGGGGGGTTTCTAGGCCCGCCTACCTCGGTCCCTGTGTCTCGCGGGTTCGGGGCAGTACCTGGTGAGCTGTGGGGCGTGTCTTTGGCTCTCTCCTGGGTCTTGCAATCTCCTGAGAGGGATCTTTGTCCCGGCGCTGATTAGCTGTGGGGCCCTGTGGCCCAAGCTCCACTTTCTCATAAAGTGCCTCTGTAGACTGAATAAGAAATTACCACTTGGTTTGCAAGTGGTGGTTCTAGTTTGGGAGGCTGTGAAAATTTTACAAAATATTGCTTAACTGGAGGAAGTGAGTTCCAGGGCTCACAGTTTTGAAAGTTATCCCTGTTTTCCGATGCCTTATTCTTTCTTTCTGCTTCTTGTATCTGCCATTAAGTGAATCTCTTCCTCCTCCATATGCTCCTGCAGCCAGGACATTCTCCTTCACCATGATCCTGAAATCAACAAAACCAAGGACTGTAGACTCAAACCTCTGAAACCATGAGCCAATATAAACTCTTCCTCATTTAATGTGCGGCACTAGGTACTTGACCAAGACTTTGAGTGACTAATATAGTTCCCTATCAAAGTTGTTAACATTGTATCCATCTTACCAGAGCTGTTAACATTGTATCCATCTTACCAGAGTTGTTAACATTGTATCCATCTTAAGAGGTTTACCCACAGCCCCCTGTGATGGTTTGAATGAGAATAAAAACCCCCATCCCCACCTTTACCCCCCAGGCTCACACATTTACATGCTTGGTCCTCAATAATTGAACTGTTTAGGAAGGATTAGGAGGTGTAGCCTTCTTTGTTGGAGTCTGTGTGTACTTTTTAGAAGTGTGCCACTGGGGAGAGTGAGTTTTGAGGTTCCAAAAGCCCACTCCAGGTCCCGTATCTTCCTCTCTCCCAGCCTGCTGCTTGTGCATTGGAATGTAATGCTCTCAGCTATGTCTCTGGCACCATGCCAGTCTACTTCCCACCATGATGATAATAGCCTAACCCCCTAAAACTGTAAGCAAGCTCCAAATTGAATGCTTTCTCTTAAAAGTCACCTTGGTTGTGGCATCTCTAGAGAGTTGGTGCTGGAAACTTGGTGTCTTAGTCAGGGTTTCTATTCTTGCACAAACATCATGACCAAGAAGCAAGTTGGGGAGGAAAGGGTTTATTCAGCTTACACTTCCATGCTTCTGTTCATCATCAAAGGAAGTCAGGACTGGAACTCAGGCAGGTCAGGAAGCAGGAGCTGATACAGAGGCCATGGAGGGATGTAACTTATTGGCTTGCTTGCTTCTCCCGGCTTGCTCAGCCTGCTTTCTTATAGAACCCAAGACTACCAGCCCACAGATGGTACCACTCACAAGGGGCCCTCCCCCCTTGATCACTAATTAATAAAATGCCTTACCACTGGATCTCATGGAGGCATTTTCTCAACTGAAACTCCTTTCTCTGTGATAACTCCAGCTTGTGTCAAGTTGACACACAAAACTAGCCAGTACACTTGGGAATGCTGTGATAGGCCTGACCATGCTATTTTTTGGAGAAATGTGGAAGAGTTTGGGACTTTGGACTAGAAAGGCAGCTGAACACTTTAAGTGGGGCTTAATTGTCTATCCTAGCAGAAACATATAAGACATTGGTGCTGAGTGAGATATGTACTCTGCCAGTCCAGCTCAAGAGGTTTCAGAGGAAAGAATTTTATCAGCTGGCATAGAGACATTTCTTATGATATTGTGGCAAAGAATATGTCTGTCCCTGTCCCAAAAATATGCATGGCCTAAACTGAAGAGACTTTTAACTAATATATCATTTGCAAGGGATATTCAAGACAGCCTAGTAGTGACTGTGTCATATGGTTTATAGTGATCACTTTTGTGAATGTCTACAATAAAAAAAGAAAGCAGGGCAAGGATAGATACAAAATATACAGTCTGGGGAGAAAAAATACCAGAAAATGTAACTTTGGAGGCAAATCCAATGCTCAAATTGATTAAAAAAAAAAAAGTTTAAAGAAAAGCATAGGGTTTCCTTCTGTGGTTGGGGAGCTGATCCTGTGCCACAGGGCTCTGTATCCAAATAGTACCAGGAGGGAGCTAGCCGCCCAGGAGTGTGGATAAGCCTGTAAGTGAGGGTGAGACCAGCACCTCTGCTCAGAGGGACCCACCCGGAACCCTCAGGACACAGGGACTGAGGAGTGGCCTTCTGGTTTCCGACTGCAGCCGGGGAGCTGATGCTGTGCCACAGGGCTCCATATCCAAATAGCACCAGGAGAGAGCTGGTCTCCCAGGAGTGCCGACATACCTTCCAGCACAGGCAAGCCCACCACTTCTGTTCAAATTCCTGCCCCAAGAAGGACCCTAGCAGAGCCATCAGGACACAGGAACCAAGGAACAGCTGGGGACAGGATCCTTCTGGTTTCTCTCTGCACCCCAGAGCTGACCCTGTACCACAGCTCTCCAAATTCTCCTCAGAGAGAGCTGGTCTCCCAGGAGTACTGACACAGAGGCTAGCAGGAGAGAAAAGCCACAGTCAGAGAGCAAGACCAGCTAACACCAAAAATAACCAGATGGTGAAAGGCAAGGGCAAGAACATAAGCAACAGAAACCAAGGCTACTTGGCATCATCAGAACCCAGCTCTCCCACCACAAGCCCTGGATACCCCAACACACCAGAAAAGCAAGACTCGGATTTAAAAAATCATATCTCGGGCTGGAGAAATGGCTCAGCAGTTAAAAGCATTGACTGTTCTTCCAGAGGTCCTGAGTTCAATTCCCGGCAACCACGTGGTAGCTCACAACCATCTGTAATGGGCATCTGATGCCGTCTTCTGGTGTGTCAGAAGACAACGACAGTATACCACATATATGAAATAAATAATAAAAAAAAAATCACATCTCATGATGATGACAGAAGACTTTAAGAAGGACATAAATAACTCCCTTAAAGAAATACAAGAGGACACAGGTAAACAGAAGCCCTTAAAGAGGAAACACAAAAATCTCTTAAAGAATTACAGGAAAACACAATCAAACAGGCAAAGGAAATGAACAAAACCATCCAGAATCTAAAAATGGAAATAGAAACAATAAAGATTTAATAAAACAATAAAAATCACAAAGGGAGACAACCCTGGAGATAGAAACCTGAGGAAAGAGATCAGGAGTCATAGATGCAAGCATAACCAACAATACAAGAGATAGAAGAGAGAATCTCAGGTGCAGAAGATACCATAGAAAACATTGACACAACAGTCAAAGAAAATGCAAAATGCAAAAAGCTCCTACCCCAAAACATCCTGGAAATCCAGTATACAATGAGTAGACCAAACCTAAGGATAATAGGTATAGAAGAGAGTGAAGATTCCCAACTTAAAGGGCCAGTAAATATCTTAAACAAAATTATAGAAGAAAACTCCCCTAACCTAAAGAAGGAGATAAACATAAATGTTCAAGAAGCCTACAACACTTCAAATAGATTGGACCAGAAAAGAAATTCCTCCCATCACATTATAATCAAAACACCAAATGCACAAAACAAGGAAAGAATATTAAAAGCAGTCAGGGAAAAAGGTCAAGTAACATATAAAGGCAAACCTATCAGAATTACACCAGACTTCTCCCAGAGACTATGAAAGCTAGAAGATCCTGGGCAGATGTCATACAGAACCAAGGAGAACACAACTGCCAGCCTAGGCTGCTATAACTAGCAAAACTCTCAATTACCATAGATGGTAAAACCAAGATATTCTATGACAAAACCAAATTTACACAATATCTTTTGACAAACCCAGCCTTACAAAGATGGAAAACGCCAACACAAGGAGGGAAACTACACCCTAGAAAAAGCAATGAACTAATCTTATTTCAACAAACCCAAAAGAAGATAGTCACACAAACATAAAAATAACATCAAAAATGACAAGAAGCAACAATCACTATTCCTTAATATCTCTTAATATCAATGGACTCAATTCCCCAATAAAAAGACAAAGACTAAAAGACTGGATACATAAACAGGACCCAGCATTTTGCTGTATACAGGAAATGCACCTCAGTGTCAAAGAAAAACACTACGTCAGAGTAAAGGGCTAGAAAGCAATTTTCCAAGCAAATGGTTCCAAGAAACAAGCTGGAGTAGTCATTCTAATATCGGATAAAATTGACTTTCAAACAAAAGTTATCAAAAAAGATAAGGAAGGACACTTCACACTCATCAAACAAAAAATCTACTAAGAAGAACTCCCAATTCTGAACATATATGCTCCAAATGCAAGGGCAGTCACATTCTTAAAAATACTTTACTAAAGCCCAAAGCACACATTGCACCTCACACAATAATATTGGTAGTCTTCAACACCCCACTATCATCAGTGGGCAGATCATGGAAACAGAAACTAAACAGAGACACTGTGAAACTAACAGAAGTTATGGATCAAATGGATTTAACAGATATCTATAGAACATTTCATCCTAAATCAAAAGAATATACCTTCTTCTCAGAACCTCATGGTACCTTCCACAAAACTGACCATATAATTGGTCACAAAACAGACTCAACAGATATAAAAAGATTGAAATAATCCCATGCCTCCTATCATACCATTACAGATTAAGACTAGTCTTCAATAGCAACAAAAACAACAGAAAGCCCACATACACATGGAAGCTGAACAATGCTCTACTCAATGATAACTTGATCAAGGAAGAAATAAAAAAGAAATTAAAGACTTTCTAAAATTTAATGGAAATGAATGTACCCAAACTTATGGGACACAATGAAAGCAATGCTAAGAGGAAAACTCATAGCTCTGAGTGCCTCCAAAGAGAAACTGGAGAGAGCATATACCAACAGCTTAACAGTACACCTGAAAGCTCTAGAACAAAAGGAAGCTAATACACCCAAGAGGAGTAGAGGGCAGGAAATAATCAAACTCAGGGCTGAAATCAGCCAAGTAGAAACAAAAAGAACTATACAAAGAATCAACAAAACCAGGAGCTGGTTCTTTGAGAAAATCAACAAGATAGATAAACCCTTAGCCAGAGTAACCAGAGGGCACAGAGACAGTATCCAAATTAACAAAATCAGAAATGAAAATGGAGATATAACAACAGAATCTGAGGAAATTCAAAAAATCATCAGATCCTACTACAAAAGCCTATACTCAACAAAACTGGAAAATCTGGATGAAATGGACAAGTTTCTAGACAGATACCAAATACCAAAGTTAAATCAGGATCAGATAAACCATCTAAAAATTCCCATAATCCCTAAAGAAATAGAAGCAGTCAATAAAAGTCTTCAAACCAAACAAAGCCCACAACCAGATGGGTTTAGTGCAGAATTCTATCAGACCTTCAAAGAAGACCTAATACCAATACTCTTCAAACTATTCCACAAAATAGAAACAGAAGGAACACTGCCCAATTCGTTCTATGAAGCAACAGTTACACTGATACTAAAATCTTACAAAGACCCAACAAAGAAAGAGAACTTCAGACCAATTTCCCTTATGAATATCGATGCAAAAATACTCAATAAAATTCTTGCAAATTGAATACAAGAACACATCAAAACGATCACCATGATCAAGTAGGCTTCATCCCAGGGATGCAGGGATGGTTCAATACCCAGAAATCCATCAATGTAATCCACTACATAAACAAATACAAAGAAAAAAACCATATGATCATTTCATTAGATGCTGAAAAAACATTTGACAAAATTTAACATCCCTTCATGATAAGTCTTGGAAAGATCAGGAATTCAAGGCCCATGCCTAAACATATTAAAAGCAATATACAGCAAACCAGTAGCCAACATCAAACTAAAGGGAGAGAAACTCGAAGCAATCCCACTAAAATCAGGGACTAGGCAAGACTGGCGCCTCTCTCCCTATCTATTCAGTATAGTACTTTAAGTTCTAGCTAGAGAAATTGGACAAAAGGAGGTCAAAGGGATATAAATTGGAAAGGAAGAAATCAAAATATCGCTATTTGCAGATGATATGATTGTATACTTAAGTGACCCCAAAAACTTCACCAAAGAACTCCTACAACTGTTAAACAACTTCAATAAAGTGACTGGATATAAAATTAACTCAAACAAATCAGTAGCCTTCCTATACTCAAAGGATAAACAGGCTAAGAAAGAAATTAGGGTAATGACACCATTCACAATAGTTACAAACAATATAAAGTATTTTTGGTGTGACTCTAACCAAACAAGTGAAAGATCTGTATGACAAGAACTTCAAGCCTTTGAATAAAGAAATCAAAGAAGACCTCAGAAGATGGAAAGATCTCCCATGCTCGTGGATTGGCAGGATTAATATAGTAAAAATTGCCATCTTGCCTAAAGCAATCTACAGATTCAATGCAATCGCCATCAAAATTCCAACTCAATTCTTCATAGACTTAGAAAGAGTAATTCTCAAATTCATTTGGAATAACCAAAAACCAAGTATAGCAAAAACTATTCTCAACAATAAAAGAACTTCTGGGGGAATCAGCATCCCTGACCTCAAGCTATACTAAAGAGCAATAGTGATAAAAACTGCATGATATTGCTACATTGACAGGCAGGTAGATCAATGGAATAGAATTGAAGACCCAGAAATGAATCCACACACCTACAATCACTTAATCTTTGACAAAGGAGCTAAAACCATCCAGTGGAAAAAGACAGCATTTTCAACAAATGGTGCTGGTTCAACTGGTGGTCAACATGTAGAAGAATACAAATTGATCCGTTCCTATTTCCCTGTACAAAGCTCAAGTCCAAGTGGAACAAGGACTTTCACATAAAAACACACTGAATCTAATAGAAGAGAAAATGTGGAAAACACTTGAACACATGGGCACAGGGGGGAAGTTCCTGAACAGAACACCAATGGTTTGTGATCTAAGATCAAGAATTGATAAATGGGACCTCATGAAATTGCAAAGCCTCGGTAAGGCAATGGACACTGTCAATAGGACAAAACGGCAACCAACAGATTGGGAAAAGATTTTTACCAATCCTACATCTGATAGAGGGCTAATATCCAATATATACAAGGAACTCAAGAAATTAGACTCCAGAGAACCAAATAACCCTATTTTAAAATGGGGAACAGAGCTAAAGAGAGAATTCTCAACTGAGGAAACTCAAAGGGCTGAGAAGCACCTAAAGAAATGTTCAACATCCTTAGTCACCAGGGAAATGCAAGTCAAAACAACCCTAAGATTCCACCTCACACCAGTCAGAATGGCTAAGATCAAAAACTCAGCAGATGCTGGTGAGGATGTGGAGAAAGAGGAACACTCCCCCATTGCTGGTGGGATTGCAAGCTGGTACAACCACTCTGGAAATCAGTTTGGCAGATTCTCTGAAAATTACACATAGTACTACCTCAGGACCCAGATTTACCATTCCTGGGCATATACCCAGAATATACTCCATCATGTAATAAGGACACATGCTCCACTATGTTCATAGCAGCCATATTTATAATAGCCAGAAGCTGGAAACAACCCAGATGTCCCTCAACAGAGGAATGGATACAGAAAATGTGGTACATTTACACAATGGAATACTACTCAGCTATTAAAAACAACAACTTCATGAAATTCTCAGGCAAATGAATGGAACTTGAAAGTATCATCCTGAGCGAGGTAACTCAGTCACCAAAGAACAAACACAATATGTACTCACTGATAAGTAGATATTAGCCCAAAAATTCAGAATACCCATGATTCAATTTACAGACTATATGAAGCCTAAGAAGAAGGAAGACCAAAATATGGATGCTTCAGTGTTTCTTAGAAGGGTGAACAAAGTACTCCCAGGAGGAAATAAGGAGACAAAGTATGGAGCAGAGACTGAAGCAAAGGCCTTCCAGAGACTGCCCCACCTGGGGATAAATCCCATACAGCCACCAAACCTGGACATTCTTGTGGACGCTGGGAAGTGTTTGCTGATGGAAGCATGATAAGCTGTCTCCTGAGAGGCTCAGGCAGAGTCTGACAAATACAGAGGCGGATACTCACAGCCAACCATTATATTGAGTGTGGGGTCACAGATGGAGGAGTTGGAGAAGAGACTGAAGGAGCTGAGGGGGTTTGCAGCCCCATGAAGGGAGCAACTGTGTCAACTGGCCTGACCCCCTGGAGCTCCCAGAGACTGGACCACCAACCAAAGAATACACATGGAGGGACCCATGGTGCTGGCCGCATATGTGACAGAGGAGGGCCTTGTTGGCCATCAGGGGGAGGAGAGGCCCTTGGGCCTGAGGGAAGACGGGAGTGGGTGGGTGGGTAGGTAGGGGAGCACCCTCATAGAGGCAGGGGGAGAGGGGTGGGATAGGGGGTTTCTGAAGGGGAGACCTGGAAAGGGGAAAACATTTGAAATATAAATAAATATCAAAGGAAGAAAGAAAGAAGGAAGAAAGAAAGAAACAAAGAAACAAAATAACAAAGAAAGGTAGGTCTAATGCTAAATGGAATAAAGAGAAAACACCACCAAAATAATCATGCAAATGTAATTCAAGGAGGGGCCAGGTTTCAGCTCCACTAAGCATCACTATTTGGCTGCTTCCTCCAAGTGGTTCTAGATTTATAATCAAGAAAAATAAAAGAAAGGGGCTGTGTAATCTCTCCATGACTAAGGAAATCTGCCGAGGCCAGGTGTGTGGTAGGGAAGTCCTGGCTTGGAAGCCTAAAGAGGTCACTGCATGAAGCTGTGAAGGTCAAGCCTGGATTGCCCTGGTGACCCCAAGATGTTAGAGGTGCCAGCGCCATGGAATATCTGCCAAAGAGAGCTTCTAACAAGAAGTGGAACCAGCCCAAGAGAGAGAAGTGTGTTGCAGTCAGCAAAGTTGGAAGGGAAGAGCCATCTAATAAAACCTTTAATACCAGACATGGAATCTGAGGACTAAAGTTGTATTTTAAGTTTTAATTACTGGACTTAAGAGATCCGTAAAACAAAGCTACCTCTGGCCTGCAAGACACACTTACCCAAGGACAGATAAACCTAGAAGCCCCACTTGCCAAGGACAGATAACTTCCTGGAATGCTGGGGGCTGTTCACATAAGATAACAAACCATGTGTTTTCATTTCTATAAACAAGATTGGTTACCCCATTGGCACAGAATGTGCTTGATCATACATAGGCAAGAAGTAAGTCAGGATGTATGCTTGCCCCTGATTGGATGAAGGCAGGAAGGGTTTTGTCTTTATAATCACCAGACTAAAACAATTCGTTGCCATTCTCTGGAAATCCCTGGGGAAGAGACTTGGCCAGTGTCCATCATCCTGGCCAGTATTTAGTAAAGCTTGCTTCAAATTTGCCTCAAAAACTATGGTAGTGGTCTTAGTCTCACCTGGTGGGATTAACAGGAATGGCAGAATATGGTGCTTTCTCTAACTTGCTTTGGGCCAGAATTTCCCCACTATGCCCCCTTAACTCCCTGTTGGAATAGTAATGTATATTCTGCACCACTGTATGGTGGGTTACAGTTAAGAGATTGCTTTGGACTTTAGGCTTTTAAACAGTATTGAGTCAAAAAAAT
This sequence comes from Uromys caudimaculatus, assembly GCA_028551405.1. Classification (NCBI taxonomy): domain Eukaryota; kingdom Metazoa; phylum Chordata; class Mammalia; order Rodentia; family Muridae; genus Uromys; species Uromys caudimaculatus. The sequence continues at coordinate 51,224,551 of CM052711.1, forward strand.
TATATGGGCTTTTGAGGTTGGATAGAATGCATTTTCCATTCTGATATGACTACAAGCCAATGAGAGCCAGAGAGTGAAATATGTTGGATTGAATGAAAATGGGTTCGTAGATTTGCATACTTGGTCCCTAGTTGGTGAACTATTTAGGGAAGAATTAAAAGGTATGGTCTTGTTGGAGGAAGTGTGTCTTTGTTGGAAGATGTGTCATTGGTGGTAGGCTTTTGGGTTTCAAAAGCCCATGCCAGGTCCTGTCTAGCTCTCTCTCTCTCTCTCTCTCTCTCTCTCTCTCTCTCTCTCTCTCTCTCTCTCTCTCTCTCTCATGCTGCCCGAGGATCAGGATGTAAAGCTCTCAGCTACTGCCCCAGTACCATGCCTGCTTCCCACTATGACTAACCCTCTGAAACTGTAAACAAGCCCCAAATAAAATGCTTTCTCTTACAACTTGCCTTGATCATGGTGTCTCTTCAGAGCAATAGAACAGTGACCAAGACACCATCCATGTGTATTCCTCTGTCTTTCTTCTCCTGTTAATCTAACTCTTGGGATTCCTCCAGACTCCATCTTCTTATTCCAAGTTCTCTTCCAGACTTTTGCATTTACTCCCATGCTTTCCCCTGCAATAGATCCATCAATATCTTCTAAGCATGTGATTCTAGGGTTGATGTATTTTCTGAGGCACAACCTCATATGCTGTATGGATTTCCAAAGTCTATGTTTCAAGGGTACTTGGTGCTGGGTATCCCACAGTCTGATCCTGATTTCAGTCTCCAAAACACCTTTTCTTCCCCTGGTATTCTGTAGCCTAGAAAACAGCATAATTCACCCAGTTTGTGCCAGGAAGATGGAAACTCCTTGGCCTTTTCTCACCTCCTTCCCGATCCATGCCCACCAGCAAGTCCGGATGTTTCTATACTGCACATCTCTCTTGAGTGTCTCTACTTCTACACCTGTAGTGTAATCTCCTCCAAGCAGGATTCTTCCTGCCAAGCTAGTCTCACCTCCTCTTACTGGTGTGCAGGCCCCATGAGGAGACTGACACCACTTCAGTCCCTTGATGAAGCAGCTCATTATGCACCTGTGGTGGTTTGAATAAAAATGAACCCTATAGGCTCACAGGAAGTGGCACTATTAGGAAGTGTGTCCTTGTTGGAATAGGTATTCCCTTGTTGGAGAAAGTATGTCAGCGGGAGTGGGGCTTTGAAGTTTCAAAAGCCAGGCCCACTGTCACTCTCTCTTACTGCTGCCTGCCAATCCAGATGTAGAACCCTTAGCTTCTCAGCCAACATCGTGTCTGCCTACCCTGCCATCCTCACTATGACAATAATGAACTAACCCTCTGAACCTGTAAGTCATCCCAATTAAATGTGTTCCTTTATAAGAGTTGCTGTGGTCATGGTGTCTCTTCACAGAGATAGAAACCCTGACTAAGACAGCACCTGCCATCTACAGGGCCATCTCACCATTTGACATTTCCTCTGATATGTTGTCACCAGATTGCCGCTGAGGCTGTCTATGATATACTCTCTTCTCCAAGTCTCACATTTGGAATTCACCAACCTTTTCTTCATGGCTCCTCTGTTCTACCAAACTAGCATTTATCACTTGACTTCCACACCTATGGACCCAACCGTGGATTGAAAAACATTAAGCAGAATTGACTTCACTGAACAGCAACGTATTTCAGTCATGGTTGCCAATATAGTACAGACAGTATCACAACAGTTTAGATTATATTGGGCATTATAGGTAATGTTGAGATGAACTGAATATAATATTCAGGAGATATTCATAGGTTATATGCAAAGAGCACATAGCTCTACATAAGGGACCTGAATACCCCTAAATATCATTGGATGGGGCTCTCAGAACCACTGTTTCCCTTTGTCCTGACTCATGTAATGAGTACTAGGACAGAATATCTCTTTACCTCACTTTGTACTATTGGCTTTCTTCCTCCTGCCAACAGGATGCAGCGAAAACAAGGTAGCTATAGTTTTCCTAACAAAATAGCTAATGCGTCTTTATAGAAACGATGAGATGAAGTGAATGTTTTCATGTGGTGTGGTAACAAGGGTAGTGTGATGTCATCTCTTTGAGGAGCACGTCACGATATGTACCATTCATCAAAACTGTAGTAGTTTTGCTTTTAGAAATACTTTTTAAACTCCAAAGCACAGGCAAAGGTTCCTGAATAATTATACTATACCAGACATCAGTTTAAAAATCCAAAACTAGAAAAAAAAAGTCCTGAATCCCAACCAACCTGAGAAAATATATTTTTGTCCAAGTTCAATCATTTGGAATTGCTTTATGACACTCAGCCAAAACAATAGAATATTGTTTATTTTCAAAACCCAAGCTAATGTGCTACCTGATCTCAAGTAGGTAAAAAGTATGAACCTAAAACTATTAAGTCAATCAATATGACAAAGTATTGCTTTCTTGATGTACTCAGGAGATTCGTTAATGGTTGCTTTTCTCTCATCTACGCGATGCTTTCTGTAATATTCATCTACACTGTTCATTCAACACACTAGTATTATCATATTTCACTCATTGTTTTAGCCACGGTTGGTATAGCAATGAGAAAAATAGAACAGGCAAGATCCTTGTTTGGGGGGAGCTAAAGAGATAGTGAAAATATTAAAGGTACCTATTGCTCTTGCTGAGGATGCAGTTTGGTTCTGAGCACCTACCTCAAGTGACCCACAGCCCCCTGTAACTCCAGTTCCAGGAGCTCTGATGCCTTCTGACCTGAGGTCACCTGCATACACATGGTACCCATAAGCTCATACAGGTACATAGATAACATATGAACAAAAATAAATTACTGTGTCTTTTAAAATATTCCTGCTTTCATGGATCATCAACCTCACTCAGAAAATAGCAACAACAACAAAAAAATGTAGCTCTCTGCTTGCTGCCTGCAGATTGGGATGTAAGCTCTGAGCCCCAAGCCTGCCTGCCAGCCTGCCTGCTTCTTGCCATGAGGGAAATGGACAAACATTCTGAAACTATGATCAGGATAAGGACCAAACTGTGGCACATGGAATAAACAATTCATCCTTTACCTCCCACAGTACTGGACTAGGTAGAGTATCCTGATGAGGGGTTCAGACTGGCACCAGTCACTACAACAACAACAAAAAATAACTTAGTGACAACAGATCACTGAGACGTGCCTTAGTCAGGGTTTCTATTACTACAGTGGAACACCATGACCAAAAAAGCAAGTTGGGGAGGAAAGAGTTTATTCAGCTTACACTTCCACGTTGCTGTTCATCACTAAAGGAAGTCAGGACTGGAACTCGAACAGGGCAGAGACAGGAGCTGGTGCTGAGGCCATAGAGAGATGCTGTTTACTGGCTTGCTTCCCCTGGCTTGCTAAGCCTATCTTCCTATAGGACCCACAATGGCCTGGACTTTCCCCCGTTGATCACTAATTAAGAAAATGCCCTAGAGCTGGATCTCATAGAGACATTTCCTCAACTGAAGCTCCTTTCTGTAATGACTCTAGTTTGTGTCAACTTGACACACAAAACCAGCCAGTACAGATAGACATCAAGAACAAAAATGAGATAAAAATGGGAATTCCAGACATCATACAGAAAACAAAACACAGCCCTGTACAACTAACCAGTTAGTCTCAGTGCTGACCATAGCTTTGTGAAAGAAGTCTTAAGATGCAACCCATCCTCCACTCTGCTTTACCCCTTCTCAGTCAAGAATAAGAGTCAAAGAATCTCACAAACAAAGCTTTAATGGCCAAGTCCTGGGGTTAGCTTGACTTGTGGGCTATCTCTAAAATAAATGTTTGCTGGAACACATACACACAAAATCTGGTGTGAGAGAAAGTGACTGAGGCAGAAAATGGCAGAAAGGAGGACTGAGGGGTGCCTGTGAGCGGATGAGAAGCAAGGCTTCTCAATTGGCAGCCCTGGGCCTCACTGGAGTCTTAGCATTCTAGAGGAAAGCTTAAGTCGGTAGGCACACCACAGGGCCAGCTGTGCATGACTTGTAGGCAGAGAACACAACAGCAGGTGCACAGGTCACAAGACTGCAGCAAACAGCCATGCCGTTCTGCTACTGTCTGGATCTTTATGTCCTCAGATTTAAAGCCCCTGGCCCTACCGGAAGGTGCTGGGACAAGAGGAGGCAGTGTTTACTGAAAGGAAATTACATCAGTGGGGGAGGCACATGCCCTCAGAGGAGGACTGACTCTAGCTTCTCATCTCTCTGGGCTTTTTGCCGCCCCATGCTCCCACCATGATGTTCTTGCTCACAGGACTGTGAGCAGATGAGCCCACTGGCCATGTACTGAAACTTCTGACATTACAAGCCAAAAAGAAACCTTTCCTCTTTTAAAGGGACAAGTTCAGATATTTTGTCACAGTGGGGAGAAAATTGACTAACACATTTTGTCATGGAATCAGAGGCAAACTTTTTAAAAGAACACATATATACTTGCCTAGTTTTACAAGCCCTGGTAGGCAATCAGAAATCAACTGCAACTCCAACTGTTGAAAAATCAGATAGCTATCTAAAGGCAAACACACACACACACACACACACACACACACACACACACGCTCGCACATCTGCAATAGACAGATAATGGATAGATAGATAGATAGATAGATAGATAGATAGATAGATAGATAGATAATAGATGGTAGAGATAAAAGGTAGATGATAGATAGATAGGCAGACAGACAGACAGATAGATAGATATCACAAGGAAAGCAAAACAAGTAACTTGCATCTAGCAAAAGTGACCATACAGAAGTTATCTTTAATTTTTTCTAAATACCTCCTATTAATTCTATCTAGAAACTTAATTATTGTGAATTTCAAAAACAGTGTAACAGTTTTGCTTTTGAAAACAAGTTTTTTTATGAAAGATGGACAAATTTTATTTCAAAAAGGAGTTAAAATTCAAACAACCAAAAAAATCATCATTTGAATTGAAAAGATTTTAAAAGTTATTTCTTTCCATTCCATTCTCAGTCTGAATCTGGAATTAACTGGACCACAGATGATGCTCTTCCTGGCCTTCCTTGTGTGTAGGGACTTGCAGAACTGATGTGTACAGGACTACCACAGCACACACAGAGGCTCTGGAGCATACCTGCTCGTGGACTAGGCAGAAACTTTTGCTTCTAGAAGAGCTAGGACTTTGCCAAGAGGAAGACTAACCCACCCATTTCTCATAGACTTGTTGGTCCTGTTGAAGGGAGGTCATTCATGGGGCGCGGGAGGGGGTGAACGCTTGGCTAGTTTTATAGTCCTGTCTGGAGATAAGGAACCAGCTGCAGCTTCAGCTGGCACAAGGCCAAGACTCAAAACAAAACCAAAGGGAGCAGAATATTGCAAACAAAGAAAAACAGCAAAAAAAGGGGCAATCTAAAAATCTAAAAGACGACCCAACACCTATCCATGCCGAGGTAGCTGTGTGGCTCTAGGTGGTTTCTGTTCTGTCTGTTTAGACTGCTCTGAAGTAAGTCCCTACAGCATGTTTGTAAGTAAAGCAGGCAGTGACGTTAGTTACACCTCTGCATTTATTACCATCCCCTTGAGTATTATTAACTTTTACACTCCCCATAAAATATAATTTATCACTGAAATAATTTGCTTTGTGTCAGGGTTCAGTGTGCTTCAGTGCTTTTGTGCTCATTAAATGAGATATTTTTACTTAATGAGCCAAGATGGCCTTTGTACTTAACATTTGAACTGATTTCTAACACTTCGCTTTTGTAATAGTTTTTGTAATAGTTTGTTGTACAATTCCAAAAAATATGTGAGTTCTCGCTTCACACTGTCAAGGAAAAATCAATTCAGAAACTTGTTAATTTTGTGTGATACTTTAAATGGTAAGAAATGGTTTTTCCTTCACTAACCACTAAGATTGCGTGAAAAATTATTTATCTATACAACAATAAAACAAAGTTCTTATCTTTATACCCATAGATTAGCGCATTTCCCAGCCCTCACCAGCGAAGCTTCTTCTTGCAATAGTTGATGGTTAATGCAGGAGCTCACTGATCAGTGGGCACAGAATAAGAGACTGTGGGGGTAAACGTGACATCTATGTCACAGCCATCCCTTCTCCAAAGCTTGGGGACCAGCATGGAAGAGGAAGTAGCAAGACTGTAAGAGCCTGAGGTCTGCAGCAAACAGTATGTGCCAGACAGGAGAGGAGTCCTGCATATGGGAGCTCACGGCAGCTGTGACTGCAAACACAAGACCTGCACAGATAATTATTTATTTGCACAAGGAAGGAAGTAAAGAAATTTGGGGATGGATGCATCTATTGATAACTCAAACGTTCATCTAAGAGAAAGTTATGATCTGATTTTAAAAAATACGAAGTCAAAGGTGGCTGTGCTTACTGAACAGCCAGTTTCCAGCATGGCGGTTGCTGCCTTCTGATCTGGCGCTAAGAAAAAGGATGATTGTCTTAAGATGGAGAACGAAATAGTCTAACGTGCGTTCTCACTTTATAAAGTCTAGGGAATCTGAGTACTTCCCCCTCATTTCACACTCAGAATTGTTTCCTGTTCTAGAGTTCCCCTCCATTCTTTCACATTCATGGACATGGCCCAACGGTCATATCATCTCTGAACAGAAAATAACTAGACCTTCCAGGCCTCAGGGCCCTGGTCCTGCATACACTGTCTGCAATTATTTCTAGAGTGCTAAACCTCAGGAAGTAACACCCACCACAGCCCTCACTGGTAGACTCACAATGCATTTTAAAGCTTCAAGAAAAACTGGGGCTATAGCTCAGGGGACAGCATGCTTTCCTGGCATGCACAAAGCCCTAGGTCCTAACCCCAGTATGACATACACTACACACACACACACACACACACACACACACACACACACACACACACACGGTATCATAGGAGATGCTACAGAGGATGAATATGTTTATTCCAAAGTTTCTCACACTTAGTCTACAGAAACTTCTGGTCCAGTCTCACCTTTGCACATCACCCTTACAAAGTTTTCTCAGACGGATTCTCAAGGATAGATAAGCGATCAGATTAAATACCCATTCATTGATTAAAGATATCTTAAAGAAAATATCCTTCCCAAACCCAGATTGCAGACTCAGATGAGCCACTGTGCACAACTCCATGGACTGGTGCTTCTCAGAGGGAGCTTATGAGAGTGGAGCCCACTGCAGGCACTTTGAGGGGTATTGTATGACTTCATCCCTGTTTGGACGTTTCTAACTTTGAGGATTTTTTTTTTAGAATTCTTAGAGAACTTTTTTTTTTGATACTTTATTTACATTTCCAATGTTTCCCCTTTCTAGGTCTCCTCTTTGGAAACCCCCTATCCCCTCCCCCTCTCCCGCCTCTATGAGGGAATTCCACCTCCCACCGACCTGCCCACCCACTCCCATATTCCCACCTTGACATTTCCCTTTACTGGGCCCTCTCCTCCCCCTGATGGCCAACAAGGCCCTCCTCTGCCACATTAACTTTGAGGATTTTAAACATATAGACCATATCTGCCCTGTATCTAAAGCCAAACAATAAATGAATAAATTATCAATAAGTTAATAAGTACATTAATTTAGATTATGAAATGTTTCATATATATACACATATATATACATATATATGTATATATGTATATATATATGTGTATATACATATATATACATATTTGTAATATGCATCTCAGGAATCCACACCTTGGAGAACTTAGGATTAATAAATAGAATTACAGGTATTTTAAATTAATATATATGAAATTCAGTTAATAATAACACTATTACTCGTTTGTTTTACGATTTTATTTTTTAATTATATACATAGGGGGGTGCGTGTGAATGCGGGTGCCTAAAGAGGCTAGTAGAGGGCATCAAATCCCCTGGAATTGGAGTTCCAGGAGGTTATGGGCCACCTGATATAGAAGCTAGGGACAGAACACAGATCCTCTGCAAGAGGAGTACATACATGCCCTTAACCACTGCCGCCCTACACCCACAGATAAGTGTAATCATCATCTTTCATCAGAGAAACTTCTCTTTTCAACAGAGGCCATAGCAAAAGACCACAGCCAGTCAAAATGCAGAGCTGTGGAGCCCAGACCCAAATGATGTATCTGCAACAGAACTCCTGTGCCTGGCTGTGGAGAGGGAAGGAAGATTTAAGAGCCAGAGACAGGGGAACAGGAAGTTTGCTCTGAGATAGTGTCTCCTAGGAATGTCAGAAGCTACACCCATCAAGTCTCATAAATATGACTGCTTAAACATAGGAAGAACAAGGATGACCCCAATGCACATGTCAGCATGGATAGAGTGTGGGGAGACGCCCATGAGGCCTCAACCAAGAACTACAGGCAACTAAGGATGCTGAGAGGAGGAAAAATAGTCTTGCCATACCAAATGGTCAGCCCTGAAAACATACATACAAGCAATACTACACAGACTGAGCAGGTTATGTTTATGTGTTTAGGGATGTTTGTGTGGGTGGGTGGGTGTGTAAATATCATGTAACAACAATTTTTTAAAAAGAGGCCATAAATATGAAAGAATGAAAGGGGGAGGGAGAAATGGAAGAATTACATTATGATCTTTAAAAAAATATAAAATTACTTAATAATAAAAATGTCCTGATTCAATTGTTTCCAAGGACTAGCATGATCCAAAACGATAAAAATTTAGCAAATCTTGAGAACTTGATCCAAAACAGAGGTTAAAGAAAAACAGGGCACTTATAAATCTCTTGAATCATTTTTTAGCAAAATTGATTCTTATGCCCTAGCTTCCTTTGATCATTGATGAATTGCTTTTTTAATACAAACAGAAGCCCTTTCAGTGGTATACAGTAAAACCATTCTAGAAAATGAAGATTGATTATTTTTAAAAAGAAAACTTGTAGTTATCCAACATATTTCAGTCTCGATCCTGTCAAGCTCCTGTAACATGTCCTTCTCTCTGATGTATACAGTTCTGAGAAGTATTCAGAGTCTAGTGTGATGTCCATAGGGATGACTGCAGGTGGGTCGTTGGAAGGCCTGGGGGGTGGGGGATACTGCTGCAAAGATGGGTGAGCCTCTTCTCCCTCTTTAATCCCTTTATCTTCCAGTCAAACTAGCACAAGGGAAGCTCTGGCGAATCCCGCTCTAAACCGGTCAGGCATCCTATCTGAGTAGCTCAGGAACGTCCCAAGCGAGCCTTCCATTTTACTCCCACAAGCTACCACGATTATCTCTTCAT
>CM052711.1:51234288-51353910 GCA_028551405.1 Uromys caudimaculatus
AATTTCATGAAGTCATTGATTTTAGTAGCTGAGTAGTATTCCATTGTGTAAATGTACCACATTTTCTGTATCCATTCCTCTGTTGAGGGACATCTGGGTTGTTTCCAGCTTCTGGCTATTATAAATATGGCTGCTATGAACATAGTGGAGCATGTGTCTTTATTACATGTTGGAGCATCTTCTGGGTATATGCCCAGGAGAGGTATAGCTGGGTCCTCAGATAGTATTATGTCCGATTTTCTGAGGGTCCACCAAATTGATTTCCAGAGTGGTTGTACCAGCTTGCAATCCCACCAGCAATGGAGAAGTGTTCCTCTTTCTCCACATCCTCAGCAGCATCTGCTGTCACCTGAGTTTTCAATCTTAGCCATTCTGACTGGTGTGAGGTGGAATCTCAGGGTTGTTTTGATTTGCATTTCCCTGATGACAAAGGATGTTGAACATTTCTTTAGGTGCTTCTCAGCGCTTCAAGTTTCCTCACTTGAGAATTCTCTGTTTAGCTCTGTTCCCCATTTTTTGATGGGGTTATTTGGTTCTCTGGAGTCTAACTTCTTGAGTTCTTTGTATATTGAGTTCTTTGGATATAATGGATATTAGCCCTCTATCGGACGTAGGATTGGTAAAGATCTTTTCCCAATCTGTTGGTTGCCGTTTTGACCTATTGACAGTGTCCTTTGCCTTACAGAAGCTTTGCAACTTCATGAGGTCCCATTAGAACATGGGATTTTTAATATTCCTTATACAAAGAAGTAATACATTTTTAGGGTAATGGATGTGAAAGTTACTCCAATCTACACATTATCTACAAGTACTGGGTTTTGTGTCATTTATTTGTTTATTTCATTGGGAAGAGAAGGATTTTTGGTTTTATTTGTTGTTTTATTTTGAGACATGGTCTCACTCTATAGCCCATTTTGACTTCATGACTCTTCTGTTTCAGCCTTCCAAGTGCTGGGATTATTTGTGTGTGCCACTATACCTGAATTTGCATAAACATGCTGATATAGTAAAATTTGGCCCACAAATATATAAATTTCCATGTGATGGTTAAATAAAATTATCAGAGGAATGATAGCCTCTTTAACAAATGGTGCTAGGAGCACACCTGTAGGATTGGAACTAGATCTATGCCTTTCACCCAATACAAAAAAAAAAAAAAATTAAGAATTCATCTGAGATCTTAAATAAGACAGGAAATTCTGAAACTGCTTAGAAACACTTCAAGATATAGGAATATACAAGAACTTTCTAGGAAAGACTCTAACAGTTCCAAAAATAATTCCAAGAATTGAAAAAAGAATTTCATGAGGCTGGAGAGATGGCTCAGCAGTTAAGAGCACTGGCTGCTCTTCCAGGAGTCTTGAGTTTAGTTCCCAGCAGCCACATGGTGGCTCACAACCATCTGTAATAAGATCTGATGCCCTCTTCTGGCATGCAGGTGTGCATGCAGATAGAGCACTCACACATGAAAGGGAGGGAGGGAGGGAAGGAGGGAAGGAGGGGGGTAGAATTGTATAAAATGAGAAAGCAGCAAAGGAAAAATAAACAAGGAAGAGGCAGCCTCTAGAAGGAGAGGAAATCTTCGTCAGCTACAAGTCTAGTGGGTGATTAATATCTAAATCTATAAGTAGTAGGCAGGAGTGGAGTGCAGAGATCCACAGCTGGACATTATGTAGGAAACAGCCTAAGTCAGAGGTCTTCTTCGGGTTCCCTTCCCAAGGAGCTGGTGGACCTGAGTGGGAAGACAGGACCGGAAGCGGATGGAGGCCACCAGGAGGAGGTGGCCTACTGAATCAACTAAGCAGGGCTCACACAGGTTCTCAGAGACAGCATCGGCAAGCACGGGGCCTGCATGGGTACTTACCAGGTTCTCTGTGAACGTTTTAGCTATCAGCTTGGTGTTTTTATGGGACTCCTAACAGTGGAGTGTGTCTCTGATTCTTTTGTCTGAGGCTCTTTTCCTCTTTCTAGATTGCCTTGTCCAGCCTCCACGTGAGGGCTTTTGCCTTGTCTTATTGTATCATGTTTTGCTGTGTTGGGTTGTCATCTCTCAGAGGCCTGCTCTGAAGGCAAACAGAGAGAGAGTAGATTCCGAGGAGAGGGGAGGTGGCTGGGAGCTGGAAGGAGAGGCGTCAGAAGAAACCGTGGTTGGGATGAGAGAAGATTGTATTTTCCATAAAATTTCCATTAAAATTTAATTAATTGATTAAAAAAATCAAACCCCAGAAAACTAAGTCATCCAATCAGTAAGTGAGCAAATGAAATGAAGAAAACAGTTCACAAAAGATGAAGCACAAATAAATGGCCAATGGATACTGGGGGTAAAAAAGACTCAACATCTGTCACCATCAGGATGTGAAAATCAAAACTGCATTGAGAATCTCCCCTACTCCTGTCAGAATAGCTATCATGGAAAAAAACAGAAGCACATGCTGGGGAGATAGGGAGTGGGTAGGGGGAGTTCCCTCCTTACTGTGAGATTAGCCAGCTGTACTACTCCTGAGCACTCCAAAGCAATCTGATTCAGCACAGCACAGAGACGCTGGCTCAATCTGTGCTTACTGCATAAAGACAGGGTCACAAGAGACAGATTATAAACTCAGCTTCGACAGATGAATGGCTTTTTAAAAGGCGATATATAAACACAAGGAAGTTTTATTCCACCACAAGTAAGAACAAAATCATGTCATTTCCAGCCAAATGGATGAAACTGGTGATCACCACACTGAGCAAAATAAGCCAGCTCCAGACACATGAACTCCCTGTTTTCTCATATAGCAGAACCTAGGAAAAGGTAAATGCACAGCTATGTACGCACAGAGAGAGAGAGAAATGGGAGTGAATATGGTCAAAATACGTGACATCCCTGTACAAAAATGTCACTATGAATCCCACCACTTTGTAAAACAAATACATACCAGTACAAATTCTTTTAAAGTAAATAACTTTGTTTTAACTTTCCCGGCTTACCATGAGCCATCCTAGCACTTAGCTTAGTGACCCCTCAGCACATGGAGACCTTTTCCATTACTTTAACTTTCTCAGGAGGAGGAAACATGGCGATTGCCATTCTAATCCCTCTTCAAAGTGACAGCCTCCAGGTCCTCTCCTCATAGTCCTTGTGAAGAGGCCTATTTAGTCAGATGGGAAATAAGAACATCTATAAGCTTGGTCAGCTTGGGGAGGATCACCAGCCTTGGCCCCTGGAGATCACAGGAAGCAGAGATGGAGGCTCATCTTTCTTGGTGATGGAATATCCTTCTCAGAGCTCTCTCTCTCCCTTCTCAAATTCCACTAAGGAATGGCTCTCAGCCTTCCTAATGCTGCAGTCCTTTACTACAGTTCCTCATGCTGTGGTGACTCCCAACCAGATTTCCATTGCTACTTCATAACTATAAATTTACTACTGTTGTGAGTTGTAAGGCAAATATCTGTGTTTTCTGACTGTCTCGGCAGCCCATGTGAAAGGGTCATTAGAACCCTACAGAAGGGGTTGCAACCCACAGGCAGAAAACGGCTGCACTGAGGCATGCTGGGAATGGAGCTCCACCCTGTTACCAGAGCCGTGGGTATTTCCATGAGCTCTATGTCATTGGAGCTACAGAAACAAAACTAAACAAACAGATTTCGAGCCACGTCACAGACCTCCTCCTCCTATAACTGGAATGGTATCAATATCGTTTCCCCATGTCTCACCAAAAAACAAAAATAAAATCAAAAACCTGAGTCTCTGTAACGTCTTCTTTATCAACATTGCGCTTTGGAGTTTACCCAGCCTCACATGAGGGCAAAGACAAGGACAAAAGTATCCAAATGTATCCGAATGGAAGTGGCTAAAAGTATCAAGAGAGGTAAGTCAGGGGCTGACTGCCCCTTGCTTTCAGGCGAAGCTGAAGGGATGGTAGTTGGGTGACTGAGCATGGATTCCCCCATACCTGTCACAAACCCTTGTGCTGTTGACTTTAACGCAACAACTTGATGCAAGAACACGGTACTCTCAGGAAGCAGAGTGGACCAGCCTGTGGCAGAACTGTGCCATTTACAAGGAAGGGGTGGAGGAGACACTACAGCAAAAGAGCTAGCCAAGGTTACCCCAGCAATCTGGGGCTGACGATACACGGCAGGAAATCATAAAATGATTATCGCAGGTCTCGCAGCTCTTTGTGGCGTTCACCCTCTGCACAGTTGAAAGTGAGCTTCATAATACTGCAAAGGAAGGCCTGGGAGCCAAGGGAAAGCAAACGGGAAATGGAGTAGAGCTTGTGTTGCCCTACTCTTGTGGCTGCATTAACAGAACTAATAGGTAAGTTTAAATTGGGCATTTTACATCATTAAAACATCCACACACACATTTGTTTTGCATAACAGTTGTGTAACCCTGCAGAGGGAACAGAAACTGAAGCTAGTAGCCTCACCAGCGCGATTAAAATTATGAAACACACATTAGTACCTTCATGCAGTTACACACTCTTGCTTTAAATCTTCGGATTGGGAGATGCTATAATTTAAATATTCAATCATTTTAATATTTTCTGTGAATTACATATGCACCATGGCTGTGTTTGCCGATGCTATAAACAAAAGATACTGTTGAAAAACACATGCTGTAATAATTAAAATGTTATTATGCTGACACCATCTTTCTTCTAGGGTCTTGTAACATCTGTATTGACTGTGATAAGCATTGATTATCTGGAGTGCTGTAAATATTTGGGGAGTTAATGACGATCAGGAATTCAGGGGATGCTACGACAGCAAAGATAAATCACAGGAAATCCAGATCAAAGAGGGATTGTGAATTAGCTTGTTTTTATAGCTAATGACTCATTATAAAGTGCACAGACACGTTTTTCCTCCAATGAAATGCACAAGGAAATGCCATAAAGCAGCAGCCCGCCCCGAGTGGCATTTTCTGTACATCTGTCGAATTTCCATATGTGGAGAGGAGGGATGTCAACACAGAACAGTACAAAGACTGAATTGATCCAATCCATCAAGTACTTAGCATGCACTTTCGAAATCATTACAAAGTTCTTTGAATTATTAAGACCTTTTTTCAAAAGAAAAAAAAAAGCCCCCAACTTATAAATCTTGCATTTCCTGAATGGTTAATTTGAGGATGCTAAGGTCAGCAGTAATACAGTTCCAGGGAAGATTCTGATATTTCCCTTCAAATATGGCCTGATGCTGAGCTACACACACATATCACACACACATATCACATATCACACACCACATATCACACACACATATCACATATCACACACACATATCACATATCACACACCACATATCACACACACATATCACATATCACACACACATATCACATATCACACACACATCACATATCACACACACATATCACATATCACACACCACATATCTCACACACACATATCACATATCACACACACGTATCACATATCACATACACATATCAGGGGCCAATAAAATGGGTAAAGAGACCTACTGCCAAGCGTGATAACCTCAGTTCAATGCCAGAGTCCACATAAAGGAAGGAGAGAGCCAACTCCTGCAAACTGCCTCCTGACCTTCACACACAGACTGTGGCCTGAGTACATGCTTGCACATGCATGCATACACACCATAAATAAACTTAAATGTAATGAAAAGGTTTAACATCACTCAGCATCAGCAAGGGGACATAATATACTCACTGTGAGCCTTCCATGAGTAAACAGAGACTAACATGCTGCACTTGGTTCTTCCCAACTCATCAGAATAAATACAGAAATAACTGCAAGTCCGTTCCTCACATGGACGCATACGGGTACCAAGAAACACTGAGAAATAAAAATCCTTAATAAAGTCCATCACAGTCCCCCTTTGACATCCTGTCCAGCTTCACCACTTGCCACTGAGATTCTCAAAGAATCAGGTCTATCACTCCTGGCCCTTGTGAGGAACCATGTGACTCTGACACCCTTCCTCTTCCTGCCTTCCGACTTATCTGCTTCTGAGGTCATCGCAATGGGACATTGTCTTCTTGGCCTCTGGAAAGTAGTTTTCTGCCTCTGCCTCTGCCTTGGGCCTGGTGCTATTTAAAAGTACTTTTTCAGCATCTTGAGTGTGTCTCCACCAGAATGTTCACTTCAGAATGTGCAAATAAATGGCCATTGCTTGTCCATTTCTCTACAGTACCTTTAATGTATCCTTACAACTCCATAGTATAGTATGTAACACTCACCACACACATAATCAGTGAAGGAAAAACATAAATCAGTGGAACTCTCATCCTTGTGGTGTAACTGACTGTGAGTGAGCAAGACCCAGTAAGAGGTGTCCCATTTTCCAGAATGTTCTACACAGATTTTTTTCAGAGAAAATCTAGACCTTGTGAGCTTTGGGGGTCAAGCAAGGAGCCAAGAGGAGAAACTAAAATAAGTTTATAGTTATACCCAAGAAGAAAACCTGATCGGTATCGCTAGTATAAACTAGTGAAGTGCTTTTTCAGGTTTACTTCAGAGATGGGTTCTAGGAGGGGCCCGGAAAGGAATTTGTAGGGGAGGGAAAGAAACCTGTGCACAATATGTTCAATGGATGTTCACAGCAGTGTTATTTATAATAGCTAGAAATTGGAAACATCTCACAGTCCCCAACAGGAAAATGGCTAAACACTCTGTGGCATCTTTGTGAAGTAAATTCGATAAAGAATATATACACCCCATGCTCCATGAGCCAAGCCTGCATAAGAGAGTGCTACATTCATGAAGCTCAGGAATAGCCCATGTTCACTCCATAGTGAACAGGAAAATCACAGCAGCACTTGGCAGTTCTGGAGTAGAATGCAAGGAGACCTTCTGGGGTGATAGTCCTACTTAGTACGTATTTGTCAAGATGATACATATAATGTCGGAAGAGATGGCTCAGCTGGCAGACCAAACTTAGGTCTAGTGGGGACCTAAGTTCGGAACCCCAGGATCCACGTAAAAAGCCAGGTACAGTGGTACACACCCGTAACTCTAGCACTGGGGATCAGAGACAGACAGACCCTTGAAGCTCCTTGGCCGGCCAGTCTAGTGGAATTGATGAGATTTGGGTTCAGTAAGAGACTCTGACTCAAAACAATAAAGATGATGAACAATACAAAAAAGGACACTTACTGTTTACCTCTGGTCAATGCACACACACACAAACACATATACACACACATACACACCTACACACACACAAATGCACACACGTGCACATAACATACACATACCAGCAAGTAACACACAACATAAAAGTATACAAATAAATGTACATCTGATAGCTGTGCAGCTCACTGCATGTATAATTACCTTAAAATCACAAATAAATACTGAATTTTAAGTAATAACTTATCACCTGGGCTGTTTAGGTATGAAGCAGGCTGATGCTTTTTACTTAGTTTGAACTGCATTTAAACAAGGTGAGTGGGCGGGTGAACACAGGACAAAGCACACGAAGTGAGATGTTAGCTGCAGGCTCGTCACGGCAGGCATGTGGGCAGGTTCCGAGGAACTCTTTCAACTTTGCTCCTGACATTCTCATAATACAATAATAAGAGCAAACTATATTCTGAATCTCCTATTTCAGGGTCCCCGGGGGACAGCTGAGAGAAAAGCAAACCTCTCAATATTTTGTTAATCTTGCTAACTGACTCTATGAAGTCTGTGCTAATATTTAGGCCTTAAAAGAACATGGCTCCGTGTAATAAAGTTCTGAGACTCCACACCCTTCTCTCAATGAATTTTTTTTCTCAGCCATCATGAATTGATGCCTGAAATTTTGACAAATCAGTAATTTATTTGAAATCCAAAAATAACAAAGCAGAGCTTTCTGGTAGCTATCTGAATGTGCTTTACAGAGGATATGCCAGACGGAGAACAGAAAATCAGAGGGCAATGTCTTCCCCCCAGGAAAAGAGGGGGTGTGGAGTGATTGACTATCTTGCTGCTCTCAGCTGTGTTGAAAGGATCCAAGAGACAAAACCACAAAAGACAGTATTTCCCCATAGTTGCAAACAAGCTATTTCACCGATCTGGGTGTAAATAAAGAGGGAGATTACCTAGTATCAGTAATGACTTGAAAAAAGATTTGCAATGAGATACCCAGCCAAGTCTGAATTTTGGATAAATAGTAAGTATTGTCCCTGCAATAGCCTGGTACAAACTGGTGACAGTCACTGTCTGCCCCGTCCACACATAAGCAGGCATCCTATGTTGTTAGCTCTTGCTTACTTGCTTGCCTGCCTGCCTGTCTGTTGCTGTGCCTAAATGAAGGAGCTATTCCAAGGAGATGCAGACCTGACAGCTTCAATTCAGACTCACTGCTACCTTGGTGACTGAGAAACCATGGCGACTTTCTGAGAAGCATTCGTCTGAAAAGGACTGCAGTGCCTAGGAATGGATTTTCACATCATGGGCCATTCTGATCAATGATTCTTGCCTGTTTTAGATCTATGTGTGATTCTCCCAAGTCCTCATGGTTTATCACTGTGAGCAGTCAGGAGCCTGGGTGTTTCTATATACTGTGCAGACAGTGAGGACAGAGGCTTCCTGAGATACTGAACTGAAGGCAGTGGTCTCTGGGTAACACTTTGCACGTGATTCCTCGGGGTGACTTGGCTCAATGCATCCACGTCATACAGCTCAGACCAGAAGAGCTGTAACTGAGCGCAGTTCCAATCAAAGGTTTCCACCCCCCACTTAACACCGGGACAAGAGGATGCTTCGTATATGTGTGAGATACAAGTGGGCTAGGATCTGGAAGCAGTCAATGAAGCTGAGAACTCCTGTGTTCTATTTTGTAATCTTATATGAAATGGCCAGTGATTTAAAAATGAGATTTTCTGAAGATGCTGACTGAATCCGTTTCTCAGAAAAAGGAATAAGAAACAGAGTAGCAGAAATCTCTCTGCTTGAACCTTCAGCTCCTGAATGGAGAAAGGCTACTATGTCCCATTTCAAAGTTGAGACTTAACATTAGGTCTGGTATAGGGAAGCCCCTGGGGTAGTAACGAGGCCCAGAAGGAGCTTGTTTTTGGCTCATCCTCATAAACAGATCACTGTGAAGGAAGTTTGAAAAGCTGAGAGCTACAAGAAATTTCTTCAAAGTCCGCTCCAGCAGTCTTCCAGGCTCTGTCTAGTGCACAGCAGCAGTAGCTCAAGGGGATTCTGAGTCAGAGATGCTTGACATTTTCTACCAGAGTTTCAGATCTTAACTACACACAAGCTCAAGTCATGCCTAAGGAAAGAAACCTGTCTACCTAAGTGCAATTTCATGTCTCTACACACAACTTCCTTCCTTCGCAGTTCCTACAAACATTTGTCCTTTAAATAAATCCATTTGTCCTTTTCTTTATAACACAGGCTCTGGGGCTGTTTTACTTGCTCGGAGATAGCTCATTCCATTCAGTTAGCTTTGTGATGTTGTAAAACTGTGCTGTAACTTCTCTTGCTATACACAGCTTTTCCTGTGATTATTGTAACCGTTTGTGCCAGGCAGTGGCACCGGGATTAATTGTGTCTTCCATCATTATCTTGTCCTTGTTTCTTCTTTTTCAGACTTGTGGGCTCTGAAATTTTTCATAACAGCTAGTGGACTAAAAAGACATCTTCTTTACAGTAGCACAAACTACTGCTCTGTAGACCCAACAATGGATGTTTATTGCACCTTACAAAACTAATCACCTTCAGATTGCTGGCTTTATTCAAATAGATTCAGTCTCATCCGAAGCCGCCCATGGACCTTTACAGAGTCCTTACAATGCAGCGCTCTACAGAGAATGATTGTAGTATTTCCTCATGTAGACTAAAAAGAAAAGGTGATGGATTCGTATTAAATTAAAAAATAAAAATAAAACCTTTAGGTTTCGTAGGAAGGTTTAGTAGCTGCATAGACTATGAGTTGAAAGCCTGCTACTGGAAGACTTAATTTAGTCTCAATAAGTCCTGGCTTCGCTCCAGCACACGAGTGTGTGGCTGCACCAGGTTAATACATATCGGCCGAGCTCTGGTTTACGATGACCCATTTGCTTAGACATAATAGGACATAAATGTATTCCCTTACCCTTGGCATCAACAGAAGAGATAAAACATTTCAGCGTCTCTCCATGTTACTTGAACACGTATTCCATGCAAAAGGAAATTAAGCGATTTGTTTCAAACTTTTATTTTACACACGAAAATCACCACCTAGAGAGACATTAGAAACTTAGACTGTTGGATATTACACAAAGAGCTTCATTTGTGTTTTATATTTTTTCATTCTTACAGTGTTTCTATGAGATATTTCTATCCGCCTCAATCTACAGATAAGTGAACTGAAAGATTTAAGTCATTTTTTTTTTTAAATTCTAGGACAAATGGCATAACCAGAATGCAGACTTACAACTTCAAACCCTGCAAAGCAAGTGCCGAATTTTTTATTTTACACTATTATATTCAATAGCATTGCAAACTTGATATATCTGATGTTATTTGATATAACTTTACAACTGTGTTTTATTTCTAGCCCACAGAAACACAATACTAAAATATAACTCGGCCTCCTTAGAGGCCCAAAAGTCCTTTGACTTTAATACTTTAGCACAGCGCCTCTCAACCCGAGAGCTGTCACCCCTTCAGGGAAGTCAAACAACCCTTTAGGGATTGCCTATGATCGTCAGAGAACACAGATATTTATATTACAATTCATAACAGTAGCAAAATTAAAGTTATGAAATAGCAACAAAAACAATTTTATGGTTGGGGGTCACCACAATATAAAGAACTGTATTAAAGGGTCACAGCATTAGGTAGGTTGAGAATCACTGTCCTAGCCAAAAAAAAAAAAAAATTAATTTACGAGTAATCCACCTCACTTAAAAAAATTTCCGGGGCTAGAGAGATAGCTCCCGTAGCTTATCACACAAGCATGGGAACCTGAGTTCAGTCCCTGGAACCCATATCAAAAGCAGTGAATGGTGGTGTGGCAGACAGGGACAGGAGGGTCCTGAGGCTCACGGGCCAACCAGCATAGCTTAAATGGTAAGTTCCAGGTCCCAGGGAAAGACGCTGCCCCAGAATAGCAAGGTGGATGGCTGTTCTAAGGAACGCCGCCCACGGTTGTTCTCCAACCCCCACATGCACACGCATGCACCTATAACGTGCACACTGATCACCACTTACCGTACTACGAGTCAAAATAAATTCTACCATAGGCTTAGTAGTTTATGACATGTGTTTGTCTTAAGGCAATATCTACGTGGTACAATATTATCAAATGATCAATGCAAATGACAGAGACACCTGAAAAGGCAGCTCTCTGAGGGAAAGCATCATTAAAGCTTGTCAGCTTGCACTAACTTTTCTAACCTGTCAATGAAATCTTTCAACATCAAGATGGTAATATGGTTTGGACGTGAAACGTCTCCAATAGGCTCATGTAGGGAAACACTTGGCCCCCAGTTAGCAGAGACCAACTGTTAATGAGGCTTTTAACTCCTGACTGGAAGAAGTAAAGCCCGGGGCTCAGCTTCCAGGCCCAGCCTCTCTGTGTACTCATTCGCAAGCAGCCTCACACGCCTGCTGACTCAGCGCGAAGCTATTCCAGCCATCATATCTTCTCTTCATGATGAGTTATTCCTCCAAATTGACCCAAAATAAGTCCTTCCTCCCTTAGATTTCTCATATGAGATATATTGTCATAGCAATGACAAGAGGAACTGAAGGGACCTCTTAGAAAGGTCCCAGCAGTGACCACTCAGATATGTTCACGTAAGGACTTAACAGAAACTGGTTTTCCGATCTCTGGAATCATATCCCAAATTTCCTTACTTAGTTTGGCCCACTGACCCTTCCCTGGTCATCCCCAACAGAAACTGAGATCTAGCTCTCAGCCGGTTTGTGATAAACCATTTTGAAGTTATTTGAAGGTGAAATTACACAAATTTTTCTGGTGTCCCCACCCTTAAGTTCTCCCCATTACAAGCTCTTCTGCGGGCTTTTCTCTTTCTTCAGCACTCCGCATGCAGCTGTCCTGGGTGAATTCACCCCAGCCACTTCACTGGTGTAGCTGATTGGCACAGTAAAAGAATTTGCAATGTACTTGTTCATCTTGGGCAATCCATGTATTGAGGGGGGATTTAGGCACTCTGGTTCCAAATAAGAAAATGTGGGGGGTTTAAGAATCTTGAAATCTTCAAATCTCTTACCCACGTTTTACATTATTCCTGGTGGGATCTATCTGCCTATATGTAGAGTGAGTTCACACCCATCACCACCACCATTAAAATTATACAAGAGGGGAAAAAAGCTTCTGCCTTCACTATCTCAACTAAAACTCAAAATCAAGGGAATGTACACAAAGTGTAAGTATTCCTTAATCAGCCTTCATTCTCAAAGTAAAAAGCCTGCTAACAATAAAAGCAAAGTTAATGAATCCCAGGGCAATGCTCTTCAGCCCTCAACAGGTGTTAGGAGAGCCTGAAGCCCTCTCTGTATAGTTCACATTCCTACTGTGAACTTATGAGGATTTAGATAAAGTCTTGCAGGTGCTCCTTCCCAGGAGAGGGTGTTTCCACTGAAAGGTGATGCATGTGTGTGTGTGTGTGTGTGTGTGTGTGTGTGTGTGTGTGTGTGTGTGTGTGTGTGTGTGTATCAAACGCAAGAGATAAAATAGGAGTTTAAGTGAGAAGAGAGATGCTGATTTGATCTTATTGCCCTTTTTTTGTATTGAATTTTTTCATAGGGTATATTCAGATCATGCTTCTCCCCTCGCCCACCCCCTCCCAGACACTACACGTCCCCACCCAACAGAACCCATGTCCTTTCTTTCCCTAGCTCTTTAAAAAAAAAATGTACAGCAACAAAATACATACAAAATCAGAAACCAAAATATACAAGCAAAGGACCAATAAGACAAAGAAAATAAGAGAAAAAGAAAAGCCCAAACAACACCGTATGAGACAGAAAATCTACAAATATACCATTGAGTTCATTTTGTGTTGTCCAGCTGCTCCTGGCCATGGAGCCTACCCTGAAGCTTAGGTAATATTCCCATTGGAGAATATTCCATGTTCGCCACTGGAGAAAACTAATTTTTTCTTTGCAAGTAGTTATCAATTGCAGATGGCTTCTTGGTTTAGGGTGAGGGGCCGCTGTCTACTTAATCCTCTCAGCACTGGGACCTATGCAGGCCTTGAGCATGCTGCCAAGTCTCTATGGGTTCATATGTGCATCCGTCCTGTTTTGTCTAGAAGATACTGTTTCCTTGAAGTCATTTATCCCTTCTGGCTCTTATAATCTTTCTGTCTCCTTACCTCCTCTTCTGCATATAGCCCTGAGCCCTGAGAGGAGGAATTTGATGAAAACATCTCATTTAGGACTGAGCACTCCAAAGTCTCTCACTCTCTGCACACTGTCCAGTTGTGGGTCTCTGTGTTAGTTCCCATCTACTGCAAGAGGAAACTTCTCTGATGTGGCTGAGCAAGGCACTGATCTGACCCCTGGTGTGGAGACTCCCTGTTAGTGTGTACATCAGCAGGTGACACAGGGAATGGAGATGGGTTAGACAGGAAGCCCGAGAGGGTCCAATGACATTAATGTATGAGTGGAGAAGAGCATTGGGTGCTGGTAAGATGGCTCTGCAGTGAAGATCACAGGCTGCTCTTGCAGAGAACCTAGATTTCATTACAGGCAACCACGTGGCTGGTGCCCTCTTCTGGCCACCATGGGCACCAGAAATACACATGGTGCATAGATATAAACTCAAGCAAACCACTCACACATATTTTTAAAAGAGCTTTTCTATGCGTTTCTAAATGGGCAGCAATAACTAGCAAAGTACTCTAATACATTCATCCCAGCAGACATATTTAAAGGAACACAGAGCAATTTCCTTTCATTCCAAAGTAATCAACTACCAGACCCACCCTTCAACATACAGCTTTGGAATATGCTATTTAAGAGCAAGCTGTGTTCAGAGCCCCTCACCTCTTCCTTTACAACTTCCCTTTGCCCCCCTTACAAAGAACGACCTACTTCCTGCCTCTTCCAAGTCTTACTGTGCTGCATTCCCATAAGGTGTAAAATCTTGAGGTGGCAGAGGGACAGTCTGAGATATGGCGTCTAGTGCATTGATTAATCAAGGCGTGGCTTTGCCTCTCAGTTGTGAATCTGGTGTGTTTTCAAGGTGGCGAAGAGTGTCGTAATGAACTCTGGCGGCTCAGCACTGCATCTGGGGTAGAAGGAACGCGCGCCAGGGATCCATTTCTGAGGTCACATTTTAGCTTCTGAGACGAAACGCTTTCTCTTTCCCCTCCCTGCTGTCCCCAGCATGTTCCCAGCCCTTACTCTGGCCATATATTTACTCCTCCCTTGTGCACATTTACTTGAAATGAACTCAACAAGATGTCGTGGCTCCAAATGTGACAGCTGCTCGGAGAGCCCTCTTCAATGCACTCTTTGAAAACACAGCACTTCTCTTCCTTTGATGGCAATTTTTTTTCTACCATCTTGGCTCATCCAGCAAATCTGATCTTTATTCACAAACACATGAGCTAATTGGAGGAGAAAACATACATTCTCATATTCTAAAGAGGCACAACTGAAATAAAGTTTTACGTTCCTCGTCTACTAATTGCCAAAAACAAATTGTTGAAAAATCTATAAGACATGCTTGTATTTTTGTTTTGATCAAACTTACACCAACAACAGTTTCTTCCATCCCAAGATTTTTACCTCTACTTTCCGAAGTATTGCCATTTTCATAAATCCAAGCAGATTACCCCAGGCCCCATCTCCACCAGGCAAATCCTGGGATCTCACAGGCCACTCCAGCCAGGGAAGCAGGTAGCCTAACTTCAGGTCTTCACCTCTCCCCTCTCTCCTCCAAATTCAACCCCTTCATCTCATCCCCTATCTCTGCAGCTGGCCACCTGCCATGGCTTCTCCTTCCTCTCTTCCATCTGCAGGGGATCTCAGACCTTTTCTCTCTACCTTCCTCCTCATTTACCTTGTTACCCCAGCCCCCAACTCTGGCAGTCATTCTCCGGGAACCCACCCCACCAAGCCTTCCAGAGAAGTAACTAGGCCAAAGCAGGTAGACAAGCTTCCGATCTTCACTCTCCCTCCTCTCCATATTCAATCCCCCAGTCTCATTCCAGCTATACAGCAGACTACCTGTTCTGACCTCTGCTCACTTCTGCCTCCATTCCTAGGGAACTAAGGATCTCCAGACCTCAATGTTCTCCTTAGAATCCCCATCACGGGTCATCCTTATTCCTATATCTTAGCTCCCAATATCTAGAAACACATTTTATTTGGAACCCTTAGTAGCCACAGCTATCAGGGCCCCAGAATAATTCCCTACCAGGAAATATACAGTCACCACACTCTCCTAAGAATCAAAGAAGGCAATAGAAACCAAGGAACAAACACCCAACCAACAAAGACCAGACCAGATATCAGCATCTAGAATCACAGTCTTCCCAGACCCAGATGCCTAGATATCAGCATAGACACACGATCAACAACAGCAGGACAGTGTGTCCCTACCAGAGCCAGCAACCCCAACTGCAGCAGCCCCAGCATAGCTGAAACACAAGAAAAGGACCTTTAAAGGCCTTTATAAGCATAATAAAGGTCCTTAAAGAAGAAATTAATAAATCCCTTTTAAAGGAGGGAGTGGGGATCTGGAAATTTAAAATGTGAAACTCAAACAGGAACCATAGAGGCAAGTTTCACCAACATAGTACAAGAGATGGAAGAGAGAATCCAGACATTGAAGACACAGTAGAAGAAATGGATATGCTGGTTCAAAAAAAAAAAAAAAGTTATATCTAAAACTCCCCTGGCACAAAGCATCCAAGATAAATCTTGAACACTATGAAAAGATAAAATCTAAGAGTAATAGGACTAGAGGAAGGAGAAGAAACCCATGTCAAAATCACAGACAATAATTTCAACAAAATCATAAAAGAAAATTTCCCTAGAGAAGGAGATGCCTGTCAGTATACAAAAAGCATATGGAATACCAAATAGACTGGACAAAAAAGAAAGTCCCCACTGTATAATAATCAAAATACTAAGTGCACAGAACAGAGAAAGAATGTTTATTAAAAGCTTCAAGGGAAAGGCCAAGCAACACACAAAGGCAGACCTATTAGAATAACACCTGACTTCACAACAAAGATTCTAAAGGGCCTGGACAGAAATTCTATAAACTCTAAGAGACCATAGATGCCAGCCCACACTACTATACCCAGAAAAACTTTCAATCACTATAGATGGAAAAAATAAGATATTCCATGATAAAAAACAAATATAAGCAATATCTATCTACAAATTAATCTACAGAAGACACTAAACGGAAAACTCCAACCTAACCACATCCACATCCAAGAAAACACAAGAAATAGATAATCCCAAAACAACAAATCAAAAGGGAAGAAACACACACACGTGCACACAAACTACTACCACCACATCAACAACAACAAAGTAACAGGAATCAACAATCTTTGGTCATTTATATCTCTCAACATATATCTCTTAATTCCCCAATAAAAAATCACATGCTAAAAGAATGGATGCAAAAACAGGATCCATCCTTCTACTGCATCCAAGAAATACAACTTAATGTCAGAGAAAGATATTAAGGTGAAAAGATAGAAAAATACATTTCAAGCAAATGGACCTAAGAAGCAAGCCAGTGTAGCTATTTTAATACATAACAAAATAGACTCTAAACCAAAATCAATCAGAAGAGATAGAAGAGAACACCATCTACTCATCAAAGGAAAAATTCACCAAGAGGACATTACAATGCTTCACATTGATAAACCAAACACCAGGGCACCCAGGTTCACAAAAGGAACACTACCACAGCTCAATCATATATATTGACCCTCACACACTGATGGTGGCAGACTTCGACACCCAACTCTTGCCAATAGAGAGGCCATCCAGACAAAAACCAAACAGAGAAACGCTGGTGCTAACTGATGTTATGAACCAAATGGACCTAACAGATACTTACAGAACAGTTCACCCTAACACAAAAGAAAATGACTCCTCAACACCTCATGAAACTAACCACAAATGTCAACTTAAATGGAGAGAAATGCAAAGCAATTCCACTAACATTTAGAACAAGACAAAGTTTCCCACACTCTACATACCTATTCAATATAGCACCTGAAGTTTTAACCAGAGCAATAAAACAACTGAGGGAGATCAAGGGGATACATATTTGAAAGGAAGAGGTTGAAGTATCTTTATTTGCAGATATGATAGTATATACACGTGACCCAAAAAATAATACCAGGAAACTCCTACAACTGATAAACATTTTCAACAAAGTAGGTGGATACAAAATTAACTCAAAAAAAAAAAATCATTAGTCTTCCCATATACAAATGACAAGCAGACTGAGGGGGAAAAAATCAGGGAAACAATATATTTCACAATAGCCTCAGATAATAGAAAATATCTTGGGGTAACTCTAATGAAGCCTTGTCTTGTAAAAAAAAAAAAAAACCTTAAGATATTAAAGAAAGAAACTGAAGATGATATCAGAAGGTGGAAAGCTCTACCACACTCAAGGATCAATAGAATTAACAGAGTAAAAATGGCCATCCTCCCAAAATCAACAAAGTAAAAATGGCCGTCCTCCCAAAAACAATCTATAGATTCAATGTGATCCCCATGAAAACTCCAACACAATAATTCACAGATCTTAAAAGGACACTTTTCAGCTTCTCATATGAAAACAAAAACATCCAGGATAGCTAAAACTATATTGAATAATAAAAGAATTGCTTTTAAATTCTTTTATTTCAAGTTGTACTACAGAGCCATAGTAATTGAAACAACATGGTGCTGGCACAAAACCAGATATACTGATCAATGGAATCAGATTTGAAAACCTAGGCATAAATCTACACACCTATGGACACCTGCTTCTTTAGGAAGAAGCCAGAAATACAAACTGGATTGAAAAATGGCATCTTCAACAGATGGTGCTGACTAACTGGATGTTTATATGTAGAAGAATGCAAATAGATCTACAACTTATCACCCTGCAAAAAACTCAAGTCCAAATGGATCAAATACCTCAATATAAAACCAAATACACTGAACCTGATCAAAGAGAAGGTGCAGAGACAGCCTTGAACACACTGGCAAAGGAGGAGATTTCCTAACAGAACACTGATAGCACAGGCACTCATATCAACAATTAATAAATGGCACCTCATGACACTGAAAAGCTTCTATAAGGCAAAGCACACTGTCATTCAGACAAAACAGTAGCCTACAGAATGGGAACAGATTGTTTTTAACACTGCACATCCAATATAGGGCATCCAAAATATAAAAGGACCTTTTTAAAAAACTATATACTAAGAACATAAGTAGACCAGTTTTCAAACGGGGTGCAGATCTAAACAGAATTTGCAAAAGAAGAAACTCAAATGGTTGAGAAATAAAGAAATGTTCAACATCCTTAGCCTTCAGGGATATGCTATCCATTTGTGACTCCATCTTATACCCATAAGAATGGCTAAGATCAATAAAGCAAGTGACAGCACTTACTGTTGAGGATGTAGAGGGAACCCTCATCCGTTGCTGGTGGGAGTAACAATGTATACATCCACTATGGAAATCAGGGTGACAGGTCCTCAGGATGGTAGGGTAATCTCCCTCAAGATCCAGCTACATCATTCTTGGTGGTGGGGGAGAAAGGGCCCTTCATCCTACCGCAGAGACACTTGCTCAACTATGCACATTGCTATTCTATCCATGAATAGAAATAACTGGAATATTAAAGACAACCTAGATGACCCTCAACAGATGAATGGATAAAGAAACTGTGGTACATTTACACAGTGCAATATTATTCAGTCATTAAAACAAAATGACATTTGCAAGTAAATGGGTAGAATCTGGAAAAAAATTTAGACCCAGAAAGACAAATATGGTATGTATTCACTTGTATACAGATATTACTTGTTAGGTCAATGGTAACTAAGCTGCAGTCCATATAACCACGGAGATCAGATACAAAGTAAGGGACTAGGGAAGGTGGCGCAGATAGACCTCCCTAGGAAAGGGACATACAGTAGTTACGGGTGGATGGGCATGGGGTGAGCTGGAATGGGAAAACCAAGAGGAGACGGGGAGGGAAGAGGGGGACAAGGGAAGGAATATGGGAGAGACAGCCAGAATTAGGGGCCATTTTGAGGAATAGTATGGAAACCTAGTTCAGTACAAGCATCCATGTATATGTATGTGTATGTGTATGTGTATATGAAGGCGATCTATATGAAATCCCAGATAATTGTGAAGTCAGAGCCACAACTAAACAGCTCTTGTCACCAAAATTTCCAGTATTGGGATTGGGTTACATCTAATTGAGTTGTTTGCCAAACATTTACCAAAGATTACCTTAAGGAAATCTCCAAACAACCCAAAGCTGCTGCCAACACTGCAGGTTGCTCTCCACAAACTGATAGCATGACCCTTTGCTAAAGACAACTCATTGAGCATAGAGAAGTCAAGCTGGTGCCTACCTAGAGCCTTCACCCTTACATGCTAGCATCTTTGATACAGAAAGGTCTCCACTGCTTTCTGTGCACCCAGTCCAGCCTTTTCTGTCAGTGATAAAGACACAAGTAGACAAATAGGCCATTTGAAAGAAGCCCCAATAGAAGTCTAAAGGTTTATTTTGGTTGATTTAGATTTTTAAGATTTAATTTCATTTATTTATATGGGTGTTTTGTTTGCATGTGTGTCTGTGTTTCACACATGTGCAGTACCCATGATGTCAGAAGAGGGCCATGGAGCCCCAGGAACTAGAGTCATGGATGGTTGTTAGCCACCATGTAGATGCTAGAAACTGAACCTGGGTCCTCTGGAAAAGCAGCTAGTACTCCTAGAGGTTTAAATTTTTTTAATGAAATTGTAAAAGAAATTTAGGTACAAATGGATACTAATCGATTAGTATATGAGCAGAACATGCCTATACTTAAAAGACAGGAAGTGTCTTCGCTGAGGAAATAAATGAAGCCAGCCAACACGAGCCGCATCAGGGGTTACGGGGTTGGTTGCTGTCGTAATTTTTACAGACTATTTTTCAATTTAAAGAATGAAACTCTATTAGGACCTGAATACAAAGGCATGTCTGTATTTCTGAACTATTTGATGAATGGGTTTTGTGTTATCGGAAAACTATCCTTGAAGATAAAAGCTAGGAAGAAATGACACCAACATGTCCATACTTCCTATAACTTCCTTAGCTAGTCCACGTTCAGGAACAACTGGATAAAGGAAATGGGACATGCATACCCAGTGGAAAACCAGCATTTAAAAAGAAGAAAATTCATAGCTAGAGAGATGGCTCAGTGGGGTATGTTTGCTGGAATGATGGCTTGAGTTCAGATCCTAGCACCCACATACAAAGCCTGGCATAGCTACACGTTTGCTTATAACGCCAGTGCTGGGGGTCAGGGGCAACTTGCTGGTTGCCACTCTATCTTTGTGTTCTGTAAAAGACCCTGTCTCAAAGGAATAAGGCAGAGGGTGATAAAGTGCAGTCAGATGGCTACCTCCTAGTCTCCGCATGTGTCGAGGCTGTCCCTCATACACCACACACATATATGACACTACTGGGAGGGAATTCGGTCATTTCCAGCGATGAGGATGAACCTGGAGGACGTTATACTGAGCGCAATAAGCCAGGCATGGAAAGACCAAAGTCACATGCTCTGTGGGCAAGTGTAACCTGAGATAGAACCACAGAGGCTGGAGTCTAGTGGTCATTAGCAGAGGCTAGGTGGAATGGGGAAGGCAGCTAGGAGGAAGGTGTGTTACGGGCTTAAGGTGATGACTAGGTTAATTATTTTGTCCTATTTTGTACAAAGATGCCTGGGATTCTCAAGCCCTCTTTGGGATAGCAGCCTTATGGATGCTAGGCCATTGGATTGGCATTCCTATTGAGGGTGTGAAAGCAAGAGTGTATAGAACTGATTCCAAGTTGGGTTGAGACCATGTGTATTTCACTGTTCAAGGAAAGCCGGGTACACTTACGAATAGCCTTCAAATTTATTACATTCCGAGTCTGCGTATAAATCTTTGTTGTGTGTGTGTTTTCATTGACAATAGGAAACGTTCACATAATTACTGCTAGAGAAGGCATTTGTGCAGCTGTTTTGGGTGAGAGATGAATGAACTGTTTTTTCCAAAGGAACCATATTTGTACCTTGAATTACTGGCAGACAAACGGGTTGTTTGGACTTGGCTATTTGGTAAAAACTTTTTTTTCACTTTGCATCAGCACTAGGGAGACTGGGCCACTCTCCATGCCCCCAGCGTTGGAAGAATACCTTTACCTAGGTGTTCACTGGTAGCCAGTGTCACCTTTTCTCTCATACATGCTAACCTAGCAGGTGGAGAACATGGCCGTGGTTGTCTGAATGTACAATTATTTGTGTGAATGTTTTAATTTGCTTATTTTCATTATCTGTGTCCTTCACCAAATTTTCTTCTCACATCTTGTTATTTGATGCCCTAAATGTTGTGTAAAGTTATGATCAAAGGGGAAAAAATGACTAGAAAGAAACTCACCAAAATTAACGTTACTACTTAAAATATGATTATTCGCGATCTCCTTTTATGCTTCTTTGATTTTTGCCAAATTTAAAATAATGAGCGCATCTTTAGTAATCATCAGAATCAATGTGGATTATTTAGATTGTATTCGTTCTGCTTCAATAATCATAATGCCAATACTTTGCACATGCAGTAGAGACACTTTATAACATCTCATCCTGCTGACAGCCTTAGCTCCAGCCATCCAAGATCCTCATGCGGCCCTCCTCGCGTGGCATGTATCTGTCCCGCTGTGCACGGCACACAATGACGAGAACAGGGCTGCATGCAGATGGACTGTCTGGTCTGCTAGTGTTCTTAGTGGCATGCGGTCCTTCCAACCATAACTGCTGGCTTACCAAGGGCTATCTATCCAGCACCGATCCTTCCAGATGCCTGCAGAAGGCTTTCTTTCCTGCACAGATTTACACATCTTCAACTCACCTTTCAGGGCAGGAACTCTGAATCAATATTCAATTACTTATGACTTTCAATTTTTAATTAGCATGTGTCTCAACTGGGTGGCTGAA
Source organism: Uromys caudimaculatus (assembly GCA_028551405.1). Taxonomy (NCBI): domain Eukaryota; kingdom Metazoa; phylum Chordata; class Mammalia; order Rodentia; family Muridae; genus Uromys; species Uromys caudimaculatus. Next base: position 51,256,439 of record CM052711.1, read on the forward strand.
TGGCCCTTTGTACTTTGAGGAGTCATTATCAAGAGTATTATTTTGGGCTTTCTTAAAGACATATATTTAATTATTTATTACGTGCCTGGTTCACATTGTGTCAGACCTCCAGGCACTCAGGAGGGGACATGTTTAAACACATCAGAAAGAGATCAAAACCGTCCATGTATGCTTTAACTGAGGAATTGTGAGGTAAGAATAAAAGTACTTATATAAAAGAAGACTCAGAAGTCAGACACAGTGCTGCGTGCCTCCTCTCTCACCCAAACAACACACTCCGAAACTTTTTCATTGGTATATTTTCACTGTCCATGGCTTAGAACACACAAGGACATGCTTGTGTGCACGCTTATAATGTCCTTGAGTGTACCCCTCCACAAACTTCTGTACCCTCTCCCTTTTGCCCCTCCCAGTTGTCTATTGTTACCCTAGACAGTCTACAATTGTCTATTTACGCAGTTTTTCTATGCTAGATCTTTAAGACAGTCTAGAATTATGGAGGCATTAGAGTTAAATTACTAGTTTTTATAAGTAGTTGACATTTTCAAAAAGCAAAATCACCTTTATGTGCCAAGAGTAAATTGAAAAATCATGAAATGACCAGACAGAATGACTATATGACAACGGTGACTTACTATTTCTACCTCGAAAGCTAGCATAAACTATCGCTTTTGGGGAACACCACCTGCCGTTTAAACTATTGCTTTTGGGGGGCATCATCTGCCGTTTAAACTATTGCTTTTGGGGGATTGCTGTCCACCTGCCACACTAAAAATTCCTTCAATGTTATCTCAGTTTCATCTTCACAATCACTGTGAAAATAGGCATTGTTGGTGCTATTCTATAGACAGGGGAATGAAAACTCAGACGTTGGTGTGCCTAAGGTCACCCACATAGTAAGTAATCAAAGAGGAACTTCAAACCCGGATGGGTTGTACCCAAACCGATCCTCTTTAAGTTCTGACCACCTCTTCAGGTCCCATGAGAAATTTAAAATGACAAAGAGTCACAAAGCACCTTTTTTTTTTAGCCAATGCCATTATTGTATAATTTTTTAAATACTCATGAATGACCAATGTTGACTATAAAATTGTTAAGGCACCGGTACAGTGGTGTCAGTATAAATGAGTGTGGCACGTGGAAGGCTACAGTCCCTTCGTTTTTATTCCACACAAAGACATCTACATAAAGAACAAGGTCTCACCGCATCGGTGCAGAAGAAATTCTTAATGTCCTAGTTCCTGTGTTAATGCTTTCTATCCTTTGAAAATAGCTTTTGTAATTGCCAAAATGTCTGTGCACATTTGCTTCTAAATCACAGAAAGATTGTGAAGGAAGTTAAATAGAAAATTAACCAAGAGGCAGAACACAGCCGCCTCTACACTGCCGACCTTGATGCAGAACAAATTATTTAAAGGTAAGCACGCCTTGCCCAGCCCTTCTCCCAGCGTAATTTTTCTTTGTGTAGTACACCCTGCTCAGCTTTAACAAAGGGAAATTGGTAAGAAGATAATTAGATCTTCTTTTTTAAAATGATCTACCAATAGCACCTTTAAAACCACCTGCATCTTCTCAGCAAATGAAATAGTGCAAGAATATAAATGTTTTATGCAACTATCAAACATTGATAATAAAGGTTTGAATATTTATTGTTTCCTTTGGCCAATGCCTGAGTTCACTCTTTAGCAGGCGAGGCACAGCAAGGGAAGGATAGCCTTTGGGTACTACTGATTGGGACGGTGTCCGTATTAGAATATCCCTGTGGAAAATGAGGCCCAGCATCCTTAATCTTCTCAATATGACCCTTCTCTACATTCATCTGTAATCAGCTTTCTCTCAAATTCTAATAAATTCTTCCTCCCCCCCCATATAAAGCTCCATGCTTCTTCACAATGGGGATATTTAAATGACCCCAGATCCTTCTGTAGTCCACAGGAGAGGTTTTCCTGGCTGTGCCCTGGAGATTTCATGTCCCCATTAGTATTGACTCCAGGCAAAATGATCTTCTGTGAACATCAAAGTGTTTTGACAGTTATCTGACTAACCTTCTGAACGTGAAGTTCACAGTTTATTTTCTGTGTCTCTTCCCACCTTCTGAGAGTTGAAAGAAGGTGAAGCTGGGATGTCATGCCCCAAGTCTATGTCGATGTAGGTGCTTTGTCCCCATTTGCTTTCTGTCGCTGTGATAAAACAGCATGATTAAAAGCAACTTCCTGTAGCGAGGGAAGTTAGAGCTACTCAGGCAGTCACCATGGAGGAATACTGCTTACTGTCTTGCTTCCCGGGATCACGTTCAGTGACCTTTCTTATACTTCTCAGGACTATCTGCCCAGAAGTAGCATTGCCCACCCTGGACTGGGCCCTCCCACATCAATCATTAATCAAGAAAACGCCTTCACAAACTTTCCTTCTGGACAGTCTGATGGAGACATTTTCTTAATTGAGGTTACCTCTACCCAGATAACGCTTATGTTGTAGTGACCCCCAACCATAAAATGATTTTCGTTGCTACTTCATAACTGTAATTTTGCTACTCTTATGAATACTAATGGTCTTAGGTGACTCCTGAGAAAGGGCCATTTGCCCCGCCTCCAAGGGGTCACGACCCACAGGTTGAGAACCACTACTGTATCTCCCCCACCACCACCACCACCATAATCCACAATCTCCTTAATTAAGCCACTGTTATGTTGTTAGCACAGCCCGGTTGACAGTTAAGGGGAGGGTGGTAAACAAGGAAAACAAACACAGACTCCCAGAAAGAGAAGTTTCTTGTTCCCAGAAGATACTGGATGGAAAAATGGCAGGAAGGCCTGGGGACAGGTATCCAAACAAGACCAACCAAAGGTGGTAAGGTGGGAGGAGAGTGGCCCAGGAGTCCTATACTACACCCAAGTCAGCTGAGTCTCAAAAGAGTCAGGACCCTTCCACTCAGGAGGACAAAACTGTTACACTTCGGCTTTCTCTTCAGTTCAGCCCTCTGTGACTTTTAATCATTTCTTCTCCGTCTTCTGTCTCTCCCAGATGTTCAGTTCTTCCTTAGTCCCATCGAACCAACAGTCCACCACACAATCGCCAGTACCAGGTGCACACTAAGCACCTGCTACTAGCTGAAGTGGGACACACCAGCTTGAGTACTGTAGACCTTCTTCCACCCTGTAGACCCACTTCCCGCCTACAGACCCACTTCCCACCTACAGACCCACTTCCTGCCTATAGACCCACTTCCACCCTACAGACTCACTTCCCGCCTACAGACCCACTTCCCGCCTACAGACCCACTTCCCGCCTACAGACCCACTTCCCGCCTACAGACCCACTTCCACCCTACAGACCCAGACCTGACGCTAAGGTGGTGACTCTCAGGTCCTCCAGAGGACACTCTGCTATCCTCTCTTCACTCCTTCCTGGTTATTCACATTCGTTTAAGGAATGGTTTACATTGAAAGTGTTTTACTGTTAAGGATTACCACTCTGAACCCTCATCATTCTGAGAGGATGTCCTTAATCTACCCAACCCAGCAGCCATGTTACTCTCCTCTAGGTCAGCACACGCAGGGTGGGCCCCTCATTATATCACTTTTTCTCCTTATTTGAAAATTGAGCCCAGAACTTATTTTCTCTGTTTCCATATAAAAGAAAGCTTTTTTCTTCTGTGTTTCCCAAACTACCCGCATTACATGCTATCCCTCTGTCTCAAAGTCAATAATAATGAAAAAAAGGCAAGAGTCACATATGCCAGCAACTGAAATGGACCTAAAAAGCAACAAGGAACTAATTTACAGTCATATTTTGCATTACAAAAGTCAATTTGTTGAAACACCATGTTGCTTTTGTTTTCTTTTAAAGTAGAGCTTATTGTCTTTGACACAGGTGGATTTGCATAGGGTAATCCAGAGTCATATTGCCTGTTATCATCATGGTGTTTGATTTACAGAACACTAATAATAATAATAAGTCTCTCTGAGGTATTGATCCATATTTTGACTGGCTGAGGTTAAGTACTAGGCACCATTAGGAGGAAATATGTAGGCATATTTCTCCTTGCTCTTAACAATGGTGGACAGCTTCCAGACTGAAGAACCATTTCCAGACATATATTTATAAACAAAGATAATGTGGCATTAGTAGAAACCGTGTCCTGAAGCTTCTCATCTGCAGTCTATAAGCACACTGACTACAGCAATGCTCTGGGTTTATTTACCAGCATCCTCCCCTCCTCTGAGTTAGGAAGTGTTGAGCTTATTGATGACAAGAGAGTTGAAACAGTTAAAGAAAGACTAAGGAGTGGTCTCCGGTTATTTTAGTTTTCAGTTTTATGACTTGTTTTGTCTTTAAACATCTCGTTTCTCTACCAAATATATACTGCTGCCTTCTTTCTGCTCAATGGTGGGTCCAACAAGAGAAATGGAAGAAAATTCAATGTAGTCAAAACATATAGGCTGACAAGCAGTTGAAGAGACCTTAGATGTCATGTAGTACATTATCACACTTTGAAAATAAAGAAAGCACATTCCAGAATAATAATACTAAATTTATTCCTTAGAGTACCTCACTAACAATTCAAAGAAATTAAGAGCCCAGAGCACAAGCTCGAAAACAGCACCTTTCCTTCTAGACTTGCACCAGAAGTTGCTCCCAGTAATTACTACTGAAAACTGTAAAACAAAACATAAATCCAAATGAATATTACAGAGCTTGTTTTATGTGTGATTCTGAAGTTTTCAACTGATTCTACAGTGGAAGTAGCAGTTAATAATTCTGGAGTTTCATTAAAGGCCCCACTGCCAACACTTGGGAGGCAAAGGTAGGCAGATCTCTGTGAGTTCAAGGCCAGCCTAGTCTATATAGTTGACTTCCAGGCCAGCCAGGCTTTGTAAAGTGAGACCCTGTTTCAAAAATAATAATAAATAAGCAAACAAATAATTCTGGAGTCCCACAAGCCAATGTGTTTTCCCATTCCTTCCTTTTTCCCCTTTGAGCCTACAATCTCATGCATGTCAAATAAAATAGCCTATAAGTAATATTTTCTTAAGAAGCTCTGTCTTTCCTTCGGCTTATCAGTAGGAGACATTTTAAAGGACATGGGAAGAAAACAATGAGTCCAGCGTCACACTCTGAAACTGGAGCTGTAGCCCAGTGAAGAGTGTGTGTCTAATACACACAAAGCCCTGGGGTCGAACTCCAGCCCAAAGAAAGACTGACAGACATATAAGCCTATCCTAGTACGCACAAAACATACAAACTCCAGAGCACTTAATTCTTTATATTCTCCCCAAAAATTCACCGTGAATATTTGATCCATGGTCTTGCCTTTCAAACACTGGGACTGCCTACACCTAGCCCTTTCTCTTTCTTGTCACCAGCGTGTAGACCACCTGCTCAGCAGGCAACGCTTTGGATTCCTCCTACCCTAGACAAAACAATCAAACAGCTAGCTGATTTTTGTCACTTTGACACCAGCTGTATATTTTCTAGACACAAAGCAAGAATTTTAACTCTCATCTTTCCCCTGTAGGCAGCCAAAAAGAATTGTAGAATATGGCAAGAGAGAGCGCAGTGTGGCTAAATAAACCCTGTGATAATAACTGATGAGTTAAGCATGACCACTGTGACCCATTTGTCTCCCAAAGCATGGGAATCACTGTTAATTGTCTCAAAAATTAGTAAGGGGGGTTTCTTAAAGTTGTATTGAATTACACGGTTTCTTCGTTGGCCAGTCAGCAGCGCACTCTACTCTTGGGATTTCATCAAAGAGACTACACTGGACTTTCTAACCTGGCATGTGGTGAGCTGAGCCTCGTCTATCATTGGTCACTGTCAACATCTTTTATCCATCTCACTTAAGGCAGCTTCCTTTGGCTTGCTAACATTTCTTGAGTCACAAAAGTTGAAGACCATAAAGCTTATTAACTTGTAATATCAATGTATTTGGTTAACAATTTAAAAGGATAGACTGGGTAGAAGAATTAAGTTCCAGTGTTCTACTTTACAACTATAGATGTCAATAGAGAGAAATAATTAACTTTTCCCAAAAGTTAGAAAAGAGATTTTAAATTGTTTAACCATAATGAAATAATCAATGTTTGAGGAGATGGAAATTATCTTAATTAGACATTATATAATTATACATATATTAAAACATATATCATATATGTAACACATATATAATCTTATATGTCAACTTAAATGTTTCAAATATACGAATAAAATCATGACATTATAATATCAAAAGGCTTCCTGTCCCACTGGGTGTAAGAGTTGTTTGACTTTATGTGAGCTTTGTATGTCCTTCAATGTCTTGAAGCAACCACTATTTTATTACAACTCCACTAAAGATTCAAAGATGTTTAAAATAGTTGCACTTTCAAGTTTAATATTAAGCAATTTCCACTGCTTTATGCCTCTTATAATTTGCTTTCTTTGCAGCTTATATTTTAAGATACATTTTGGGAATTTCCTTCTTAAAAATTACTGATAGCATTTCAACATAAAGTCACACTTTCTAATTTGAAACTTGATTGCTCTCCTTTAAGTTCAGAGGAATTATCTCCTTAGAGGTATTCAGTAATTGTCTGCTTTTTCATTCATTAAAAAAAAAAATCATAACTTGCCGGGCAGTGGTGGCACATGCCTTTAATCCCAGCACTTGGGAGGCAGAGGCAGGTGGATTTCTGAGTTCAAGGCCAGCCTGGTCTACAGAGTGAGTTCCAGGACAGCCAGGGCTACACAGAGAAACCCTGTCTCGAAAAAACCAAAAAAAAAAAAAAAAAAAATCATAACTCATCTATTTTTTCCAGAAGAAATATTACTTTTTTCATTTTCAATTTATTTATTTAACCACCAAATTTTTGACAGGGTATCATGTAGTCCTAGCTGGCCTCAAATTTATTATTTGTAACTGAGGATGACCTTGAACTCTACATCTTCCTGCCGCCACCTCCCATGTGTGGGATTACAGGTATGCATCACCATGCCTGGTTTTATTTTCACTCTTTTTAAAGAAGGCATTTGCTTCCTGATGGCATTCATCTGCTTTAATTCTGCTCTTAAGTATTTAGTGGTTAGCTTATTCATTTAACATTATATGAATAATGTTATAATGATATAAATATTCTATCACTGTGGGTTGTTTTTTTTATTTTTGGATATTTTACTTTATATACATTTCAAATGTTTTCCCCTTTGGAAACCCCCTATTCCATTCCTCCTCCCCCTGCCTCTATGAGGGTGCTCCCCCACCCACCCACCCACTCCCCTCTTCCCTCACTAGCATTCCCCTACACTGGGACATCTAACACCCTCAGGCCCAAGGGCCTCTCCTCCCCCTGATGGCCAACAAGGCCGTCCTCTGCCACATATGTGGCCAGCACCATGGGTCCCTCCATGTGGATTCTTTGGTTGGTGGTCCAGCCTCCAGGAGCTCTGGAGGGTCTGGCCAGTTGACAGTGTTGCTCTCTCCATGGGGCTGCAAACCCCCTTAGCTCCTTCAGTCACTTCCCCAACTCCTCCATCAGGGACCCCATGCTCAGTCCAATGGTTGACTGCGAGCATCTGCTTCTGTATTTGTCAGGTTCTGCCTGAGCCTCTCGGGAGACAGCTTATCATGCTTCCATCAGCCAGCACTTCCCATCATCCACAAGAACGGTTTGGTGGCTGTATATGGGATGTATCCCCAGGTGGGGCAGTCTCTGGATGGCCTTTCCTTCAGTCTCTGCTCCACACTTTGTCTCAATATTTGCCCCTGTGAGTATTTTGTTCACCCTTCTAAGAAACACTGAAGCATTCACATTTTGGTCTTCCTTCTTCTTAGGCTTCATATGGTTTGTGAATTGAATCTTGGGTATTCCAAACTTTTGGACTAATATCCACTTATCAGTGAGTACATACCGTGTTTGTTCTTTTGTGACTGTCATAACTCATCTATTAAAAGAAAGTATCACTAAAATCCCTCTGTAAATTTTCTGAATGTTCTCTCTCTCTCTCTCTCTCTCTCTCTCTCTCATTCCTTTTGTTCTCAATTTTTTTTATATTTAGAATATTTTTAACCTTGTGATGTAACCATTTTTAAGTCAAAATGTTGACTAAAATAGCATTACACAATTATCTATGGGAACTAAAATACTCTCTCTTTTCCATTAGTTCCTGGAGGGGAAGAAAGCTCTGTCCCTCCATCCTCACCCAAGAACCCACTGTTCAACACTTTACAAGTATAACCTACGTAGAAATATACCTTTCAGATGATATGAGTGGAAAAGGACATAAAGCCACATTTTCGATCAATATATTGAAGCTTTGGGAGTTTTACATGCTATTGTTCACTTTAGGGAGACCCAGAAGAGAATCCGTAACTATTGTGCAAGGAAATAGACAAAAGGGCATGAGCGTTAGCCATTCAACACTGATTAAAGAATAATGGGAAAAACTTTTATGTCAATAAAAAACATCTTCTGGGATCCACTTGGGTTGTGTAATGGGAAAAACAGGCTTAGGATCAACAGCTGCAGGTTCTGTCCAGAAATTATCTCTTGAAAGTACACTCTGGTTTTTATTTGGTGCCCAATCATAATCACCCATTCATTCCTTCAATCAATGGCTATTTTTAACTTATGCTTTATGGCAATGATGGATACTAATGGGACAGAAATACAGAAACCAACAAACTGGCAACTCAGAAAGAGTTGGTCTGGACTTCTGCATGAAACAGAACACAGACAAGTGGATGTGTGCATCTCTGTCTATATGTCCTTTCTGAAGGCTTGTGGGTTTGTAAAATAGAATAGAGCTGAGGAGACACACCATTCTTCATAGAAGCATTGACAACTTACAGTCTTTGGTAATATGACCTGCTATGCAAGACTCTAGCTCAGTCTCCATCATATAATCATCTTATACCAAACTCCTTTGCTTTCAAGAATAAAACTGTCTTGAATTAAAGATAGACCCCTTACAAATACCACCAATCAAAATCTACCTAAAGCTTCAGTACTAGGCATATGTGTGTCACGTGTACATGTAATGGCTTCAGGACAACCTTATGCTTTGGTCCTCTCCTTGCACCTGATGCGCGTCCCAGGATAAATGGCCTGAAAACTTCTGGGACTTATCTTGTCTCCATTTTCTGTAGGAGTTTCATAGACGGACTGAGATTAGAGGCTTGTTCACTCCCCCATGTGCTTGGCTTTTCTCTTGGATCTGGGGAATCAAACTCAAGTTCTTTATCCCCTGAGCTGCCTCTGCAGGCCCCATTGAAAGATATTTTAAGGTGAGAAAAGGGTGATTGCTCTCTGACAAGTCTTCTTAGCACTCTGTACCACTTAAGCATTTCCTGCCCCTTTCTCTGGATCACTTCACTCGAAAGAGCCTGGAGAATTCTAGAGGTGGCCTATTTCTTTAGGTAGAGGTCTTGGCTTGATAGGTGAAGCATCCTTCTGATTGAGTGATACACCAGTGTGATTGTAATTTTTTTTAAAAAATGCAAGGGATCTTTTGAATGTGAAGGTGGTGAGATCTCTTAATAGATTATCCTTCTGCATCTAGCATTTTAATGCAAATACCTGTTTATTTGAGATAAGATGATAAATGACAATAAATGCACATGACACCATTACCTATCAGAAAACAAGCTGAGACTTTCTGCCAAGGTGTTACAGAGACATTTCCCACACTACACACATTTAAAATCATGCACAACTTCATTTCCAGTGCTGAGCCTCATAAATATATGTATGCAATGGTGTTTTCACTTGTACCCCCTGCACTTTTAAATAGCAACAAATTCTTAAAATCTGCAAACCAAATTTTTCAAATGGAGAAGAAACATAAATCGGAACAACTCATTCAGAATCAGATTAGCATGCTTTCATGACAGTGTCTTTAGTCATTCCATGTGAAGCTGTGTGCTTTACTATATGACCTCTGGCGGCACTTCATCGGCAGGTGTCATCATCCTTTCACAGATGAGAAGCCTTCCCCAAGGTTGCGTGGCCAGTAAGAAATGGGTCAAGAATGAAAACACAAGGCCACTTGATTCTGAAAGTTATTCTCCCCCAAATTACAACTAGCATGAACTGAGGAATTGTTCTTCCTGTCTTCCATCCCAGCCCTATCGAGAACTATGTGACATTTGGACTATTTATATAATGTCTTTGTTCCTCCATTCCTCTTAGAGTAAGAGTAACATAACTACCTACTGACTAGCAGGAGAGAGGACATGAATTCACAGGGTTCTGGACCATATCTGCTACCTAATTAGTGCTACAGAAGGGACACCACTCCCACTACACAATGAGAGCCTCTACTCTGTATCTTCTCTCTGGCCACATTCCTTTTCAAAGTTATATCTATTGAAAGAGACGTCTCTGCTTATGATCTCCACTTTCTATCCTCCGAGTCATTATTCTGGCCATTTGGCTATGGGTTCTTTGGCCTCTTTGCTTTAGACATTCCTCCCATGGAGCCTTCTGTGCCAGGGACTACTGTAGTCATTAAAGCCCATCTGCTTGGCTGAGAGCATAGCTCAGTGTCCTCCAGAGAGTTTGGTCAAACTCTTCCTCCTCACAGCCCCCATGATATCAGACCCTTCTGGATCCTCCTGCTTCTGTCAATCCTTTGGTTTCCTTTGTGGGTGTCAAAGTCTATACTTTGGGGATCTCTAAGTCTTTTGTCTAAAATGATAGATCAGAAGTATAGTGGATTTTGTGGCAATATATATTATTATGGTTCTTCTTTATAAGCTTTTGAAATGTAAAGAAAGAAAGCCACACAAACACAGGCCCCAAGCTCCCTTTCTCCATGGGCTGTGGCATGTAGACCCTGTGGAAACAGACCAACAGGTATAGAGTCGGTTGAGCCTTCTCCACCTACCTTTCTCCACCACTCTTCCTGGAGGACCTTGTCTGATCCCATGACTTAAAGACACCCCTGTATCAAAGACTCCCAGACAGTTCTGCCCAGAGATGAACCTGCTTTCCCTTGTGAAATAGAATTGTGTGCACTGCCTTGTATTTAACAGTACCCCTGGATAGCTGCTAGGGCTTGCAAATACCAAACATCTGAAAGATTTCTTTTTGTCTGCTTTTTCAAGCAAATTCCCAGGTTGATAAAAGACTCCATCATTCCCAAGTCCAAAGTCTACCCTGAATTCCTCTTTTCCAGACCCTACTCATCTCCGTTCAACGTTATCTGGACCGCACCCCTCCTCACTAATCCCATGACCTCCATTGCAACTATGCCCCCATTATCTGTCATCTGAATGCTTGTAATCACTTCCTAGGGAGTCCCCTAACTTCCACTGTTGCCTCTCCATAGCAGGCAAAAGCAGATCATTTCATCTAGTTTTGACTTAGCAGTACCCCATTAATTTTATTACCAATAGTACAAGAGAGATTGTGAAACCACATGTCTCTTGAAAACTCACTCACTGGAGCGTCAGGCCATTCTGAGCCCCAGAAGTTGATCCTGCAAAGCAGCCTGCTGAAAAGAAACCTCAGCATGAGAGAGATGGCAGCATGCCCCTGAAGAGGAATACCTGGAGGGACACCACTGTAGGACACTCTAGCTACTGTCTTCTGCTTCCAGTCCTTGGGGGGGGGGGGGGATCTCTGTTATGACCTGGAGTGACGTCACCAATGGGAGGAGAATGCATGGACTATTAAGTCTCCTTGGAGTTCCACTCATGGGTGCTCTTTTAGAACTGTAAGATTTACTGGCTGGAGCTGCTGAGCAAAAGCGTGTCCATCGTGCCTAGTGGCAGTGCTTTTCTGGACTCCAGATTCCGGTCTGTTATAGCCCTTTTCCCTTCTAGGTGTTCCCCCTCTGTGTTGTAAAGTAAGCACTTAGACATTTCATTTCTACTGGATGTAAAGGACCAGGTTATCTTTAAGTATCTCACTTTTTTTTTTTTTTTTTTTTTTTGAGGCAGCATCTCTCTAATGTAGCCCCTGGCTATCCTGGAACTCACTATGTAGACCAGGTTGACCTCGAACTCACAGAAATCCACCTGCCTCTGCCTCTCCAGTTCTGGGATCAAAGGTGTGTGCCACCACTCCTGGCTCAAGTATCACTCTTAAACATATTTGCTTTTGAATCCATGCCAAAGGAATGAAAGATCAATGCCTGAATTTCAGAAATTAGCCTTGCAGTTGTGGGAATACTTCAATGTAACTTTGAACTTTTCCATGGTGAGATAGATGTATGTATAAATATATTTTTTTTCCATGTAGATCAGCACAGGAGACAGAACTAGATGCAGTTCTGAGGTGGCAGGCGATTAATTTTCTTGATCTAGAAAATTCAGTTCAAAAACACTGGTGTGAACCAATATTTACCAAACAAACCATGGGCCAAGGCTTGTGCCAAGTAATATGAAAAATAATAAGAGTTCAAAGACCCCACGTGCAACCTTGGGTTCAATCGCCAGAAGAAAAAGAAAAAGAAAAAAATGTGGGTGAAAAGCCTGTTTCCTAAAAGCAAACAACTGAGCCAGGGAAAAAAGGCATGTGTTTAAATAGCTCAGATCTGAGGTTGTGTTGGGAGAGCCTGTTAATGAGAGTGGAGCTGCAGGACTTGGGAGAAGGAGAATCCCACTGGAGATGCTCTAATTCACCTAAAAAGCCGCTAAGTGCGGAATTATGTGCACAGGCAAACACCACTGATCAAACAGCCAGAGCACAGGAAAACGCACATGGCAGGGGAGAGGAAAGCAGCACCGCGCGCTCTCCCGTGCTCTCTCCAATGGTTTAGAAATCACTTCCAGCTTGTCCAGAGACCTGGGAACCTCTGTAGCCATCAGGTGTCTGTGAGAATGTGCTGTAGTGTCTGACAGAGCATCCTAGTTAATACATTCCTACTTATAGCCCCTATTTTGGGAGTGTTGCTCCAATAATACCCAGATGACTTTTTCTCATTCTTTAGCATCTTTAATGACTTCAGGAAAACAGAAAATTTGATTTTAAAAAAAATTTTTTTTTTTTTTTTTTTTTGGTTTTTCAAGATAGGGTTTCTCTTTATAGCCCTGGCTGTCCTGGAACTCACTCTGTAGACCAGGCTGGCCTCGAACTCAGAAATCCGCCTGCCTCTGCTTCCCAAGTGCTAGGACTAAAGGAGTGCGCCACCATGGCCCGGCTTAATCCCTGACTTTAGAACAAGCCAAAAAGGCAGGCTCCCACACGCACACCCCATACACTCTATCACCACATACACTCTGGAGAAGGCTGACTATGGCATAGGGAGGGGGAGGTGGAAACATCAGCTCCAGAGAGTGGATAACCCAGAAAAGCACGACTTCACGCCGTGGCAGCACCCCTGGCCTTCAGGGCAAAACCAAACGCACTTTACGTGTGTGTGTGTGTGTGTGTGTGTGTGTGTGTGTGTGTGTGTGTGTGTGTGTGTGTGTGTGTGTATGTGTGTGAGCTAAGCACTGAAGCACTGGGATAGAAACAAAGAGCAATTGATGGACTGAATTTTTAAGGTCTAGAATCTATCAGAGACTCGTAAAGAGTTCTAATGTACTGTTATAATGTACTATGTCACGGGTTATGATCTCAGCGAAAACACAAGGCTCTGATAGCAAGATAGAGAATGATAAGAGAGAGAAAAGGGTCCACAGTGAAAGCTTGAATTCTGAGAGTTATGAGCGCACCACGTAAAGATGAGGGAGCCGGGCATTCATTCCAAATAGCGCATGTGCAGAGGGAACAAGGAGTGTGGAGGGGACCGGAGGGATGGCCACTGCGGACAGCTCTGTTTCCGATTGGTAGACGTCACTGCTTCCGGTTCTACTTCAGCGGTATTTTGAAATAACTTTCAAAGGCCCAACAATGTCCCAGAACTTACGCTGAGACACTTGGTTTTGTTCTTTCATGTTTCCCCTGCATTTAGACAATATCCCACCGACACAGAACTGGCGCCCTATATGAAATGCTTGTCTTATCAACTGTAGAGAAAGCGGGCCTAACTGTGGAGCAAAAGAGCACAGGTTGTCTCGCATCTACACTCATTCCCACGAATTGCCAAGAGCACTTAAATTGACCTCATAGGGGGCCGTTAAAGAGTGTTTCCATCCTGCTGCCTCCCAGTCAATACGTCAGGAACATGAGGGCTGTTCCCCTGAGTTAGAAAGTAACCCCTCCGTGAGACTAATTAGATTTTTCCCCCCCAAAAAAACACACAGGTTATTGATTTGAGAATTGAAAATAGTATTGATGTACAGTAGTTGGTTATACTTGAATAAGAATTAATTATGGAATTTTTAACTAGGAAAAATAGGAAATATCTACAAGAATTTTAATATAAAAGGATTCACATGATGTAAAACCCTCCTACAAACCCAGAGCTTCCAGAATCAAACATTATCTGAATAATTTTGTGAAATGCCTTAAAATTTTGACTGAATGCACTAATATCTTGAAATATTGGTTTTTGTTCCTGAAACTAAAGGCTACAATATTATTCAGATGACATTTATTCCTTCGATGGTTTATAATTATAATCTCTACTAGTGTTAGATCTATAGTCATTCCACTGATATTCATTCATTCAACAAACATTTGTGGGACACCACTGGTGTGCATGCCCATGTACAAAGATGCTTCTTAGGAAAGACGTGGACATGAACTGCGAACGTATAGGAGCCTGCCATGGGATGGGTGCTATGCATTTTCATTTCCTACTTTGTTTCGGTCCCATCATCTAAGAAGCAAAGTATTGGTGTTATCTTTATTTTTCAAAGGAATAATATAAGAATCCAATAATCTGAGCAAGAACTCCTACCAGAAAGCAGGTAGCTCAAAAAATAGTTCCACTTGTCCTCTTTCCTCTCCTGTTCCTAAAAAGTCAAGATGCTTAGCTAGTCATGATGGTGCACACCTTTATTCTCAGCACTCAGGAGGCAGAGTCAGGTGGATCTATATGAGTTCAAGGCCAGCCTGGTCTACAAACCAAGTTTCAGAACAGTCAGTGCTGATACATAGAGAAAGTCTGTCTCGGAAACAAACAAAAATTAAAAATGCTCAAATTCAGTGCTCAGCCATGCATCCTTTTCTCTCTCACAAACCCTCCTGGTCTCTCTGATCATCAGGGCTGAGCCAGCCACAGGAAAACACTATGTTAGTTCATTTACCTATAAGCTACAACTCCAAAATTATTTCTAGCCTAAAATGTGGTTTTATATCTATTTCCTAGTTAGTTAGAAAGACAGATAACCCTCCAAATTGACAGTTGCCTTGAAGACATCCCTAGGTTTAAGTAACTTACATCTAAATCTGTGGCCATCTGCCTGCCTTCCTTCCTGCCTGCATTCCTGCCTGCCTTGAAGGAATAGCACTTTCTTCTATACTTGAGCTCAAATACCAGAATCCTGGGACTTACTCTGGATTTCTCTTCTTCCTCACTATTTGAATACTGTCCATTATTAGCAATGCACATAAACTGTATCACCAGAATGCTCCACCAATCGACCCACTCTCATCTGCTTCGGTTCCTGGATCCGTACTAACACTGCACCTGTGGTGTTGCTTTCTATTTTTTCCCCTTACATCTTTAATTCAAGGCTGTGAAAGATATGGTTTAGGAACTGAAAAGAAAGATGGTAGCCGCTGGAAGTAGTTGAGAAGGTCCAGGAAAGCAACATGAAGGATATTTGAATGACAGATAAATGTCATAGCTTCTGCTTCAACTTGGCACAACCCAGAGTCAGCTTGAAGAGGGATCTTCAGTTGAGAAGGTACCTAGATCAGAGTGGCCTGTGTCTGTGAGATGTTTTCTTAATTCCTCGTTGATGGGAGAGGTCCCAGCCCACTGTGGGCAGCACCATCCCTAGGCAAGTGGCACTGAACTGTATAAGAAAAGTAGCTGAACAAGTCTGTAAGCAACACTCCTCCATGGTCTCTGCTTCAGTTCCTGCCTCCAAGCTCCAGCCTTGATGTCCTGCCTTGACTTCCCTCAGGGAGGAACTGTTACCTGGAAGTGTAAAATAATACAAACACTTTCCTCTATACGTTACTTTTGGTCATAGTGTTTATCACAGAAACAGAATAATAACTTAATACAAGATAATATGTAATATGTAATGGTGGCAATTAAGGCAAATATATGTAAGAAAAGCAATATATTTTCAGAGAAGAGCAAAAGAAAAAAAAAAGAGGTACTACTGAAGACTGAAGTGTTTCTCTTCTCCATGAAAAGAGTTTAACTCATATTAAAAACGATTTAACTCAACTTGTTTAAACATGAGTTAGCCGACCTTCAAATTCTCTATGTTCAGCTGGACATGGTGGTGCATGCCTTTGGTCTCGGGACTTGGGAGACAGAGGCAGGTGGATCTCAGAGTTCAAGGCCAGCCTGATCTACAGAGTGAGTTCTACAACAATCAGGGCTACCCTGAGAAACCCTGTCTTGAAAAAGAAAAAAAAAAATCTGTATGTTCAGCTCTCAAATCATCTACAAAGATACTGTAAGAACAAACTTGTTCAGCTCAGTTACTGTGGAGCTAAATGTCTGCTTATGGTTCTTGGTAATTTTTGCGGTTGCTCTAGCAATGCGGTTAGTGATGAGGAGCATGAGAACATCCTACCAACTTTATCCTGGGTTGGTGATGTCAGAAGTTATCTTCAAATACTACATTCTGGCTCAAAAGACAGAACTATTTATTTATTTGTTTGTTTGTTTGTTTGTTTGTTTTGCTATGCAAGCAAATTAGATTGCATATCACAGATTTACTACTGGTTATTCTCATTAATCTTTAAACAAAAAAAAATTTAAAACAAAGACATTTCACTCAGGCTTCAAATGTTACAGGTGATCACTCTGAAATAAGATGAAACTAAGCGCTTTCTCTCCTCTAATGTCACTAAGGACATAGCTAGTATCCTGCTGGTTCACAGGGAGACAATGTCCAAGGAAAATCACCGCATCAATCACTTTGAACACCACCTTGCTGTAACGCCAACGGCCAAAAAGAAGAGACAGAAATTCCATGATAACTCCTTTATGTCCCGACTCCAACAAAAGTGCTGATTTTCCATTGCTAAATGGGTAATGTCTCTCCGAACCGGGGCACTTTAAGCAAGGAAGAAAGCTTGGAGAGAAAATAATTGTCAATATATTAAGGTTAACTGTCAATAGATTAAACTTAAAGGAGAGACAGTGGGGCTTGCTTATAAATTACAAAGATACAGTGTCATTAAATAAATCTTCTACCTGCATCCCCACCCCCACCCATACATGGATCTTTCAGAGATATCAAGATACCTAGAGAAGCAAGTGTTTTCTGGAATATAAATAGCTACAAAGCAAGATAGCAAAGGTGTTCTTGTAAACAATAAACGTGAAGCAAAGGACCAGTTTCTATCCACGCTAAGAAATTATTCTTTTGAGCTTTTCTTTTGAAGAAATCCATAAGCCAGGTGCTTGACCCCTAGGCTCCAAAGTGTGTTGTAGAGATTAGTAAAATAGTGTGTGGGATGTAGCTTAAGCTCCTGTAAAAAAAAAAAAATAGATATGTAAATATATTGTTGTAGAATTGATTAGATCAGCCAAGCAAAATTGAGACCACTTGTGGTGAATTTTAAAGGAAAACTCCCAAATGAATATTTCAGGCTGAAGTGCATTTCTCTCAAAGTGTATGAATATTATTCAACGCTGCACCTTAATGGCTTTTGAGTGCTCCGTTAGATTGTTAATAAAGATGCTAGTTCCTAACTCACTGGCTGGAGACTCACAGAGCGTTGTGAGCACGTAGCCGGGGTTTTTACTGTGGGTATGAATAGATGTGCAGAGTTTGTGGAAGACCCTGGCAAGTGGCTTTTGAGAAAGAATCACGCAAAGCTGAGAAAGATGAGCTTAAACCACCACAACAGTACCAATTTCTGGACCTAAAGCAGCAACCGTATGGCAGGCCATTATCCGTGTGCAGCAGATTTCCAAGCCACTAATAACTCAATCATAAATAAATTGTCAACATAGATAGCACTAGAAATGTTGATAACTTTCACAAATGTATTGACAAGTACAGTACCAAGTGGACTGTATTCTTTGGGAACTTAAAACAGCTACAGACTATTTAGTCTCTATCCAGAATTAGGAAAACACTGAGCTAGCAAAAGCCTAGAAAACCTTTGTGCTAGCTAGTCTTATTTGAACTTGACACAAGATAATACACAGCGTTATCTGAGGGGAGGGAACTTCAACAGAGAGAAAAAAATGCCTTCACAAGATCCCTACGTAAGGCATTCTTTTATTTAGTGATTAATGGGGAGGGCTCAGGCTATTATGGGTGGGTGCCATCCCTGGGCTGGTGGGTGATCCTTTATTCTGTAAGAAAGCAGGCTGAGCAAGCCATGAGAAGCAAGCCA
The DNA here is from genome assembly GCA_028551405.1 of Uromys caudimaculatus. Taxonomy (NCBI): domain Eukaryota; kingdom Metazoa; phylum Chordata; class Mammalia; order Rodentia; family Muridae; genus Uromys; species Uromys caudimaculatus. The sequence goes on from CM052711.1 coordinate 51,274,792, forward strand.
GTAAACAGTACCCCTCCATTGCCTCTGCATAAGTTCCTGCCTCCAGATTCCTACCCTGTTTGGGTTCCTGTCTTGATTTCTTTGATGATGAACAGCAATGTGGAAGTGTAAACCAAATAGATTCTTTCCTCCCCAGTGTGTTTTTGGTCATGGTTTTTCGTCACAGCAGCAGAAATCCTCCATCAGGAGGTGGTGGCACATACACACCTTTAGTCTCAGCACTCAGGAGGCAGAGGCAGGCAGATCTCTGTGAGTCTAAGACCAGCATAGGCCTCAGATTCTAGGACAATCAAGGCTACAAAAAGAAACCCTGTCTCAGTCTCAAAAACAAACACTTAAAAGAGACACCCTAACTAAGAAATCCCTTTCTTATTTCTCTTTATGTTATATTAGAAGTGCTGTGAGGAGCAGGGCGGAGCACAGGTGTTATGGATTAACTTAGTGTATTTTTACTGAGACTTTATTAATATTCTGTTCTAGCAGATAGAACACCAGACAATCAGATAACATGGCCTGAGAACTGCCTTGTGAGCCAACTAAATATATTACCTGATTGATTGATTGATTGATTGATTGATTGATTGATTGACCTCTTAAAAAATAATGAAGCAGACATGGTCATACATGCTTATAACCTCAGCATTTCTAAGGCCAAAACAGAAATACTATGTTTCAGGCCAGCCTGGGATACATAGGCTAACCTGACCTACATAATGTAGTCCTGGTCTCACAAAAAAAGATTGGGATACAATCATTCAGACTCTGTGCTGTTAAAGAAAGTGGCTTTAGACCAAGCAACACTGTATTTGTGTCTAGTGCCACCACCCACTGTGACACCAGGGAATTCCCTTCATGTTGGTGGGATGTACTTTCTTCATCAGCAAAGCACTCGGAGTCCTCTGATGGTTTGCGTAGTGTGTCTGCTCATTAGCTTCCTTCCTGTCTTATTCTACCAAACCACACCGGACAACAGATCTCCCACTGCAACTTTCGTCAGAGCCTTGGCACCTTGTTTGCTCAGCTGAGAAGTTCATAACAACATGTCTTCCCCACCAGCCTCTCATCTTCCCTGCTCCTCAGCTCCAGATGGACGTGCTCACACTGTCCACCCATGTGTCGGAATCCAAGTGTCCCAGAACAACGGGACCACCTTCCCTTCACCTCTGTCTTGTTAAGTACCCGCATTCTCTGCGTCACAAAGCCACACCTTCCCATTAACTTCTCCTCTCTCTGCTTGCATCCTGTTGTTTTCTATTTCTCCAGCCTGGTGATGATCAAAGACTGTCTTAGTTGCCCAAGATTTAAAATGTGTATCTCCACTCCAAATACTTTCCCAAATTCTCATCAGATATCCAAGTCCTCTTTGATTTCTACCCAGAGTTCATGCCTTTGATATCAGCACTTGGGAGGCAGAAGCGGGGGGATCTCTGTGAGTTCAAGGCCAGTCTAATCCATATAGTGAGTTTCAGCCTAGCCAGGGCTACACAGTTAGACTTTGTCTCAAAAATCAAACAACAACAACAAAAAACTAACTAACTAACTATAACTAACCCTAACTTTACCCAGAGTTTAACAGGCATCTCAAACTCCACATGTGGAAAACTGGACTCTGGATTTCCACCCCTTAGCCAACTCTTCCTGTATGCTTTCCCATCTCCTGTCCCAACACTCACCGCCCCATCCGCATCCCTAGCTACCAGCCAGGTCAGGACTCTGGTCAATATAAAACCCTAACAAACCAGCACAGCATGGCTTTGTCTCTTTTGTTCCATCGCTCACAATGTCCGTGTGTGTCTTTGTTCTTTGTTCCTCCTGAATCTGAAAACACTTTCCAACCATATTTATGTTCAAGTCATCCTTCTAAACCTAACTCAGTTGCTACACTGCCCCGCCCCACCCCACCCCCACCCCACCGAGTGGCCTGTCTAATCTAGCCCTTCACTGGAGGAAGTTGGACAACTTTGCCTTGCTCTTTTGCCCTCTACAATGGTGCTCGCTCTCTCTCTCCCTCTCTCTCTGGCATACTATTCGTAAATTTCCTACCATACAGTAGATAACCAAAAAATGATCGAGAAGTACTCTAAATATGTGCGTGACTTTAGAGGGTGCCTTAGGGGGCGGTATATGGAGTGGCGGTGAGGAATGGAGACAGCTGTACATTTCTTAAGGAAATATGGGGGGCTGCAGAGTGTCAGGAAAGTAACCTAAAAGGCAGGAGGGGGGAAAGCAAGGAGTATGCCCTACAGGAGCAAAGGACCTCCACTGCACACATCAGTAGGGAACGGCCTGCCTGGGAGTCCACTGAAAGCCACATGTATTAAACAGCACACTAGTGCTTTGCTGTAAATTAGAGACAACTACTTTTTTCTGATCTCATTAGCTCATTTTTATGCCCACGTGCACATATCCGAAATCAGTAGGCCAAAAGATGGGACATCAGTTATTCCATTCTTTCTATTGTTAAAAACAATCGCCCCTTAGGTATCATTTCTGGCTCTTCAAGCCTGGGGGGAAAAGAAGTAGTTGAAACAGGGTCTTACTCTGTATCCTAGGTTGACCTCCAAGTTATAGCAATTCTCCTGCCTCAGCTTCCTGGGTACTGGAATTATGAATATATGTCACATATGAATTATGCATATATGACACCACAGCAGGCTTCCAGATGATTTCAGTTGTAAGAGAACATTATGAACAATTTTATGTCAACCAGTTAGACAATTGTATGTTCTGGAAAAAAGTTACAGAAAAATCATCTCAAGAATAAGTAGAAAATATGAGTGTGCCAATAGCAAGAAATAATTAATAATTGAAATATTCCAACAAAGCTCAGGCATCCCTGGGAATTTTCTACAACTGTATGAAGACACAGCAGAAATTCCACGCAAGCTGTTTAGAAAGCCAAGCTTCCCCAGTTCTCTGTTGGCATGTGACTCCATTAAAGCACAAAGCTCTGGGCGAGAAAGCAGACGCAGAGTTGCCTGGCATAGGTTAGGGCAGTGGCTGGTAGCAAATGGGCATGGGAGATCTCTTCAGAATCATAAAACCCTGTAACACTAGGTCATGGCGGTGGCACTTCGGCTGAATGAATCTACTAAAAAGATTGAGACCTACACATCCAGTGAATACTCCCAATCATGGGCAAGTGATACTTCAGGAAGGGTGTTGTGCTGAGTAGCTCCTCTTTACCAATTTCTATAGATTTTCTCTGACTTTATCACTATGATTTAATTTTGAAATAGGGAACTTAAAAGAACTGCGGGTCTGATACTCAAAACGACTTCATTTCTTTGAATGTGTTTGTTCAATTGTAAAATGTAGACAGTGATATTGATTCTAGTTCTTCATTTTGTTTTGTTTTGTTTACACAGCTTTGGTGTTCATCTTTTTTTATTTTTCTCTTCACTTTACAACCCAATATCTGTCCTTCCTCTCCTCCCAGTGCCCCCTCCCTAAGTCCTTCCCCCATTCCTCTTAGGAGGGGAAGGTCCCCTCTGGGCGTTAACCCCCCCATACCGCCACATTACACCCCACATACACACTGCACACCCAGCTGCTGCAGGACTAGGCACATCCTCTCCCACTGAGGCCAGACAAGGCTGTCCACTTAGGGGTGTGGGATCCACAGGCAGGCAGGTAGGGACAGTCCCTGTTCCAGTTATTTGGGACCCACATGAAGACCAATCTGTTCATCTGCTCTATATGTGCAGGGGGTCTAGGTCCAGCCTGTGCTCACTCTTTGGTTCACTTCTAATCCAAACAAGTACTGTTCTTCTCTCCTCTAGTCTCCAAGTCTGTTGAGTACACTGTCCTGTACACCTGGTCTCTCCATGGGGCCAGGCAGAAGGGATACCTGTCAGGGCTTCTTTGGCCTGAGTCACTCCTCCTGTGGTTAGCCTTCTCTTTTTCTTCTGAGCAAACAAGTGCTTAGGAATGAGAAAGGTGAATAGCTATGAACCATCTTAACCTCTGAAGTTTTCCTCTGTTATCAGCTCCTGATTTTGAACACCATTTCAAGAACAGGAATCTACCTTCTTCAGAACCTCCCCACCACCCTGCCCAAAGAGGCAGGAGTGCCACTAAATAGGGAGACCATGGGGTAGAAAAAGGGAAAAAACTGAAAGAACACTTTATGTCCTTGTTTTCCACAGAAACTCTGAGAGGAGCTCTCTAGCTTGTCTCTCCTTGGTCATGTGTTCCCCGCTTACCCTCATGTTCCTATCTTGTTCTCTTCTGGTGAGAGGAGGTCCAACTTTCTCCCTCCACTGGATCAGATGTGTTCTCTTGGTTCACTGATGTTGATTCTCCCAACCTACCTAGGCCTTCTGGGAACTGAAGACTCACACTTTTGTTAAGGAGGTAGATGTGGTATGCAGAACTTCGGGCATCAATAAAAATAGCATCCATCTTTGTGGAGTAAAGTAGCCTTTACCGTCACCCATCCTTGAGCCTTCCCCTCCACTTCCTTCTTATTTTGGTGTGTCCAGCCCTCAGCTGACATTGGTACATGAGGAGAAAGCAGTGCAGGATCTTGCTCGCTTGAAAGACATACCTTGCACACTGTTTGGTCAGCAGCAGCTACAGAAGTTTCTGTGTGTCAAGCACCAGACTTCTAGTTGTCAAAAAATAATGGGGACCCGTACTTCAGGCGTCACTTATCTGTGTTGACCAAGGCAGCATGAATGAGTCTTAAGTAAGCTCTTGAATCAGATCTGAGAACAGCCAGTGCTACATAACCACCATACAGCACTTGGAGGGAACACTATGAGACTAACTCTGACACAAAACAAGACCTTGGCCTAAGGGCATTAAAAAAAACCCATTCACTCTGGGTTTTCATAAATAGGGCAATTTGTGCTCATTATCTCCAAAGTCATGTTGGAAACAGGGCGGACCCATGGATTACCTTGCCACTCTCTGTGCCTCCACCCTGATTGTCCAGAGTAGAGCATCCCTCTCTTTAAGATATGGGCCCACAGAAGACTCTGAGCAAAAGCTAGGAAGATCCACTGGCTTTGTTCATCTGTCTTCTTTTTTCTTTTTTCTTTTTTCTTTTTTTTTTTAAGTTTTGTTTTGTTTTGTTTTGTTTTGTTTTGTTTTGTTTTGTTTTTTCGAGACAGGGTTTCTCTGTGTAGCCTTGGCTGTCCTGGAACTCACTCTGTAGACCAGGCTGGCCTCAAACTCAGAAATCCACCTGCCTCTGCCTCCCAAGTGCTGGGATTAAAGGCGTGTGCCACCACTGCCCGGCTTTTTCTTTTTAATATATGTAACGTTCATATATCTGGAATAAAAAGAACCTCCAAATGTAGTGTGTGTATGTGTGTGTGTGTGTGTCTGTGTGTCTGTGTGTGTGTGTCTGTGTGTCTGTGTGTGTCTGTGTTTTATGCATATGTATGTGTGTGTTCGTGCACACATGCACATGTGTGTAAAATTTGTCTGACCTAAATTCACTGTAGTAGTTTGAATGAAGTGTGCCCCATAGTCTCAGACATCTGAACACGTGTCCCCATTTGATGACTGAATGAGGAAACCTTTTCTCCCTGGGGGACCATCGACAGTTAATGGTATCTAGGGGAAAGAGTGCCACTGTCTTCAGTGCCACGGCCATTGATAAGGTGCCCCATGTTTCATTAAATGACCTTCTTTCCACGTTCAAGGGAGAAACTCTAACTAAATGTGGTGGTTCACACACAGTATTTAAAATAGGAGGGGACTTGATGAGAGGAAAGGTTTTAGTGAACAGAGGAGGCAGGAAGAGAGGGTGCTAGGAGATAAGAAGGACTAAAATGCACGAAACTTTCAAAGAATACAGAGTGAGTGTTAAGTAGACAAACAGGCACAGGTTAAACAGGGATCTCTATGGAACAGTAACTTGATCCCTTCAGGTCTATATATCCAGAAGTAGAATAGATGGATTATATTGTAGCTCTTTTTTTAAGTTCCCAGGAATCCTCCAGACTGCTTTCCATAGAACCTGATAAAATTACATACTTCAAGTTGCATACACATATATGTATACATACATGTATACATTTATACATATATACATACATATACACATACATATATACATATACACACATGTATACATATATACATACATACATATATGCATACACACATGCATATCTATACATACATATATACATTCACACATACATACATATATACATACATCTGTACCAACAGTAGTTATTCTTCATGAACCACCCTCCCCACCCCCACCCCCACCAGCACTTCTGTTTGTTTTTATTGCTGATAACCATATGGCTTTAGTGAGATAGGATCTCAATGTAGCTTTAACATGTATTTCTCTGGTGGCGAAAGATAGTAATGCCTTTTTATGTATTTACTACCCTTTTATACATCTCTTGAATAGTGTCTTTCCAGTTCATTTGTCCATTTAATGACTAGATGGCTGGATGGTTGCTTTTTAATGTTTGCTATTTGGGGTTCCTTTATTTGCATTTACTTATTTATAACTCATTTGTGTGTATGCTTCTGTGTGTACTTATGGCTGTACATCACACACACACACACACACACACACACACACACACACACACACACGGATGTCAGAGGACAACTTTTGGGAGTTGGTCCTCTCCTTTCAACATATGGACATCATGTCCACTCATGTCATTCAGGGAGAGAACTCAGATTATCAAGCTTAACAAGGAAGCACTGTTACCTGGGCCATCTCACTGGCCCTGCAGTTCTTTGTGTATTTTAGCTACTAATCCCCAACACAGTGATACTATCTACACTAATAGATTGATTAGCAGTTTAAATACTAATTTAGATGATTAGGTGGCAAAGATTTTTTTCACATTCCTCAGTCCATCTTGTCAATATATTAATTGTCCCCTTTGATCTGCACAAGCCTTTTAATTCCATGTGATCCCATGTGTCAAGTCTTGCTGGGGGTTTTTTCCTGAGCTACTGGAATTCCTTTCAGAAAGTCATTGCCTAGACTTGGATTTTTAAGTTCCCCCCCTGCATCCCTTGGGTATTTTCAGTTTCTGGTCTTACACTGGTGCCTTTGATCATTTTTAATTGATTTTGTATAGGGTAAAGGGTAGAATTCACATTTTAGTCTTCTATATGTGTCTATCTAGTTTATCTAGCACAGTTTTTATTACTACATATCTATTAATTCTATCATAAATAATTTCATACATTTGTAAAATGTATTTTGATCCTATTTACCCTTTCTCATCCCTCTACCTCCTCCCAGATCCACTTCCTGTCTTCCTACTCCCTCCACCATCCTGCCCTCTTTTGAAACAAAATTTTTTATTGTTTTGTTGAATGTTTGATACAATGTGTTTTGTTTATAGTCCCTTCCCCTCCCCAATTCATCCAACTTTGTGTATCTGTTTATTTTTGTAAACCCATCGAGATCAATTTGTGCTGCTATCTATTCTTGGATATCAAGTCTTCCACTGGAATGTGGTGAACTCGCAGGAGCTAAACTCTCATAGAAAACTGTTTCTCCCTCTTCCAGCAGCCAGCAAGTCTCAATAGAGTAGAGGTAGGAAGCAATGCCTAATTCTCATCTCCAGGCTGAGATTTGATCTGACTTGGACTTGCACGGACTATGAGTGATGTTGCAATCACTGTGAGTTTGTATGGGCAGCTGCCCTGCGGTGTCCAGAAGACACAGTTTCCTTGTGGTCCTCCACTGTCTATGACTCTTGTATTCTTTCTGCTCCTTCTCCTGCAATGATCTCTGAGCCTGGGAGGTGGGGCGGGCGGCACAGGTACAGTACAGATTACAGTTAGGGCTAAGCACTCTGCAGTCTCTCACTCTCTGCACCTTAGCCCGTTGTGGATCTCTGTGTTAATCATCAGCTACTGAAATTAGAAGATTCTAAGATGAAAACTGAGAGATATATTCATTTCTGGATATAATGTTAAGTCACTAGAAGTCCATTTAGTACTATGTCTAACTGGCTGTGGTGGCATATACTCTTAATCCCAGCATTCAGGAGGCAGAGGCAGACCAAAGTTTGAGGCCAGCCTGATGTAAAGAGTAAATTTCAGAACACCCAAGGTTACACAGAGAAACTCTGTCTTGAAAAAAATGCCAATTTAGCAGAATAATAGACGTAAGTTCCCTTCTAGGGCCTATAAGCTATCTAGCCATAGGTTCTTCATCCAATAATGGTTCCAGGTATGGGTCTCTCTCCAAAAGTTGACACTAAAACCCTATTGCTTTAGGGTCTTAATCATAGAACACGGAGAAACCAACGTACTGACCTGGATGCTTCATCCCTATTAGCTAGCTTCCACAGTGCTGAAAGGTGCTATGCATGCTACCATAGGAGAAAAGCGATCATCAGTCATACCCAGCTGAGAATTCTGGGAGCTACAATAACAACTGGCCTGGTGAGACATTCCAAACAATACAATAGTGGCATGGACATTATGGCAGTAACCAACCACTTTCCAATTGGATTTAAATTCTGATCCACAAGAAAAGACACAGCACAGAATTTTTTGTTTTTAAGTGTCATTTCTCCATTGTGTGTCTTTGGCACCTTCCTCGAGGGTTAGCTAGCTGTAGTCACGTGGGCTTGTTACTGGACCCTCTATTTCACTTCACTGCTTAATGTGTTTATTCTTATGCCACGAACACGCTGGAGAAGATTAGTCTTCAAAATCCTCACTAGTTTAATTGAATTTATTTTCTCTTCACAAGTACATGTGTATATGCAGTGTGTGTGTGTGTGTGTGTGTGTGTGTGTGTGTGTGAGTGTGTTGCAGTGACTGAATCCAGGACTAGGCATGCAAGAGTTATACAACTGAATTGTAGTCTTAATACTTTTAAAACATTGCTAGCAACAGAACTTATCAAAAATGGCAGCTAAATTTTGGTTTTGTTGTTGTTCAAACCCAAGAAAGCATAGTTCTATACCCAACAAATATAATATAGCTTCAACTCTCCAAACAAGATTATCCCACAACATATTTCAAGATTTTTGTCAATATGTCTCACTAAATCATTTTTCTTGCATGTCTAGTTTGTATCTCTCTAGCTTTCTCATTCCTTTTTTTCTTAATTTTAAAGACACAACTCTTAATATATTCAAATTATGTCTTTTTACTGTATACTTAAAATTTAATAATAATAAATATTAAGAATTCTCAATTATATACATGTATACACATAATATATATATCTATATACACACTCACATATGCACATATGTGTGTACCCATGAGATACCTATACTTCTTATTACTAATTATTTATAATATTGTTATTTGGAGAAAAATCTCAGGTTCTTTTTTTTTTTTTGGTTTTTCGAGACAGAAAATGTGTAGCCCAAGCTGGCCTCAAACTCGTGATCCTCCTGCCTCTGCCTCCTTCAGCAAATCCTACCGGCATGCGACACCACAACCGCCTGAGGTTCTTTTTTCAAAGATTAAGTATGGTCATATCCTAATTCTTAATATACAAAATCAGAAGAACTACACTTTATTCCTGGCAAATTTTGACAATTTTCTCTAAAAATTTTCCATTCCATTTTTCCAAATAACACTTGTAAAGATATGTCCTGTTTCTAAGAACATAAAATAATCTAGCTTTAGAAAGTTGAAAAAAATTAATTTTTTAATCATTAACTGGCCTCGTCGTTTTCATCTAGGGCTCCTAGACTCTCTGATTTCATTCTATACTTCCCCCAAAGGTTTCTCCATTAATATTAACAGCTTTTTGAATCTCATTACTCTGATTTATGCCTTTTCAATTTATTTAAGGTTGTGTCAATATTAAATTATCTGTCCCTTGTGAGCAACTTCAATAATGTTTAGATGCAAAATACTCTTAAGCATTACCTGACAGGCAAAAATCCATGTTATTACTTATAATGCCATCCTCCCTCACAGAATTAACTAATAATTAATGAGAGTTATATTAAAGAGTACAGAAACAACCTAAAATACTATAGTAAAAATATTATAAGTTATACTGGGACTTTTATTTCATTCCAAGTGTTCTTGTTCTTGTGTAAAAGAGAATGGGGAATCAAGGGGAAATTCTAATGTTTGAAACTAGTGTTTCCTGGGCATCTAGGAGAACTTGTAAATAAAATTAAAAGAGTCTTCAGGCTAAAACTTCCATTTTTGGAGACTTCCGTATTGAAGATGACAAAAAGAGAAAAACAGTGGCCACAGTGTTGAGTCATTGTATCACTCTCGTTCTTTGGGCCTAGAAAGAGAAACAAATGACAAGTAAGAGAAAAACCATCAGCATTCCTGTTGCTAAGTAATGTGATTTCCACACAGAAAGTTTCTGGGAGTCTAGGAGAAAAGTCCTATGACTGAACTGAGCTCAGCAAGGTTTCCGGATGGACAATGAACGAGTATACAATCCGATGGTAGGCAAGGAAGATAGCTCAGCAGGTGAAGGACGCTTGCTGCCAATCCTGGCCACCTTTCACACTCACACACTGCGAGGAGAGAATTGCCTCCTTAAAGTGGGCTGCTGACATCCATCCTAACCCTAAACACATACCTCTCACAGAAAACAAAGAAAGGTGATTTTTAATTAAAAAAAAAAACAGTATATCTATATGTTATCAATAGACACATGAACGTTTAAATTTAAAATATCATTTTTCTCCCTCCAAAGGATGAAATATTTGGGGCTGAGGAGATGGCTTGGTTGGAAAAGTGCCTGCCAAGCAAGCCTGAGGTTCTCAGTTCAGATCCTCAGAGTTCATGTAAAAATTGGGCATGGTAACATGTATCTCTTTTTTTATTTCTTAATTACTTTACTACTTCCTGTCTAGAATGTTACCTCTCCTATGTGTTTTCTCTTAATGTCTTTTCTAAAAGATTTTATTTATTTTATGTATATGAATACACTGTAGCTATCTTCAGACACACCAGAAGAGGGCATCAGATCCTATTACAGATGGCTGTGAGCCACTATGTGGTTGCTAAGATTTGAACTCAGGACCTCTGGAAGAGCAGTCAGTGCTCTTAACTGCTGAGTCATCTCTCCAGCCCGGTGACATGCATCTCTAATCCCAGGTAGTGGTGAGAAGCAGAGAGAGACAGATACCCAGAAGTTGCTGTCCAGCCAGTCTTACAAACTGGTCAGCTCTGGGTTCAACAAGAGCTCTGTCTCAAGGTGGAAAGCAACAAAAGAAGCCATCTAACCTCAGCATCTAACCTCCACATGCATGACAGTAGGTGCTTGTGAACCCACATACGCGTGCACACACACACACACACACACACACACACACACACACACACACACGGCAGGTATATTGCTAGGTCTGGTAGCACATTTTAGTATCTCAGTATCCAGGAGGCACCTGCAAGGAGGATTGCTATAAGTTTAAGGCTAGCCTGATCTACCTAGCAAGTTCCAGGCAATACAAAATTATGCAATGAGATCCTGCCCACACATCCCCCCCAAAAAAAGACATAAGAGAACAAATGCCCAAAATAAAGATACTGTCACCATGAAATGCTAGATGCATGGCATCTCCATCCCTCCTCCACACTGGTGGAAGTATGAATAGTCGCACTCTGAAAGACATCTTGCTGGTTTCTTAGACAACTACCCATGAAACTGCAAAGTGACCCAGGAACTACACACTTAGCTATTTACGTCTCTATTTATATGCTATTTATAGGCAAAGGCCTATAGCAGTTCGTTTATGACAGAAAAACAAAGTAGGAAAACAGATATCCTAATATGGAGAAGAATCACATAACTGCAGTACAGTCCCACCTTGGGACACCAGTCAGGAATCAAAGGGAACAAACTGTGGGTGCAAACCTGGAGGGATTGCAACAGCAACAACAACAAAACTATCATCAACAGGAAACCCGATTCCAAAAGGTTACATGTATGCTGTGCAGTTTTGTGTATATGACTGTTTTGAAAATATAAAGTTACAGAAATGGAGAAAAAATTAACTGTTGCCAGGAATTAGGGAGGGGTGAAAATGAATGGCAGTAAGTCTGACTGCACAAAGACAAAGGAGGAAGGAGACTTGCAGTGGTGGAAATAAAGTATCTTGAATTTCTAAATGTCAAGGTCTTGGTTGTAAATTTTTACTAGAGTTTTGCAAAATGTATCCATTTAGAGAAACTAGCTGAAGAATGTGTGGACAGAGCTGGAGAGATGGCTCAGTAATAATTAAGAGTCTGAACTGCTATTCCAGAGGACCAGAGTTCTGTCCCCAGCACCCACATAAGTCATCTCACAATTGCCTGTAACTCTGGCTCCAGAAAAATCTGATGCCCTCTTCTGGCCTCCTCCGGCACTGCACTCAGAAGCACAAACCCACACATTGAAATTAAAAAATAAATCTTTTATAAAAACAGAGAAAATGCCTTTTTCAACATCATGTGAATCTACAATCACATCAAGATAAAAAAAAAATGAAATCTAGAGGCTGGAGAAATAGCTCAACAGTTAAGAGCACTTGTCATTGCTGGAGACCTGGGTTCAAATTCCATAGCTCACAAACATTTATAACTCCAATTCCAGAGGATTGATATCTCTAAGGGCACGTGGTGCATAGACATACATTCAAGCAAAAGACAACATATAAATAAGATAAGTGCATTTTAAAAACTAAAATAAAAAATAAAGTTTAATTCATTTCAGAGCTGGGCATGGTGGCACATACCTGTAATTCCAGTACTTGGGAGGTAGAGACAGGAGGATGGCAAGTTTAGGACCATCCTGGGCTACAGAGAAGAACTCGGTTTCAAATATAAAATAAAATATTCATTTCAAACAATCATAAGACCATGTTTGACTCACTAAATACACAGCAGATTTTCAAACAGAAACAAGGGTGGCTCATGGCACAGCACCTACCTAACATACCTGAGACTGAGCCCGAGAATCATGAAATAAATAAAATAAAGAAAAATAAACAGAGATGGGCAGTGATACTATACTACACAGTATTTTATTTGTAGAATTTTACAAAATTTCTAGCCTGTTTTTTTCTTTATTTTATCTTGTCTATTTTTATTAAGTGATAACAAAAAACTACATGACAAAACATGGAAGTTAAAAAATTAACAGGATTAATTTTTTTCAGTGTTAATTTTTTTAAATTAGATTTTATTTATTTATTTCACGTATGTGAATACACTGTCGCTGTCTTTAGACACACCAGAAAAGGGCATCGGATCCCCATTGAACTCAGGATCTCTGGAAGAGCAGTCAATGCTCTTAACCGCTGAGACATCTCTCCAGCCCAGGATTAGTTTTTTTTTTTTTTTAACTCTCCCTTTCTGTATTTGTCTTAGAATTTTGTTTGGTGGGGGCGGGGGGGTTGCTGCTGACTCTGCTCTTCCCCCCTCCTCCTCCTCCTCCTCCTCCTCCTCCTCCTCCTCCTCCTCCTCCTCCTCCTCCTCCTCCTCTTTTTTTCTTCTTCTTCAAACACAACTTCATATAACCCAGGCTGACTTCAAACTTGCTATGTAGCTGACACTGGTCTCATCTCCCAATGGCTGGGGTTTACAGGTGTGTACCGCCATGGCCAGTTTAAAACGCTATTCTTAAATCTCTCTCTTCCCTCCCTCTCTTCTTTCCCCTCTCCCTCCTCTTTCTCCAGTCACTCTTTAAAAAGAACCACAGTTTTTCATCTTATCTGAGGCAAATACACAAGCACGATTTTAAACTGAGAAAGAACGTGTCATGAAAGATTGGTGGATAAATAAATGAAGGCACGAAACGAGGAAAGACGTCAGTGAAGAAAGAACAGTGCATAGGAAAAGGAAAAACCTCTTTCATGGGTCACACAGTAGCTGAGCCTGTACACATCACGTCCTGGGAGGGAGACCTGAAATATATATCCTAAGGATAACAAGTTGGTGTCCACATAAGTCAACCACCTCTGAAGAAATCCAGAGCACAAACATAAAATGAAAAGAAGGCACCAAGCCCTCCATTGCACTGATCCTGTGGAATGCTGTGGAAATACTTGAAACCGAATATTCAGAGTATTGTAAGAAACACAAAAGGGAGGAAAGAGTAAATGAGAAAAGTGTTTTTTCCTGCTACCTTTTTGTTATACACTGGCACCTAAAGAACACCTAAACAAACAGACATGCCTATGCACCCCGCTCCATCGATCTTTCTTTACATCGATGACATCTGAGATCAGCCCAGTGATCGCTTGCTCACCAGCTTCCCTTTCCCCTTTCCGCCCTTCCTTTCTGAGAACTTCCTTTCTGGCTTCATGCTTTCATGAACTCGGATTATTTGAGGAAAGAGAACTTTCCAGGGATGACCTTTGTCTCCAACACAACACAAGAATAATTATGTAGTAAGTTTGCAGGAGAAATAAATCTTTCTCCGCTCTTGCCCTGCCATCCGGCCTCACTGTGAATCCCAAGTCTGTTCACATGGACTTTCCTTATGAGCCTAAGTATTAATAAACACCAGACATGCATTTGAGGGAAGAAGAAAGTGCACCCCAAATCTTTTTATCTGCGCAGAAATTGTGCAATAATCTGCATTCCTCATTTGCTGTGCTCAAATGAGCTGTGTGTCCATGGAGACCACTTGAAGTCTTTCTTGTAGTGAACAGGTGGCTTACTTTCAGGATCTCCCTGATTATTTTCAACACACACATAAACAGGAGAGTAAGGGAAGTTTACCCCACAAGGTTCTAAAACAGATGTCAATTATATTGAAGTGTTCCATAAGGGGCACTAACTTTGTTATTGACTCTGTAATAGCAACAGCCAGCTGCTGTAATTAACCATCGATCTGAGTGGTATGTAGATTTGTAGCCCGATGAAAAGAACTTGGAATCCATTCATAAGGTGCATAGCCACCGTACTAATCCGTACTGTTGGCAGTGCTGTGAGCTAGGAGAGAAAAAAGTTTTTCAGAGTAAATGATATTTATAGCCTTGAGGTAGAAGCAGAAGGATCACAAATTTGATGCTATCCTGGGTTACATAACCAGTCCCTATCTCTTCTTTATAAAGCTAATCTGCTTCAGGTATTTCTTTACAGTAACACAAAACACTACCCAATAAAGACTCTACATCTGGTATTTATGAGATGCTTAAATATTGAGCCCATACTAAATACTAGCTTTATATTAGTATTAGCTAAATATTAGCTTTTTGAAAAGCTAAGAGATCCCATACAGAAAACATTCTATGCATTTAGGGAAAACTTTTTTTTTGGTTATTTTATTTGGCTTTAATAATTATTGGGGGGTAACCCCTAATCTACACTTCTAATTGTTAGGGAAAACTTCTTAATTTATGCAAATCTTTATTTTGTTTTTGTTTTGAGACAGGGTCTCATTCTGTAGTTGTGGCTGCCCTGGAGCTCACCAAGTAGACCAGACTGGACTCAAACTCATACAAATATGCCTGCTTCTGCCTCTAACGTGCTGGGATTATAAGCATGCACAATCACACCATATATTTTTTTATTAATTATATTTTTATTTGACAGTTTTATAGATGATTATGTCATTCACCCTTTATTCATCCCTTACCCCCACAATGTCCCCTTCTCCCTAAAAGATCCTTTTCCATGTTAATGGTTTTTCTTTTCCTCTATGATGCACTGAGTTTAACCAGGGTCATCTCCATGACCGTGGGTTTGGAAACGTCCACTGGGGCCCATACACAACTAAAGAGAATGACTCCTCATTGCCCGCCATGCATTGATAACCAACAGTTCTTCAGAGAGAAGTAGGCCCTGTGCCACACACACACACACACACACACACACACACACACACACACACACACATCTGGTGTTGACAGGCACAGTCTTGTTCAGGCACAATGCAGGCAACCACAGTTGCTATGGGTTCATAATAGTAATAACTGTTTATAGCATTTCATAGTTGGCTAAATTTTCAATACTAGATGGAATTGTTGGTCAGTATTTGTGTTTTCATAAACAGTGTATAAGTGTTTATGATATAGATGCCACTACTTTTCTGGATAGTCTCTCACATAGGAAATTCCCTATGCCCGTGTATGGAAAGCTTTTCTTTTTTTTCTTTTTTTTTTTTTTTGTTTTGTTTATTTGTTTGTTTTTTCGAGACAGGGTTTCTCTGTGTAGCCCTGGCTGTCCTGGAACTCACTCTGTAGACCAGGCTGGCCTCGAACTCAGAAATCCACTTGCCTCTGCCTCCCAAGTGCTGGGATTAAAGGCGTGTGCCACCACTGCCCGGCGTACGGAAAGCTTTTCATCGCCATAACGAATTCTTTGAATCTAGGTACTTATGAAGAAAAACGGTTTATTTAGCTCATAGTTCAAGAGATTCAAAGTACAAGTGAACGACAGGGCCCCGTATGTGTGGCTCGCCGCCTCATCCATGGATAGCAATGGCAGCGGCTCATGCAGGAGCAGAGAGTAGAGGAGCCAGGCCTGCTCCTTTATAATTCCCCACATAAACTCAATGGGTCACACCAGAATGCCTCATGTGCCCAGTGACCTCAGGATTTCTCACAAGTTGCATCTGTTTAAAGACCTACCACCTCCCCATACAGGGACGAGCACAGACCTAGAACACGCAGTGTAGAATGGTTGCTGCAAGCTCGTCAGCTCTTGGTCCTCAACATTGCTTTCACATCACAACCCAGGAGCCCTAAGCCGCCAGGCCTCCCTCCTGCCTCCTCCTCTAGTTGCTCTTGACTCTGGCTGCCATGCTCAAGCTGCACCTGGTCCAGGGCTCCATCCTGAGGAAGGTGCTGGAGTTTCTCAGGGACCTACCTCATCAACGAGGCTTACTGAGACTTCATGGAGGGCCACATGAACCTGCAGAGCACGGACTGGTAGCAAATCTCCCCTGTGCAGTTCGCCTTGCGTTCCAAAGGCTTCCACACAGACCACTACGACGGCAACCTGACCGTGAGCGTGAACTTCATCTGCATGCACAGGCAATGATGACTCTGTCACAGTAAAGCTGAAGACAACGCAAATAGCTTGCATTAGTATTTGAAGCAGCAAATCAAGAGAATGTTTTAGGAAATGAACTTAGCGGGTTTATGTGGCCAGCACCTTGGAGTCCCAGGGGAGTACAGCTAGTTGTGCCTTCTGGTGAACCTGCACAGATACGCCAAAACCTTAATCATGTTGGAGATGTAACAGCCTGCACAAAAGATGGAGTACTGTCTACTGCAATTGAAGAGCTTGGAAATGGAATCACTAATTCATCACAAACAAGTAATGTGGAGGAGGAGGAGGAAGCTGTTACCATAGCAATGAACGAGCCAGTTCAGCTAACTTTTGAGCTGAGGTATATAAAGTTTTTCTCAAAAGCCACTCCACTGTCTCCTAACACTTAACACTCAGTATGTCTGCAGTTGTACCCCTTGGTGCAGAGTATAAAATTGGTAACATTTTTTTAATTGGAATTACTTATTCTTTTTTGTTAAAAAAAAATCGTTTTTCCATACAATATATTCTGATTATGGTTGCTGAAGTACTCTTTGGCTCCCCAGATCAAAGATGAAGGGGTCTTGGGCACTGATAGAATGTGAGAAAGCTGAACTTTTCCAGGCTGCTTTTGAGATGCCAGAATGTTCTTTTCTGTCACCAGGTTCATTCCTGAGTACATATGTAGGCATCTTCTGTAAATAACATATTTTTTCTCTCCATCCTCCACAATTTGTTTAAAGAAAAATTTCAAGGTAAAAACTGATCTCGTTAACATAAATATTTATGCATTAAAATATTGGTGATTTTTGTAATAAATGGATATTGGTGGTAAATGCACTTTTAAGAAATGTTTTTCAACTTAAAGTCAAGTGAATTTTGAAAGTCAAAAATATTAAAGAAATAAAAAAATTTTCACTTCTGGGGGACAATTCCCAGTACATGAACCTTTGGGAGAACACAGACTGCATTCAAATCATTGCAGATTGCTTCAAAGTGTTTGCAGAGCAAGATGGAACCTAGAGAAAGCCAAAGCCTTGTAAACGTTCCTGACAGAGGATGAGACCCTTTGTGGGACCAGACCCAAGACCTTCACCTCAGTGGCACTGTGTGAATCACCCAAGCTGCCCAGGGGGACATCCTCTGCAACTTAGGAGCATCTGCTTTGATTGGTGTCTAAGTCTCCTCTCCTAATCTCACCAATGGCTAACTCTGCTACTGACTCCATAGTGGCTCCTTCCTTTGATGTGACACAGTGCCACACAGCCAGACATCAGCAGGAAAACCAGCAGGGCCCCAACTTCTGGGGTACCTGTGTTCTGGAAACATAAGGAGGGAAGAGGAGGAGGAAGAGGGGGGGCTAATCCCTGTTTTGTCCTACCTTGTTTTCCTTAGATTCGTGTTTTCAAACTTTTGTTTCAGTTGCTCTTTCCAGTGCTACCTTTTTCTAAAACCAAAACAAAAAAATAAAACTATAAGCCCACTTGCTATCTCTCTTTTTTATTTATTTTTATTGTATGTGTGAGTATTTGCCTTTGTGTATGTATGGACACTATCTACATGCATGTAGAAGACTTCTGAGACCAAAAGAAGCCAACCGAGGTTTCCTGGAACTAAGTTATGGATGGTTTTACTGCCATGTGGTTGCTGGGAACAGAACCTGCAAGAACAACCTTGTAGCCTCTGAGCCATCTCTCCAGTACGCCCCACCCCTCTCTTTTAAATTATGAAGCTAGGACACAGTGTGGGCTCCATGATGGCCACAAGCCTTCTTCTTCAGCCAGGACATTGGCTTGTTTCTCTGTAAACCCCAAGCTTCATCATTTTAAATGTTCCCAAGCAAGACCTGAGTGCCCTGTAGGGCATTTTGTACAGACTTTTTTTTTTTTAATTGACCCTCTGAAAACAAAGTCCTATGCAGGAGGGTTAAAACTCCCCCAGGGCACTTCCTTCCTCTAACAGATTTTCCAGAAGGAATGCACAGCGGGGTCCTTGATTTGATTTCCTGCCCCGGTTAAAAGCCTTCTGGTAAAAGATATATTTCATTCTCATTTTTCACTTCTTAGATGATGTTCACCCAAAATGAATGTCTTCACTCCCTCAGAAATGAAGTAATGGGCAATCATCATGTGTATAGACATATGTGTGTACATACATATGTGTGTATACATATGTGTATATATCATCATGTGCATATATACACAATACATAATCCCTGAGAGGGAAATCCTCCCTCAGTTTAAACTAAATGACTGTGTTGAGTAACAAAGGGCAGACTTCTGTCATCACAGTCACAAGAGCAGAACAAAGGGAGTTACAGCAGAGATAACAGGAAGAATCTTGACAATACAGATGTGTTCCTTCCTTTCCAGGGATATATGGTGACTTGTGTTTGCTTCTTGGAGTTTCTCCAAGCAGCAAATGGCCACCAATACGTCCCTGTGGGTAGACAAACATATTTACAGAACAGCTAACTCACCACAAGCAAATAGACCTATGGCTTCAAGGTTGATCCAAGACTTTGCCCGATTTGTTTTCCTACAGAAAACAACGGGGATTCGGGAATGTTGAGATTTCAAGCTTTGAACTCCAGCACGTCTGCGTCTTTGCAGATATAACAAGTTAAAACAAGGTCACAGCGGACTAGGGGTGAGCATCCCCTTCAGAGAAAAGACGCAAAGGAACACCAAGGTTGTGGGCAACCTCAGAAGCTAAACGGACACAAGGGCAGTTTCTCCTTGGAGAGAGCACAGCCCTACTGACACCTTGACTTCAAACCCTGACCTTGAAGATCCGTTTTTGATGCTTCAAACCATCCAGATTGTGAGAAATTTTATGGGGCATTCTCTTTAGTATATAGCTGGTGCTATTTCCGAAGGTGTGTGTGTCCTTCTGGGACTCCTTAACACCTTCAGAAACTGAACAGGAAGCTTCCGCTTCTGTCCACTGTCACTCAGGACTAGCATTTGTTCAAGTGCATGTGGAAATTACCAGAGTCCTGCTTCTTTGCTTTCTTGGTTTCAGTGTATGAGTCAAGTTTCACTCTATACCCCAGGCCAACCTCAGATTCACTGTGCAGCCTAAACTGGCTTTGAACTCAAAGCAATTCTCCTGCCTCTTCTACCTGACAAATGCCAGGGTAGCAGGTATGCTGTCTGTTACTTGAATTTCCACCATTTGGAGGGCCTAACTCAGGCTAGGAGGAAGGAAGGTCCCAACAGTACCCATTCAAAGAAAGTCTTGTAGAAAACAGCCCTACTGTGTACTTATTTTTTTTAACTGAGATGTTATTATACACTGTCTCTAAAAATATCGACAGGCCGGGCAGTGGTGGCACACGCCTTTAATCCCAGCACTTGGGAGGCAGAGGCAGGTGGATTTCTGAGTTCGAGGCCAGCCTGGTCTACAGAGTGAGTTCCAAGACAGCCAGAGCTACGCAGAGAAACCCTGTCTCAAAAAAAACAAAAACAAACAAACAAACAAACAAAAAATATCGGCAGGCCAGATCTTTTTTTAAATGCATTTACTTTTATATTTTACGTGTATAGGTGTTTTCTCCGCATACATATATGTGCACCATGCACATGCCTGGTTCCTACAGGGGATAGAAGAGGGTGCTGGATCTCCTGGAACTGGAATTACAGATGGCTGAGAGCCACCATGTGGGTGCTGAGAACTGAACTCAGGCCCCCTGCAAGTGCAGCAAGTGCTTTTAACCACTGAGCCATTGCTCTAAACCACAAGGCTGGGTTCTTAGGGTTCAGATACTTGGGTGATGTAAGAGAACTTGGGATGTGGGTAAAAGCCCATTCTTAGGAAGTCTTTCTAAAGCAGTGGTTCTCAGTGATGCTGCTGCCCTTCGATACAGGTCCTCCTGTTGTAGTGACTCCCAACCATAAGATTATTCTGTTGCTACTTCATGGCTGTAATTTTGCTACTGTTATGATCATAATGTAAATATCTGATATGCAGGAGTCACACAGACTGAGAACCATAATTCTAAACCATTATCTCAGAAATGGATTTTTTTTCCCCATTTCTTGTTTATTTCACACAATATAGTTCCAGACCGTGGGACAAATGCTGTATCATTCCACTTGTATAAAAGACATAGAGTGGTCAAGTTCATGGGGAGAGGAGGTGGGGGGTGACTGCCAGCACCTGGGGAGACCAGATTCAGAAGCAAGTGTTTAGCAGGGTTTCATTCTGGGTAAATGAGGAAGTTCTGGAGATGGACAGTGGTGACAATCCCACGCAGTGAGAATTTACTTAATACTACTCAAAGTGGTACACTTTTAACAATGGTTAAAGGAGCCAGGGAGATGGCTCAGCAGTTAAGAGCACTTGCTGATCTTGTAGAGGAACTGGGTTCCATTCCCAGCATCTACCTGGTGATTCATAACATCTGTAACTCCAGTTCCAGAGTATCTGATGCCCTCTTCTGACCTCCACAGGCACCAGGCACACAGATGGTATATAGACATAGATGTAAGCAAAACATTCATACACACGCTCACATACATGTTTATATCACTCATATGTGTCTGTCTGTGTGTAAGTTTTACTCAAGACAAGGGTTTCTCCATGTGGCTCTGGCTATCCTGGAACTCACTCTATAGACCAGGTTGGTCTCGAACTCAGAGATCCACCGCCTCTGCATCTCAAGTGCTGAGATTAAAGGTGTGTGCCACCACCACCCAGCATCATATAAATATTTTTCAATTAGTTAAACATTGTCAAAATAACTTTTTGTCAGTTTTTTTTTGTTGTTGTTTGTTTGTTTGAGACAGGATCTCTATATATAGCCCTCACTGTCCTGGAACTTACTATGTAGACCAGGCTGGTCATCCTAGGAGAAGATAATCAAATTCTCAAATGCCTCTGTTTCCCAAGTGCTGAAAGTAAAGTAATGTACCACTATGACCAACAAAATGATAGCTTTTACATTATGCAAACTTTACCACAAAAAAACAAAATAAGGAAAACGGTCTAAATTCAGTAAATAAAAATTTAAGCAAAAGTTTGGGGCAAAGTCTACAGTTTTAAACTATTGCAATTCCAACTTTTATTTCTTTCCTGGTCTAAATAATTACTAATAACTTTACAGGACTAAATAACAGTGTTGCAGGAAACACCAGCCTTGCTCGCTTGCTCTCTTCCAGCCCTTCAAGCCTCTGGATAATCAGCCTGGGGCTGGGGGAGGGGCACCGTGAAAGGGTGGGAGCGCGCCTGCCTGTGCACCCGCAGAGGCTAGAGCAGAGCATCAGGTGCCTTTCTCCTTCGCTCTCTGCCTTATCACCTCGAGGTACTAGAAAAACTAGAAACTCAGTACTCCAAGTAGGCTGGCGGCTGGTGAGCTCTCTGGAAGTCCTGGGTCTGCAGAGCAATGCTGCGGTTCTAGACACATTCCGCACTGCCCAGTTTTTTCTGTGGCTGCTGGAGTCCTCGGACTTACAGAGAAGCGCCCTTAGCCACTTCATCATCGCTCCAATCAATCCCAGCCAGCACAATTCTTATGAATTGTATTTTAGCTAATATAACAAAGTAATGGGCTTCCTTATGACATTTTCTTGCATGTGTGCCCCTGAGCATTGTTTCTCTCTACACCCTTACCTTCTCCCAGCAAGGACCATTTTGCTGCTTTCTTATATTGCCTTCTATCTGGGGTAACCATCATAAAAACCAAGAGCCAGGTGAAATAGGCAATGACTGACAAAAACGTTAGTTCTCATCTGGTTGATTTTTCCATAAAATTAGAACCAAATACAAACACTTTTTCTCTTTCGCTCACACTAAAGATTGTGTTTCCTGCATGCAGTTCTTGAGCAGGCTGAAGAACCAGAGCAACTTTCATGTGGACGATATGCATTCAAAACATGCATATAGCCTCTCCTGCCCTCCCTCTACCTCCTTCCCCCTAGCCCTTCCTCCCTCTCTTCCTCCCTCCCTCTCTCTTTTTGCTTTCTAGATGGAGTTTTCACTGTGTGGCCCAGGCTGATCTCCAACTCGCAACCCTCCTGCTGCAGCCTCTTATATTCTGGGATTCCATTTGTGTCCTAATGACCCTGAGCTGGGGTTCATCTCCTCATTTCACAGAAGCAGCTGTTGACTCCAAAGCCACGGCAGGCAGGAAAGCAGACTGAGAGTAGAACCCAGTTAGATTGTCCTGGAACCTTTCCTCCGCTCATCCAGGCACCAGGGAGGTCGTCAAGTGCTACAAGAATAGACATATTCGGGAGGGGATAGGGGGTTTCCAAAGAGGAGACCCAGAAAAGGGGAAACATTGGAAATGTAAATAAAGTATCAAAAAAATAGACATATTCACATTGATTTAAAGATGACTTTGTGTCTATATAATTGTGCTCCAAACCTTTTAAGTAAATGGAATCATGGAGCCTATAACCTCTTTTTCTCCAAAAAAAAAAAGTCCTCCTGCAGTCCATCCAAGTGACCATGAGTATCAATGGTTGGCTTTGCTTGTGGGTTTGTTTTTTTGTTTGTTTATTTTGTTTGGTTTGGTTTGGTTTTTTTTTTGGCTGAGTAGCCCTGGGCATTGCAGCCATCATATGCAGTGCTGAACACCTCAGCTTGTTTGTGTGTCTTGACCAAGAGAGCTGAAGAAAGATGACCTAATAAGAGCCCATCTCTGTTCTTGGTTTTATTGGCTTATTCACTAACTTGCCACAAGAGTTCGGTGAAACACTATTGGTTTGTTGTACAATTATATGTCGTGTGTGACTGTCACAAACAGTGTGCTTCATGCGATGAGTTTCTGGAATGTGAAGCAACATAAAGTAGCGTCATGAAAGTGCAGGGACACTTGGTGAATGGCTTATATGTGAACCCTGACTATATATGAATGCCTAATAGGAAGACTACAAGAGCCGAGAAGAGAGGGTTGAGACAGAGCTAGGCTGGAGGCATCAGTAAGCATTTGAAAAGGTTTAAGCTGACTCTTGAGAGCCTGGGAAGTGTATGTCAGGAAATGGGAGACTTCAGGAAAGAACAAGAGTAGCAAAAGCGTGCACTCTCGGAGTGTGACCCTGGGGTTACTCCCCACAATCTTACTCATCCTCCACCCACAGAAATGGTATTCTGGAGGCCGGGATTATCTGCTTGCCTGCATGTGGTTCACCAGAAAAGAATGCCATGATAATTCAGAACTCTGATTTTATCACTCCTAGGTACATTATCTCCAAATGTACTTAAGGCACTCAAAATGTTCTAACCTTACACATAAGCCTAGCCTTTCCACTTCAAGTCACTCAACCTGTGGTTCATCAGGCAAGCCGGCCTAGTGTCTGCCCCTCCCTAGCCATCCTGTGGAAGACTTATTCCCTGGAGTGGCATTCTAAGAATTTCCCTTTACTTCTGAGACTAACCACATTCTGTGACCTCAGATCTCAGAGTCCTGAGTAGCCACTGAAATTAAATAAACTGCTCTGAACTCATTGCTTGCCTTACACTGAGAACTGTGCTTACCTTTGAGCGAAACAGGAAAAGATTCCTTCCTTTCGTGGGGTGGGGGATGGAGGAAGGGCATTACTGAGAAGAGAAGCCTCAAAATTATGAAATAATTGAGAAATCTTCATGACCCTTACCAGACTGCCCACAAACCTTGGCAAACTGGTCCATCACCTCACAGTAATTCGAGGACACCATGATTAATGGCAGGAGAGTTTTGCTTTATATTCTCAGTGCCCCCCTGTGAAGCATAAATATCCAGGGAAAGATGCTCTAGGGGAAAGTCCTAATATATAAACTTCAGCTGAGTCAAGAAGAAAACTTAGCTCTGAGGTTTCACAGTCGTCTGGAGGAATGGAGTGTGAATAGGACGCCCATAAGGTTACTCTACACACTCCATGCCAGGACTAGATTGGGCATCACGTAGAGACCAGGTGGAAGACATAGCTTGCTGGCAATTTCAAGTTATTTCATAGTAATATCTGCATCTACATTTAAAGAAGAATTTGCCCTTTGGTTAAGTAACCAAAGTTATTTATATCTGGAACATACATACAGTCATTATCAAGCAGAATTTAAAATATTTGAGGACATTCATGGTAAGTAGGGGGAGAGATCAGGCAACCACAATTATGATCCCACAGAGGAAAAACGGGACGGGAAAGCACAGCAGAAAAGGTACTGATGGTGGTCTAGAGGGTGTGTCTCCTCAATTTTTAGGAATTCCTAGAATAAGCATCCTTTACTACATTGTTAATGGGTATACATTTATATGTACATATATTTTTAAATGGACATAAATAACAAATGAAATGAGAGTCATGAAACATAGTTGTAATCCCAGAATTCCAGAAGCTAAGACATGAGTTCAAAGCGACCCTGAGCTATATAGCCAACCCCTCTATTAAACAAATAATGTAAAAAGCATATCAATAGCAAAACCACTGTAAGTTCTCTGTGGCACAGCCCCTTCTGTTGGCTACCATGAGTTTTAGAGATAGACCACTGTATCCCGGTACCACTGCTATACTGAAAGGTCTTTACAATTTGGATTACTTTACCCCAAATCACTGCCCTACCCCTGGCTGCTTCTCCAGTATTGGCTCAGAGATGGGAGATGTGTGATTTATGCTGTGTGGCCTCATTATCTACCCTAGAATTCACTTCATGTTCAAGACGGGAAGGAATTGCCAAGGCTCGTGGTTTGAGGTGATAAGATGAGATGGATTCTAAGAATGGACTTTCTGGGCTCCTAAGACAGCGTGGGGGAGGGGATATTTCTTTTTCATTTGATTCTTGTTATTTTTCTGAGGAAACCAAAGTCCTTCTCTCACACACAATAAGAAAATGATGCAGGACTGCAAATGTGGCTCATATATAAAGGTGGTCACCAATGAGCATGGTGACCCAAGTTAGACCCCAGGACCCACATGGTGGAAGGAGAGGACCAAGTCCCAAAAGTTTCTCTCTGACTGCCACAAGCATGCTTACACACACACACACACACACACACACACACACACACACACACACACTGAATAAATAAATGAAATTTAAAATCTTTTTGTTTGTTTGTTTGTTTTATGTAAGTACACTGTCGCTGTCTTCAGACACACCAGAAGAGAGCTTTGGATCCCATTACAGATGGGAATTGAACTCGGGACCTCTGGAAGAACAGTCAGTGCTCTTAACCACTGAGCCATCTCTTCCGCCCCCTTACAATCTTTTTTAAAAAGAAGTAAATCTAGAGAGCAGCAAAGTTGACAATATTATCGAACCTCGGGTAGTTTTTTTAAAGAACTGATAAACAGTGAAAAGGAAAGTACTGGATGCATGCGTTGAAAACTGTGCAGTGTTGTCGTTTCTAGTGTCTAGCTCTCAGATCTTTTATACAATACACGTGTACAGTAGGTCCCCTTATACAGAGGTGATCAGTCCACCTCCAGCCGATGCCTGGAATTAGCAATAGTTCTGAGCCCCAGCGTGAGCTGTACCCTCCTCTCTCTGTCTTCCCAGCATCCTTATGCTTGGGATCTGAGCGGATCTGAACTCCCATCTCTTATGCTCTAACGTCACCTCTTATCACTATTCTGATTATTTGGAGCCATTAAGTAAATAAAACAATGATCATTAGAGCACATGCTGAACCATGACAATAGATCTGACAGTGTAGATGGTACTAGGTAACCAGGAGGTGGGTGGTTATGGCGTGGGCATATGGACCAAGGGGAGATTCTTGTACTCTTCATACACAAGGTTGGCAGAGGACAGCAAGGAATCTCACTGCGGTAGGCTCACATCACACCATTTTAAAATATGAGTTGCATATCTCTGGAATTTTTCCTTTTGAATATTCTTGGATCATAGTTGACTGGAAAACTGAACCACAAAATTGTGGCTAGAAAGGAACATCTACGAACACAACCAAAACATCCCAAGCTCCTCAAGTCTTTCTTATGCTACCAAAGAGCACCACTTCTGCCTAGAGAGAGATACAAGAATCTCACCATCAAACGGAGACAGTCATAGGTAGTCAAAGAGGAAAGCAGAGGTGTGGCTTCATCCCGAAGCCTAGTGACCACTGGGTTCAAGCTGTCAGTACTTGCTTTGTGCATGTCAGTGTCTCACTTTGTCCAGGCTCCTGCATAAAATGATTAGTATACCAGAAGACAGTGAGTGATGTCACAGCAATACCAAGATCCTCTTGGTAATGAGAGCCCTCACAACCCTTAATGAGCAAAGTGCTACAGAACTTGAGTTTACTCTATGGCTTGGCTCCCTTGTATCTTTCAGCAGTAGCTCAGAGTTCTGACCTCTAGGTCAGCCATGTCATAGACAGCCTAGCCCCAGTGATCTTCTGTTCTGATGAGCATCATAGATGCCCTTAGAACCTTCTATAGGCAAGAAGAGGCCAAGCAAAAATTAGCAAAACCAACCACGTTATCAATGAGCATAAAGTACCCACACCACAGCCAGTGTGTCAGGAATTTACAACTCCAAGTAGAATACTTAGTGTCAAGATAAGTTCTAGGAAAGTGTGTCGATGTGCACACCTGAAGAGAGCACCCCACACAATTCGCTTCCACTGAAGGTCACTGAAACAGACTGTGAAATGACCCCTACAGCATCATAACTCTGAGAGGTGTCTGCTCCATTCCAAATATACAACACCACAGTAGCTTTGTTTTTTCAAGATTTGAAAGTTTTGACGTGAATCACGTGTTCTCTGAATTTTCAAATGCATGTGTTTGCCACTTGACATTAGATTCTTCTTGAGAACGTGGAGTACAGACTCACGGCAGAGTAAGGCTTGACAGATTCGACTTTCCTCAGTGGCTGTAACAGGAATGCGAGCTCCTCCCCCATTGAACACCCACTGATTACTTAGTTGGGACTTGGATCTAATTATTTGAGATTTGTGACTTCTAGAGCAAAGAAAAATGATGTGAATTAAAGAGGCATGAAATGAGGTTGAGAAGAATCTATACATGGGTCTAATCATCTCATGGTAAACAAATAGAGAGGGAAAGCCCAGAATGACATGCAGTCTTTAAGTTGTACTTTTGTTTCCATCTGGAGGAAATTTCTCTTTTGTTCTCCACTCCCTAGACTCAAAAGCAGAACACTCATGACCTCTGCTCTCTTCTCATTGTGGAAGAAGCTTATTGTCCTTCCTTAAGCCCAGAGACGAGTCCTTTCCACACTCTTTGCTTCTATATTTTCTTTTTACATTCTAGTATCTGCTAGGGAACAACACGCTGATAAAAAAGGAACACGAAGAACTCTATATCTGACAAAAAAACAAAACACACACAATGAAATCTTGGTTTCAAATATCACACAATTGACTGACACATCCCCCCTCCCCATGGGCCAGCAGCTGCCTGACTCATTCTGGTATGTTCTGCCTGCCTTAGCGCTGAGTGGGCTGGTGTAAATAGGAAGCAATGAGGAGAATCAATCTGGGGCAAACACATTTTTTTCCAAGGCTGTAACAGGAAGAGATAGGAAGCCCAGGAAGATACTTGATAGGTATTCAACTCCGTAGCAAGGAGGAAGTAGCACTCGGCTAGTTATTTTGAGTTGTCAACGGAAACTGGATACAACAGAGAAAGGACGCGGAAAGGATGCGTTCTGTTGCATAGCAACGCAGAGAGGCTAGAAGCTACTGAACATAGCTGAAACTATCTGTCTCTATGAAAGACGGAGGGAAAATGGCTTTTAAAAACAAAAAGGAGAACAGGCTAATAAAATTCTTGAAAACAGTATGCAAAGCTCCTTGTTCCTTTTTCTTAAAAGTGTATTTTGTGGTAACATACACATATTTGTAATGTTTAACGTCATTTCATAGAGTTGATTTTAATACATTCTGCACTTCTATCTTTCCTAATACTTTGCCCTTTGCTTTAAATCAACCACTTACCTCAAACAAGGTTTGCAGATGGTTGAGTTGGTGTAGTGTCTGTGGACCCTGGAAGACTTGGTTCAAGCCTAAAAGTACCCAATTAAAAAACAGCGGTCCGTTTAACTTAAGGAGATCAGATGAGGAGAGAAGAACATTGAATTCCCAGAAAGATAACCTCCTGTCCTGCCCTGTGCCTTCTCCCAGAAAGCTTCCTGAGAAATGGTTCCTGTCTCAGAGCCCTGAGCGAGGAGGGACATGCAGCCCCACACAAGGCTATTTCATTCCTAGGAAGCCCCCAGCTCAAGAGGGAAGTGTGCGAAGTGGATAACGTTTGGCTTTTGGAGACAGGAAGTTCTCTTCAGAAATAATGTTCCATTTCCTGCTGCCCAAGATTGTCAGCCCTATAGCCGCTTTTGACGACATAGAAATTCAAGAGCCGGCTTCCTTCCCTCCACCCCGATATCTCCCAGTGAGCTGCTTTCAACACATCATAGACCATCGAGCAGTCATTTCCCAGAGACCATACTCTTGTTGCCCACTCTCAGAGCTAAG
Organism: Uromys caudimaculatus; assembly: GCA_028551405.1. Lineage (NCBI taxonomy): Eukaryota > Metazoa > Chordata > Mammalia > Rodentia > Muridae > Uromys > Uromys caudimaculatus. Next base: position 51,304,118 of record CM052711.1, read on the forward strand.
AAGCGGATACGTTCCCATCCCCCTCACAGAGAGCAAGCTGTGGGGACAGAGGACTTTACCTTCCCATGGCACCACTAGGCATTATGCCTAGGGAAACATGGTCCCCCCCAAGAGAAGAGAAGAACTACTTCTTAGAAACTTTGCTTTGGTGGTCCCGGACATAGAACTCCATCTCCAGAATGTTCTAGTTGAAAGAAATCTGGTACCCATAGGGTAGAGAGTCTCAAAAAAACCTATGAGGTGTATAAGAAAATGCTGACTGTTAGAAATGGTGAGAAGAGGTGCTAGTTTATCTCTTCTGCCATCTTTACTGCCATGTTTCCTTGAGTTTATTTGGTTTGGGTCTTGGTTGCTTTGGGGCTGGTGCTGAGGATCGAACCCAGGGTCCTGAGGATGCTAAACACATGGATCCTCCACCTCTGAGCTGTGTCCATGAACCTTAACTTCTTGTACAATGACACTATAGACCCATATACAGTACAGTAAGGGTACACACTACACTCCGCATCCTGGGGTCCACCCCACATAGTCCCTCTTTGGTCACCCCTTTGAATTTCTTGTCTACAAAACATTATGGGATGGTGAAGACCTCAAAAGACAAAGCAAAGTGTGCACTTAGGAAGCACACGTATGCACAGTTAGCACATGTATGCACAGTAAGCGCTCAGAAAATAATGGTGAGCATTCTAGCAAACTAATTTTAACTGATACATTTTAGATATCTTCATCAAAATAAGGGAGTCTAGAGTGAGTGATAAGGTGTGCAGATCTCTGCAAAATGGTGAAAAATGCTTTTCCTTACTGAAATATAAACTCATAATTACATAACCTGTGATTTTTTTAAAAAAGTGTATAAGCCAGTGTAACTCCCAAAGTAAGAAAGATGAGACATGGGGATTTTTGAGTTTGGTCCCAATATGGGCAGCAAAATGAAATGTTTACGAGAGAGAGAGAGAGAGAGAGAGAGAGAGAGAGAGAGAGAGAGGGAGAATATGAAGCACAATTAAGTACATATGTTTATAGCAATTAATAATAACCATATATACATGTGTGTGTATTCAAATTGGTCTTTGACTTCTATATTTTACCATAATGATCAGATATCTCCTTTGATGCAAATATTAACCCAGAAGAAATCAAGACCAAAATTGCTTGCTGTGCCTTCAAGTTTAAGCAATGAGCTGATTTCCCATGTTAGTTCGGCTTTCCTGACTTGTCAATTCAACAGCAGTTTCTCAAGCTTTTGTGTAAGACCTCTTGGTTTTGCCCAGTCTAATTTACATTTATGTTGTATAAAACTTTCATGAAATGGGAAAAAGCAACCAAAACATACTTGCTACAAGAGTAGCCACAAGAGAATGCACAGGTCTGAGTGTCTGGGCTGTTTTAGGAATTAGGGCATGGAGGAGGGGGTGTTGCAGACTCTTCTCTCTGTGAAGGGTAGGACAGTGGATCACCCAGTGGGGGATGTGAGACCAGGTACAAATCCCAAGTCTACCCCTCTACCTAACAGCCCTCTGCTTAACCTCTCAGAGAAGACATGAGCGTATACAACACAAAAGAGATGTTCAAAGGGTTATTTTTTAAAAATAAACAAATAAATACAGTTCCATGTCTTTATTTCCCTACTGGATCCTTAGATCGCAGGCACTGCAGTGATCTGCATGACTTTGGGACTGACCTGACAGGGCTGGTGGGGAAGTGAAAACAGGACAGACACAGCTACAGAAAAGTTGTGATCCCTTGGGCTGAGCACTCTGATGGAGATGCACCAACAGCAGCCTGGAAAGTGGGCGGATCCATTATTCAACCTTAAGGAGGCAAGTCTGCAGAGAAGTGGTTTCACATTGCAATCCCCCAGGAAGAGAAAGGAGGCTGAGGTTAATAGTTCCTTGCAAACACTGGTTTGAGCTGAAAGTCAACTGTTCATAAATACCCATACTCGCACCAGGGGATGGCTTTGGCATCACTCTGAACCTGACGTGAAGAAGGCTGTGCTGCTCCCGTGGTTCTGAGGCATCAGGGTCCTTGACATGGCCACGCTAGTGTCAACAATACACATTCACTCAGAAGTTCGTCCTTTCCCTACAGGAAGTCTGCCCAACTTTCAAATGACAGAAAGGAAGCAATGACAAAGGCTCGTTTTAATGACTGCCCAGAGAAGGAGAGTGAGCTTCATTGAATCCCAAGTGGGTCTCCATAGAACCCGGACAAGCGAGTGTACAGAGACCATGCTGCAGTTCTGAGTGTAGAACTATTGTAAGAATCAAGCAAAGCTGGACTCCACCAGCCATTCAGGAGCCTGGCTCAACCTCTGAGTGACAGTTTCCTCAAAGTGCCTGTGCACCAATCATCACACTGTTCTTGGTCTTCTAAGAGAGAAGCCTGGACCAGATTAGAAGAATCTGTGGTGCTTGAGTGAAGAGGCGGGGTGGATGTACTGTTCGCATTCTGCCCCATTGGTTTGGGTTTTTTTAAATATGAATCATGCTGACAGTGATCCAAACTGTTGTGAACTCTGCACAGTTCTGGCCCTAAACCTTCTAGAGAAAGGAAACTTAACCTGCAGCAGTATTTTGGTGGCTTTCTCCAGGACAGTTTACTCAGGCTGCTGTCACCATTAGAAAAGAGAAAACAATACAAGCATACAGTTTACAGGACCCAGCAGGCTCTGAAGCCCGTCTCTGACCTGGGCCCACACTATCTGTGCAATAGTATGGGTGTGCACCCTCGAACTCATGTGTTAAAAATTTAACCTTGAAGCTATATGATTTTGGAGCTCCTATGGGGGGATTGACCAGGATGGTTTGACATCATGAAGGTCGAGCCCCATTTTCCCTCCCCTTTGGTTTTGAGCTTTTTTTGTTTGTTTGTTTGTTTGCAAGTTTGTCTGTTTGGTTTTGGTTTGTTTTTTTATTCCAAGACAGGGTTTCTTTGTGTAGCTTTGGCTATCCTGGAACGGGGATGGCCTAGAACTTCGAGATCTGCCTGCCTCTGTGTCCTGAGCGCTGGGATTAGAGGTGTGTACCATCACTACCCAGGTGAGTCCCATGATTTTATTAGTGGCTTCTATGAAAGATTTAGGGGCTAAAGAGTTGGCTCTGTAGGTAAAGCACTTACTGTGTGCAAGCATGAAGACCTGACTCCATAAATCAGGATTCAGATACCCAGGATCTACATAAAAGCCAGTATGGCAGTGTGTCTATAATCCTATTACTGAAGCCAGAGACAGGCAGATACTTGGGTCACACTGACCAGTTTAACCAAAGGTGAGGAGACTCTGTTTCAAAATAATAATAATAATAATAATAAAACAGAGATTAAGGAAGATACCAGAGGTCAACTTCTGATCTCCACACATCTTTGTGTGTTATCACACACAGACATGTACATCTGTACGTACACACCCACGAAATAAATGTTCACACATGTGTACATGGGGATATATACACATGGACACACATATATACAAGAGTATACATACTTTTACATTTATTAAATCCTGTTGATAGATATTTATTGTTTTATTAACGATATTAAGTTAATATCATTATGGTTAAATTTTTGTGTATCTTCATGAATATTTCATTAGGACAACTTCCCAGAAGAAGAATCTGATGCTAAATGAACCCTAGGATTGAGCTATTTAAGTCCTCATCAGCGCTTTATGAATGCAATTTGGCAGCATATTCACATTGGATTTTACTACCTATTACTAAGACATGCGAGTATTTCATTGTTCTAATTTACTTTAAGAAAGCCTTTGGAAAACCTCTGTTTCCCAGCTCTGCCCTTTGGGTCCATCTTATTGGCAAAGTAATCACCTTTTCTTGTAATGCGCCTGAGTCTTTGTCTGCATGTACGTACACGAACCACACACATGCCTGGTATCTGCAGAGGCTAGAAGACAATGTCCTAGTTCCCTAGAAGTGGAGTTCCAAGCAGGTGTGAGCTGCTGTGTGGGCACTGGGACCTGACCCCATGTCCTCAGCAGGAACACTGCACCCTCTCAATGGCTGTCACTCCAGTCTCAAGCAGTCACTTTTTAAGGTAACTTTTGCAAAACCAGTTTCTAAGGTCACTGACTTCCTCTGATGTTTCTCAGAGAGTGTACTGAGGGGGTGAGTCAAATGTTGCTACAAAGTTGGGATTCTTGGTGCAGATGGCCTCACTCTGGAGCCCATTGAAGGGTGGTCTGACTAAACTGAGGAAAGGTGTGTGGTTCTGGGCTGCAGCTGCTCACAGTCTTTGCTTAGGCATGTGTACATCTCCCGCTGCCTTTCCCTGAGGAGAACAAGCTGCTGTCTGTCCTGTTGTTGGGCTCCATATCATCTCGTGTCTACCTCATAACCTTGGAAGGTCTCTTGAAACTGGGCAGACTAACCTGAACATCCCAAGTCAGAGACATTTTAAGCCACTTTCATACAATGCCACACGTGGAAACTTCCACACCATGAAATTTTGGTTCACGAAAAAAAAAAGTACTAAAAGTATTCTATGGGATTGTGTGTGAGATGTAGCAGAAACAAACGAATCTTGTTTTTATACATAACTCTTATCTCCAAGATATCCTACTCCGTACATGCAGATAACCCAGAATGTGAAGATTCCAACAGCTAAAACATGTCTGGCCTTAAATCCGATAAAGGGCACCCAGCCTCTCTCTTTATCCCTCCTCTTGGTCTGAATAAGGGAGTTCAGACAGAAATTCAGTAAATGGTCCTAGATGCTGGGTAGCCATGAGCAACCACTTGGCTGCAAGGAATCCACTCACTCCTGAGCCCAGGTGCCCTCCTGTCCTGGACAAGAGCTGTTGCATTCTGTTCTTCCATCCAAAGTCTTAAGGACACAGTTCTGCTGCATTTGGAGGTGCTGAGCCTAGAAGTTCGGAGAAGTCAGCCCTCCCTCAGAGGTTCTATAGTGATCACCTCCATCTCCCTGAATCTACATGGGCTAGTGCAAATGTTACCTGAGTCTGATTTTCAGACCATATCCTTCTTAGGCAGGCATTCAGTTTATCTTGTCAACTTAAGCAAGATAGATTCAAATAAGTGATTTTTTTTATTTTTATTTTTTGATACTTTATTTACATTTCCAATGTTTCCCCTTTCTAGGTCTCCTGTTTGGAAACCCCCTATCCTCTCCCCCTCCCCCGCCTCTATGAGGGTATTCCACCTCCCACCAACCCGCCCACCCACTCCCATATTCCCACCTTGACATTCCCCTTTACTGGGGCTTCTAACACCCTCAGGACTAAGGGCCTCTCCTCCCCCTGATGGCCAACAAAGCCCTCCTCTGCCACAAATGTGGTCTGAACCATGGGTCCCTCCATGTGTATTCCTTGGTTGGTGGTCCAGCCTCCAGGAGGACCGGGGAGGTCAGGCCAGTTGACACTGTTGCTCCCTCCATGGGGCTGCAGACTCCCTCAGCTCCTTCAGTCCCTTCTCCAACTCCTCCATCTGGGACCTCACTCTCAGTCCAACGGTTGCTGTGAAGTGAAACTTGGGTATTCCGGACTTTTGGGATAATATCCACGTATCAGTGAGTACTTTCCATGCACTCTACCCCAAATCTTCAGGTGGGAGAATATCCCCAAGAAAAGTAGCCTTCTCCTGAGCAATGTATCAATCTCCTCTGTGCTTAGCTGCTTAGTTACAAAAGGAGGTGTGTACAAAATTGAATTAACATTACTACTTTTGAGCTGAACTCTTCCATGACATTGTTGAACTTTAAGTTTTTAAGTAATTAGCTTGCCATGCTGAGGGCTGGACCACCTTGTGCAATGGAGGTAAGCAGCTGTGGCATCAAGCAAAGGTTTTCACTCTGACTTTGGCTGTTTAAATTTTGGTGAAGTAGCTGACACGTGGGTTACTTATTTTTGCACAGTCATCACAATTTAAAAGCCTGTCTGGTGATGTCATCTTCTCTCCACCTTCCCTGGTCACCTTTCTGCCCCTGCATTCCTGGACAGGGGCTCTCCTGAGAAGCTTCTTCATTGACTTGTGCTTCTTTCTCACTGAGATGCACACTGTTCTGTTCTTTGTTCCATTCCGTGTCCAATGAGCCGCACTTTACCTGCTGGTGGACATAGAAGACGTTTGTAGTGTTTCCCTACTACAGTCAACATTGTGAAGACTGCAGCTTGCCAGTATCATTTTGCAGAAGTGCCAGTAGCACATATTTGTTGACTGGATCCTGGATGTGGCATCTCCAGGCCATAGGCTATATATCCTTAGTGATTTAGGTAGAAATCTCATTACCCACCCACCCCTCACCAGCTCATTCCAATGAAGAGTTTCATCAGAAATGCCCAGATGTTTCTCTGGTAGCTCACTGCTACCATATGTACAGGAAGCTAGTTTATATGTGTGTGGTAGAGGTATGTACACCTTCATGGGAGTGCACTTTCTCATGCACATGTGGAGTCCTGAGGTTGGTGTGGGATGTCTTCCTCTACTGCGCTCCACCTTATCGTTTGAGACAGGGTCTCTCAGTAAACCCGCAGCTTGCTATTTTGGCTAGACTGACTGGCTACCAGTCACCAGGATCTGCCAGCACTGGACTTACAGGTGTACACCGCCATGCCAGCCTTTATGTGGGTGCTGAGGGTGCAAACTCAGATTCTCAGGCTTGTGCAGCAAATAGTTTAATCACCGAGTCCATCTCTTCAGCCCATTAAGCTAGATTTGATTGAATGGAAAAAAGATGAACTCAGTACACTTTTACATTTTTTTCTGTCTCATATTATAATTTGAGGAGGGCATCAATTCCCTTGGCTTAAAACAATTTGTGATTGACACTTTTATTGGCTCAGCAATGGTTTTTGAGGGCTCACTGTGTGTGTAGCCATGAGAAACAAAGCAGGTGTGGCGCTGGGGATTGGCTCCTAGCAGGCAGCTGTGCTAATTGACACAACATGCAGTAAGAACCATGAAAGACGGGTCTGTGGAAGAAGTGACTCATGGCTGAGATCTACCTTAGAACTCCTTGGGGGGGAAGAATGAGATCTCAGGTATGAGATGGAGATAGTGAGACAGAAGATGGAGCCCCATGAGATCCCTGAAGAGTTGAGCATGTTAGATCATATCTGCAATCCCAGCACTAAGGAAGCTGGGGCAGGAGGATTGTGAGTTTGAGGTTAGCCTGGTCTACATAGCAAAACTGTGTCCCAAATAAAACAAGCAAAATCTATTTGAGGTACAGAATAATCGATACACGAAGGTGTAGGGAGTCAGGGAAGGTGCAGGGTGAACTGGATACAGAGGCTGGAGCCAGATCATGGTGGGCACTGGGGCTTGGGAAGGACTATGTGCCTTATTGGGGATTTCAGATAGACTTGAGCTGTAGGAACTGGAGCCTGTACACCTTTGCCCTACAGACTGGAATTACTGGAATTGGTGACGTCGGGGAAGGGCAGACCCGCTGCATGAGCAGCTATGGCACTTTGTTGTGTTTGCCATAGGAGATCATGAGCATGACTGTGTGTCCGGCCAACACCCAGGATGTTTACCGGCCTTTGCCAAGCCTCACCGGCCAACACCCAGGATGTTTACCGGCCTTTGCCAAGCCTCACCATGAGACAAGTGCTAACAGCTTTGCCTGACATGGCTGTGGAGATATTTCATTCTTTTAAAACAACATTTATTTACTTACTTACTTACTTACTTACTTATTTATATGGGTGTTTTGTCTGCCTGTATGTCTATACATTATGTACATGCAATGCCCACAGAGGTCAGAAGAGGGCATCTGATTCCCTGGAACTGGAGTTGCAGACTGGGACTCAAACCTGGGTCCTCTGGATAAGCAGTCAGTGCTGTTAGCCATCGAGCCATCTCTTCAGACCCTGTGGAGATACAGTATCAAAAGTACATTTTAGGACTGGAGAGATGGCTCAGAAGTTAAGAGCACTGCCTGCTCTTCCAGAGGTCCTGAGTTCAGTTCCCAGCAACTACATGGTGGCTCACAACCATCTCTAATGAGATCCTATGCCCTCTTCTGGTGTGTCTGAAGAGAGCTACAGTGTACTCACATACAAAAGATAAATAAATAATTCTTAAAATAAAATAATAAAATAAAGCACATTTTATCCACTCCACAAAGAGCTTTCCTGTCCACTTTTCCATCCATTACTATACTAACTGACCATTTTGACAGAGATCATTGTATGTGCACTGTGCTAAGCCCTGTGTCAGGTACTGGAAGTGGTAGGAGGAAGAAAGGGTAGATACAGAAATAGGAAAATAAAGAAAGCTTGGGTCAGCTTTCAGTCGGTCGTAAGACAGGCTCTAATATTGACAGTCAAGAGGAACGCAGGCAGGCTAATGGAGAGGCTCAGCTGCCCCTGCGCACAAGATGAGAATTTCAGCAGAAAACCGCCATGCCCAGAGTACACAGACTGGGTGTGTATGTGACGTCTGTTTGAATATAAGTTCATGGGTTTATAAATATGGTGTTACAGGGATAGATTTTGCTTGTTTAGGGCACCTGGCTTTCAGCTCTTGCCCTTCCAGCAGCTCCTGCCTTGCTTCTAAGAAAAGGGACCCTGGCAGAATGTATGCCACACACCCAGAATGCGCAGACCACACAGGTCAATGGTTCCCAAGATAGGCGAGGCCAACAAAAGCTAGACAGGGTAGTGTGCCACAACCAACAAGGGTAGTAATAAAATAAAAACAAGATTACTGTTAAAGTAAAATGAAGAGTAAGAAATCAATGTTTACTCTCTTTGTTAATTTTCATGGTAAAAATTTCATGATGATTAATAGAAATCACAGTCTTTCATTTTGTTTTGTTTTTAAGAGAACGAATTAGAGATTAGACTGGTGGCCTGGTGGGGAAATCGAGGCTCCTGGACCGGTCAAGGTGATGGAGACCTCAGATGAGCACTGTGAGAAACAGACTGGGGGGGAGGGGAGGAAGCTTTATTGAGCAACTCATTTAGTGGGGGGGGGGGGGACAAAGACTATTTAAACCTTTGGAGGTAGAGGCTATTGTCCTGGCCAGGGCACTAGGGATGCCTCAGGTGTGGCTGGACATGACCTTATAAGGGAAAGGAAGTAACCTGACTACCAAGCTATGTAGTCTCCTCTGGTGGGGCAAAGACGGGATCTACATGCACCGGACATGCAGACCCAGGGCAGAGGGGAGTGATTCTACTCCTGCCCATCTCATGATGAGAATTCTCAGGTTCGGACAAGCCTCAACCCCATTCTTGCTCCAGACCTGCTCCCCACAGCTCCCCTGGCCCCACACTGTTAAACATAATCCTTCCTTTCTCGTTTGTCCCCAAGATATCATCTTAATATCACTATCACAATATAAAACATTCCAACTTTTAAATGTCCTGCCGTCCACGTTACTGGCAAACTTTTATCTAAACTTTGCACAGACATGGTAATAACATTAAATCTATCCAATGTTTTATAATATCTGTAAACATTTAGAAAGAGGCAATTTCTAGTCTTTTAGTTGGTACCATGTATCGATGACAAAATAAACTCTTTGATTTTACTTTCATGGCAAGAAATTCCTCAGTCTTGAATGCCAGCCTCTACCACTGCTGTAATTACAGGTGTCTTCCCTGAACAGGCCATCAGCCCCGTGTTACACTGTTGCATTGACAGTAGAGCCGTCTGAGAACCACAGCGCTTCTTTTCACATCCCTAGCTGCCAGCCAGGAAGTAATTATAAGAAGCACACACTACCAAGGCTGGCAGCTGTGTGTAGCATCATTCACGAGTTATTCTGCAGCCACAGACAACAGGACGTGTAAGGGACTTAGGAACCACCTGATCATATACTCACATAGATGGTGGGACAATGAGGAAAATGGCTACTAAATATTTTCTAAACGCAAAAAGAAAATCTGCTAGGGATAAACCCTTTCACATGCCAGGCATGCATTCCTGCGCCACACCCCAGGACTTCAACATCTGTGGAGGCCATCTATAGAATTCACAAGCAAATGATCCCTTACCAAGTCGTCCCTTCAAGTGGTCACAATTCCAGAGGAAAGACTGTCTAGGAACTTGGCAGCAAGGAGACCCCACGGCAACAGATGCCGTGCTGCCAGCCCTGACCCAAGGTCAGTTGAGCATCTATCTCTTCATCACGCAAAGATGCAGGCGCAGCTGAGATATCACACTGGAGGGATTGAGCCTGGGCCACCATGAAAGACTTTTAGACTGCAATATAACATTATATTAAATGCTATCTTTGCATTTAATTTTGGCACCCCTAAAACTCATTACTGGTTTTGTTTGCCTTGGCCTCAGTTCCGCTCTTTGCCAACAATTAAACTCTTTGCATTTGCCCCAAATCTATGTGGTACTCCTCTGCTCTGTAGGGGATAAAGCCATGTTTGCATTACATGATACAACATGAGAAATGGATAAATCGTACAAAATAGTGGCTCTGGCTTTCCCTAGTTGCAATAAATTCTTTTCTTCTTCATACAGGTTTTTGATTCCCAATTTCTTCAAATATTTCTGTGTAGGCTGGTACTACCTCAAAGACAAGAGCCACCAAATGCTCCTGCAGGAGGATCAGCTAAGTACAAATGTCTTAAAATGCAGACTTGACCATTGTTGCAAATGTGTGTTTGAAACCTTAGGAGGGAACTGGCCACATTCCAACTCACTGGGTTCACGTTGAAATTTTTACAATGGTTTTTTAAATAGCCATGACTTTGCTCCATGGTATTGTGAAGTAGGATCTTCCAACTGAGATTGGGCAACCTAGCTGACAAGCTCATTATGGTAAACAAGAAGAGACTTACATCTGTTTTGTTCCAGAGACCTGCTTCAGGTGGAAATTAAGGTAAATTGGAGCAACCCTCAGACAGACTCTCCCCCGTGAGATTGATTCCAACCAGAAAATTTACTGGGTAATTTTGGTTTTATCTACAAAATTACACCTTTAAAACATATGAAAAACAGTTGTGCTACCTATATCGAAGAACAAATGTAAACATAATCCAAAAAAGAATACACTTTTTGTCTTAGAGAAGAACCAACAAAAAGAAAAAAAGCCCACCAAGATTTAAGAACTAAAAATTATAAATATTCCTTACATGATGTATAAGAAAATCTATTACAGAAATATTTGTAATACCAAAACAGTGTACTAAGTACCCACCAATAAACAAATCATGACAGGATGAAATGCAGTATGACCATTTCAAAGATCTTAGCAGGGCCTGGTGGTCCAGGCTTATAACCCCAACTACCAGGGAAGCCAAGATCAAAAGACCTTCCTGGACTACAAAGTGAATTCAAGTGTGACCCTATCTCAAAAAGGAAAAAAAAAAAAATCTAAGAATAGAGCTGAGTGGTCGAGTACTTGCCCAGGAAATAAGAAGCCATGAGCACAACCCTCAAAAAATAGCAAATAAATAAATAAAGATCTATAAATGTCTTAACATGGAAAGTAGAAAAAAATAAAACCATTATTTGGTAAAAACAGAAGGTTTTAAAACTTTAGTGTCATGAAATTTTGTTTTGATAAAACCTATACAGGTACTCTCCAGATGGCTTAGCCAGTAACAGTACCTTCCACACAAGCTTGAGGAACAAAGTTTAATGCCCACATACTCCACAAAGGTGTCGCTGACCTCCACACACACAGTATGGCAGATACACACACACACAGCATACAGACACACACATACACACACCAAGGCACACACTTACATGCACACACACACACACCATGCAGATAGACACATATACACAATAATAAACTGGTAAATAAAACCATGCAGAGAAGCCAAGCACACGCTTGTAGTCTCAGCATTAGAGATACTGAGGCAAGAGTACTGTGAGTCTGTAGCAGCCTGACCTCCACAGTCAGACCCTGTCTCAGGAAAAAAAGGAAACAGAAATGGTCAGAGAAAATCACTCTCTGTGTAATGACTATACTATTTTAGCAGAGCATTTTTTAATGTATTCTTGAACAGTTTCATACATGTAAACAAGGCATCTTGATCACACATACCTCAGTTTCCCCTTCCCTCTCCCCTCAAGCACCTAAACATGGTCCTCCCTGCTTCAGCTCCTCACCGGTTTTATTGTTTATTTGTTTGAGGCATTTATTTGTAGAATTCATTTTATTACTTTTAAGTGTGTGTGTGTGTGTGTGTGTGTGTGTGTGTGTGTGTGTGTGTGTGTGTGTGTGTGTGTGTGTGTATGTGTATGCTGAAGTCCGGAGAGAGGTGATGTAAGGTCCCCTGGGGCTGGAGTTTCAGGTGGTTGTGAGGCACCTGATCTGCGTGCTGGGAATTGAACCTGGGTCCTCTACAAGAGCAGTATGTACTCTTAACTCCGGAACTCTCTCTTATAGCAACTTTGTTGCAATAGCCTCAAAGTGGAAACAGCCCTGAACATCCTCAGCTGGTGATGGTTAAATCAATTGTCCTACGTATATGTCATGGAATACCACTCCCCAATACACAGGAATGAACTGTCAATACACACAACAGCCTTACAGATCATAAAGCAATTACTTCCGATGAAAAACTTATAAAGGATCACATGCTGTGTAATGCCATTTATGTGACACCCTTGAGATGCAACAAACACTGCAAAATCAGCTCGTGGCAGAGAGAAGGAATTTTGAATGGGAAGCAAAGGGAGGGAGGTGGGTTTGTCTCTAGGGGCAGCATGAGGCTCCCTATGGCGATGTGATGTTCTGAAACTTAACTGTGCTGTCGCCCTGCCTATGGGAGTGAACTGTGGTTTTGCAAGATGATACCAGCAGGTATGCAGCATCGCTCTGTAGACTTCTGACAAAAGCATGTGAACCTACAGTTACCTCAATATAGAAAATGTTATGCAAAATCTTAACATTTTATTGAACTCATCAGAGTGTTGAACTACATGCTGTGATTGATTTTTTAAAAGCAAACAACTAACCACCTTACATGAACATCTGAAGATTTTCTTAGCTATTTTATTAACAATCCTAACAACTATCAAAAGTATGGCCCAGCATGGTAGTGCATACCATTATTCCCAGCATTTGGGATACAGAGGTAAGTGGATCTCTGTCAGTTTCAGGCCACCCTGATCTACATAGTGAGTTTTAGGACAGCAAGAGCTACATGGTGAATCTCCTTATCAAAAACAAAACAAAACAAAATATGAAAGATACGTTTTAGTATCAAGAGCAATTTAGTCAGCACAAGAAAAACTAAACAAATATGTGTATCTCTCTTTTTTTTTTTTTTTTCCCAAGACAGGGTTTCTCTGTGTAGCCCTGGCCGTCCTGGAACTCACTCTGTAGACCAGGCTGGCCTCGAACTCAGAAATCCTCCTGCCTCTGCCTCCCAAGTGCTGGGATTAAAGGCGTGCGCCACCACTGCCCATCATATCTGTATCTTAAAGCTAACTTTTGTTATGAGTAAAAAGAAACACACAGGTACACACACACACACACACACACACACACACACACACACGCACCTCTGTGAAGCGCATCAGCCACCCCTGCTGTGCTGCATATTGTCAGACCTTGTGCTTGGGATTCTGCAGTCAGGAAAGCCAAGACAAGCTGATCTTCTCCTGACTCTTTTCTCAAAGGATGTCCTCTTTAGCATGTGTATCCTCAACCTACTATTGTGTGTGAGGTGGTCATGGCCATGTGCTACGCATGGATGGTCCCTTTGACATTCTGCACATCTCGAGTAGCCATCTTCCTGAGAGAGCGTGTTCAAATTGGCTGGTCTGAACCTTCCTACTCTAGTCTGCTGGGAGGCCAGTGCAGAAGTGACTGCTTCTGCTTAGAGCAGCGGTTCTCAACTTGCAGGTTGTGACTCCTTTGGGAGTGGAAGGATCCTCACACAGGGGTCGCCTAAAACCATTGGAAAACACAGATATCACATTTACATTGTGATTTATAACAGTAGCAAAGTTGTAGTTATAAAGTAGCAATGAAAATAATTTTATGGTTGGGGTCACCACAACTGGAAGAACGGTATTAAAGGGTCCCAGCATTAGGAAGGTTGAGAACCACTGGCTTAGAGGTCAGAAGTGGAGTGGCTCATGCTGCTCAGAGACCTCACAACAATGACACTCTCTGGAAGAGACGGTATCTGCACTTTTGGTGCTATTGACTTACTTTGGACATCGGTAAGTTTACATTTATCACAGAGTCCTGCTCGTTGGAACCCTAGCATGTGTCCCTGAGTAACTGTAGTGGAAGACCTGCAGTTTTTCTGGACCTCACCTTCTGACGAAGGTGCTGCTCTTATTCTTCAGAATTCCCTGTCTGCAATGGAAGCTGGGAAACCCGGAAGTGCAGCCAAGCGAAACCCGGAAGTGCAGCTGAGCTTTCCAGGCCTGACAGGCCCTTCATTGTCTGCAGCTGGAGGTAGGGGGTGTGGGGGGGGAGAGGGGAGTCATAACTTTGTCTTTAAATAACCCCCCCCCCGTGGTAGCCTCTCCCCTTTGTGGGGAGGAATGCTGCGTGGGCATTCCACTTACTCCTGACTACTCAATAGTATTCTCATCAGGATGACCAGACTCTGCAGTAACTGCTGACCACTGCAGACAGAAGCTTTTCTAACCAAGGTTGAGGGGAGCACTAATCTATAAATATAAGCATAAATCTAGAAAGTCATTTAACAACATGTCCTTTTAGTAAGACAAAGGTAGTAGTTTCCTTACTACTGCTTAGACCTACTGAGCCACAGGCTTTTGACCATGCTTACAATGCTAGGCACGAGTTCCCTTCTGGGAAACAAGTCTCAAACTCAACCCAAAAACAGTTGGTTATTCCCCATACCAACTTCCACTGGAATATTATTATGAAAATAGCAAACATAGTCTTTATTTCCCTACAGAAATATATTATGGCCCCAAAGAGAAATATCCAATAGTTTTCTTCATATGCAGGAAGATCTAACCCACCCTAAAAAAAGAAAAAAAAATGTTTAACCCACAGAGTCTTTCTTTCTTCTACTATGAAGTAGTAAAGAGAAAAGTAAAGAGAAATTCCTTCATCTCCCAAAGGGGGATCGAAGAGGTCAGAACTCAAAGGGAAAGGCACAAGAATTATTAGGTCAAAGACACTCCAGACACTACAGCAGAGATGCAAACTTGGCACTGCAGACAGAACAGCAGATCACACGGACTCGATGGGTCAACACTAGGGACCAAAAAACGTGCATGAAGTCCAGAGCATCCAGGTGCTGATAGGTCAAGGCTGTGCCATGAAACCACAGAGATGCAGGCACAGTGACTAAACCTCAATAAGACGATGTTTCCAAACCGGAAGCTATGGGAGGACCCAAAGACTGACCAGAACTAGATATGGATCCTGGTGGTTTAAGGAGGGTCCGGACCGAGGCTCACAAAGCAGAAGGACCCTCAGCTGCAGGTAAGCAAGACCTCATAGAACAGCTGTTGGATCTTGCCCCTTTACCTCCCGCCCTGCAGGAACACTCTCCTGTCATGTGACGTCACCTTTCCTCTAAGCTCAGACACGCTCTTGAGGAGAACGAGGAGAGAAGGAATCTTTGGAAGGCAGAGTTGACCTGAAATAGGTTTAATTTTAGAAGCTGAACCGACCTAATTTTTCAAACACATTTTACAGCCAAGTGCGGTAACACATTTCTATAGTCCCCGCACTACAGGTGTAGGTCTGTCTTAGAGGGCTATTTGCTTAATGGTTCAGAAAGCAGTGGACTGAAGGAGAGACCACAGCGCATGCTCAGAAGAAAAAGACAAGCGAGGGTAGAGAGTACAGTCACAGGGCTCTTTTAATCTAATGACACCGCTCTTCACAATTCTGCCAAGCTCCTCACATCTAGATTAAGCTGCTTCTCCCTCTGGTTAACTCAGGTCACCCCTCAGGTCCAACTCTAATTACTTTCTGCTGGGAAGGACTGTCCCCCAGTAGGGCAGATCTGGTGTCCTGTGACCTGTGACCTATGACCCTTGACCCAGACCTTCCTCTCAGAATTTTTCCTTTACATTGCCTCTTTGTATTTGTTTTCCCACCTAGACTTTGAACTCTTTAAGACTGGAGCGGCCTCATTCATTCATTGCCTTAAGCGCAACGCCTAGATGAAAACCATAAACTCAGGTAATTTCCAGTGGACTTCCAGCCATTCGAATCTGGTCTGATGACATAGAGAAAACCCACAGAAGGAAAGAATGAACCAGGAATAAACTATGAAGCTTATTCACTCGCTATAAACTCTCCCTTTAGCAGAGAAAAACACTATGCCATAAACACTTTCCTGTAACAGTTTGGCGGGGTCCAGTTATTAAACTAAAGTTCTCAGCAAGTGTCATGAAGTTGCTTCATGTCAACTCCCCGAAGTATTTAACAAGGAAACAGAATATGAAGGAGTATTCTAACTTTATCTGCCTAAGTTATCATACTGAATTTTAAAACTAAATGTATTCAAAGCTGATGAAATGGAGATTTTAGATATTCACATTAGAAAAAAAAAAAAAAAACCTTGACTTTCAGCTGGTAGGTTCCCAAGGGAAATAAAAGTAGTTTACACTGAAATCTAGGTAAGAAGGTGTAGCAGACATTCAAGAGCTGTTGCAAGGGTCTCAGTCACCTGTGGAGGGTTCAGTTGCCTCCACAGGGGCTGTGCAGGTCAGAATTCATTATGAAACTAGATGAGAGCCAGGCAGTGGTGGCGCACGCCTTTAGTCCCAGCACTTGGGAGACAGAGGCAGGTGGATTTCTGAGTTCGAGGCCAGCCTGGTCTACAGAGTGAGTTCCAGGATAGCCAGGGC
This sequence comes from Uromys caudimaculatus, assembly GCA_028551405.1. Classification (NCBI taxonomy): domain Eukaryota; kingdom Metazoa; phylum Chordata; class Mammalia; order Rodentia; family Muridae; genus Uromys; species Uromys caudimaculatus. Next base: position 51,320,875 of record CM052711.1, read on the forward strand.
TACACAGAGAAACCCTGTCTTGAAAAAACCAAAAAAGAAAAAGAAAAAGAAACTAGATGACAGTAGCTGCACTCACCACAATGCATCAGAACTAAAAGATGCAGGCTGAGGAAACTTATGACAAAGAAGCTTCCAAGCCAGATGGTAGTGGTACACAGCTTTAATCCCTGCACCTGAGAAACAGAAGATCTCTGTGAGTTCGAGGCCATCCTGGTCTGCAGAGTGAGTTCCAGGATAGTGAAGACTACACACACAAACTGTCTTGAAAAATACACACACACATATATAACACCATATATATGTATGCATATATATGTGTGTATATATATATACCATAGATGATTTAAATTATTCTAATTAATCCCTGGTTCCTAGTTAGTTCTAAGATACAGATGAAAAGGTACAGTGGAAGATAATTCTGTAGAAAATAAGTGTAATCTGCTCCCGATTCTGACTCTGCTCTGGTCCATAGTTAAAAAGTACCACTCATTTTGGTGGGAACTATGAATTATTTCAATGCCTTCTTTCTCTGAAAACTAAAAATAGTATAATATTTTTTGAATTTTTGTTATACTTACGAGGGTCCACTACATCTTTGAATGTTAAACAGTATGACACAAAAGGAAGCTGTAAGCTCTAGAACACCTAGCACAATTGTGAAAAACATCACACTAAGTTCCACACTCTTAATGTGATTCTGGGTCTCCAGAATGTTGAGATTAGAAAAAAATTTATTTTACCCACGTGTTTTAATTAGAATTCCCATTGATGCAATGAAACATAATGACCAAAGCAACTTGGGGAGAGAAAAGGGTTTGTTCAGCTTATACTTCCACACCACAGTTCATCTCCTAAGGAAGTCAGGACAGGAATTCAAATAAAACAGGAACCTGGAGGCAGGAACGGATGCAAAGGCTTGGAGGGGTGCTGCTCCCTGGCTTCCTCATCATTGCATTCTCAGCCTCCCTCCTTCCTCCCTCCCTCCCTCCCTCCTACCCCTGCACTTAGATCAAGATGTGAGCTCTTGGCTGTTTGTGCCATCATGTCTTTTCTCTGCCATCATGGACTCTAACCCTCTGAAACTGTAAGTCTGATTAAATGTTTTCTTTTTTCTTTTCTTACTCCTTTAAAAAAAAAAAAATTATAAGTTACCTTGGTCATGGTGTTTTGTCACAGCAATAGAAAATTAACTAAGACAATAATACACATCTGTAACCTTGCACTAAAGAAGTAGAGGTAGAAGGATCCATTAGATTGATTAGCCTGAATTACAAAAAGAACCTTATCCCAAAAAGAAAAAAGAGAAGGAGGAAAAAGATAAAGGTGGTAAGGAGAAGGAAGTATTTTGAGAGATAGGTTCTAAATTTAGATAAAACGAAGGCAAAGCTGTCAACTTTATAATTTTTTACATGTGTGTAGAAGGGAAGGGGTGTGTGTGTGTGTGCATGTGTATGTGTAGTAGAAGACAACACACAGGACTCATTTCTCTCCTTTCAGCATATGGATTCCAGGCACGGAACTTAGTTATGGACTTGGCAACAGATGCCTTTTTGCACTGAGGCATCTCATCAGCCCAAAAGAAATCAACTTTAAAATGTCCCACCTGCCTTCCGGTCTGGGCTGGTGCCCTGAGCAGACCTTGGGCACGAACTCCTCAGCCACTCCCACAACACCCAGAGGAAGCTCCACTCCCAGGTGCTCTGACATGCCCAGGATCACAGGATCACGGGATCCCAGGAGCTTGGTCATACCAAGATCTCAGGGTTGTAGAGACAGCTTGACTCCCAGGAGCTCAGTCACACCCAGGATCTCAGGATCACAGAATCACAGGATCCCAGAAACATCTGGTCTCTGAGGAGTTCTGACACAACCAGGATCACAGGAAGGATAGGCTCCAGCCAGATAAAGGGAGGGCAGGTAGCACTAGAAATAACCAGATTGCTGGAGGCAAGTGCAAGAACATAAGCAACAGAAACCAAGGTTACCTGGCATCATCAGAACCCAATTCTCCCACCATAGCAAGTCCTGGATACACCATCACACGAGAAAAGCAAGATTCAGATATAAAATCACTTCTCATGGTGATGATAGAGGACTTTTAAAAGGACACAAATAACTCCCTTAAATACAGGAGAACACAGGTAAACAGCTAGAAGAGTTGTGTTTCCTTAAAGAGGAAACACAAAAATACCTTAAAGAATTACAGGAAAACACAATCAAACAGGTGAAGGAATTGAACAAAACCATCCAGGATCTAAAAATGGAAACAAAAACAATAAAGGAATCACAAAGGGAGACAACCCTGGAGTTAGAAAACCCGGGAAAGAGATCAGGAGTCATAGATGCAAGCATCACCAACAGAATAGAAGAGATAGAAGAGAGAATCTCAGGTGCGGAAGATACCATAGAAAACATTGACACAACAGTCAAAGAAAATGCAAAATACAAAACAAAAAAACAAAAAAAAACTCCTAACCCAAAACATCCAGGATAACCAGGACACAATGAGAAGACAGAGCCTAAGGATAATAGGTATAGAAGAGAGTGAAGATTCTCAACTTAAAGGACCAGTAAATATCTTCAACAAAATTATAGAAGAAAACTTTCCTAACCTAAAGAAAGAGATGCCATGGACATACAAGAAGCCTACAGAACTCCAAATAGACTGGACCAGAAAAGAAATTCCTCCCATCACATAATAATCAAAACACCAAATACACTAAACAAAGAAAGAATATTAAAAGCAGTAAGGGAAAAAGGTCAAGTATCATATAAAGGCAGACCTATCAGAATTACACCAGACTTCTCACAAGAGACTATGAAAGCTAGAAGATCCTGGGCAGATGTCATACAGACCCTAAGAGAACACAAATGCCAGTCCAGGCTACTATACCCAGCTAAACTCTCAGTTACCATAGATGGAGAAAACAAGATATTCCATGGCAAAACCAAATTTACACAATATCTTTCCACAAATAACGTCCTACAAAGGATAATAGATGGAAAACACCAACACAAGAAGGGAAACTACACCCTAGAAAAAGCAAGAAAGCAATCTTCTTTCAACAAACCTAAAAGAAGATAACCACACAAACATAATACCACCTCTAACAACAAAAATAACAGGAAGTAATAATCACTTTTCCTTAATATCTCTTAACATCAATGGACTCAATTCCCCAATAAAAATCCATAGACTAACAGACTGGATACATAAACAGGACCCAGCATTTTACTGCATACAGGAAACGCACTTCAGTAACAAAGACAGACACTACCTCAGAGTAAAAGTTTGGAAAACAATTTTCCAAGCAAATGGTCCCAAGAAACAAGCTGGAGTAGCCATTCTAATATCAAATAAAATCAACTCTCAACCAAAAGTTATCAAAATAGATAAGGAAGGACACTTCATACTGGTCAAATTGAAATACTTAAGGGGTAACTTCAGTAAGTGTTATAGGTATCTGATGAATCTCAGCGTAATGGCCTTGGGAAACACAAAGGAATGTTGCTCTTTGCTCAGAGTGAAACTAACATATCTTCAAGGGAGAACATTGGAGGTATTTGAATTTTATGTTCACATTAGGGAGGTGAGTCCTGTATATTTTAGAAGACTAGTATTTATTTTCTCTGAATTTAGTCAGGAGTTGTCAACTTATTTCTAGTTGACTGTGACAGTAGTAAGGTTTTCAAAGCTTACTGAAAATAAGTAACATTAAACGTGTGATTTATGAGATTAGGTTGTATGCTAATTTGACTGAAGTCAACTTTGTCATTTCAAAAGAGAAAAAAATGAATGGCCTATAAAACTGTAAGAGTTGATCTGTCAGAAATAATTTCCAATTGCATAATGTTTTTACAAAGTGATTTAATTATTTTAATCATATTTATAATGTGAAAGTATAAGATGATAATAATATTGGCTTCTAAAGTTTTAGCCAAAAAATAGCATTTAATTATTATAGAAATGTCTACAAGTAATTTCATAATTTATTAATTCTGTATTTAATTTTGACATGTTTCTCATAATTCATCATTTTATATATAATACTGTGATAGATATACCACAGTACATACATATTTTTGTCAACATAAATTCTTAGAAATAAGTTTACTAGATAAAATTTTGTGCACAATTTATACTTTGGTACTTGTTGGTAAATTGTTCATTAGAATTAATTTACTGATTTGTGCTATTATATGGAACATTTCTCTAAAATTCTCTGACAATTAAATTTTATTATAAAAATAAAGATAGTAACAAAAAATTAAAAAATAAAATAAAAAAAAAACAAAATGTCCCACCTTCCCATGTGCTTTCAAGCAAGGGGTATTTGTGGCCATGTGGAACTGTAAATAAATGTGAGTAACCACTGCATGGTGGTTTATAGAGGTGATAAATTTACGCCACTCTTAAGTATTCTCCATAATTCTAAACACAATAACAGGAGAAGGGAAGACAGTGCTGGAGAGGGGTCTTCCTCCTTTTTCATCACCGATATTTGACATTACTGTTACTATGTATCAAAGGAAAGTTTTGGTTCCCAGCACCTGCACCAGGCAGCTCACAGCTGTTAGGCTGTCCAGTAAAGAACTCCACTCCCTCAAATTCTGGCACCAGTTTCCCTCTACCGCGGAGCCATTTTCTTTTTGCTCTGGAAGGGAAGAATGGCTATCCAAGGGGCCAATTAGCGTATCAAAGCACATGCCACCCCCCAGGCTTCCTTAGTATCACTGGTACTTGTTAAAGAGTCCATGCTGGCTCCTGGCTCTTCTCATCTCACCCCCTACTCTAAATGTCTCCAGCTCATGGGCTTCCCTTCCCCCAGATTCTCCTTTCTGATATAACACTGTCTCTCTTGGCTCTCTCTCCCTTAGCCCTCTCTCTTGGTCATCTCCTTCTCTTTCTCATTCTGCCCCCCATTCCCTGGCCAGGTTCGGTCTACTATGTTCACTCCATGCTCTGGACTCTTCCAGATGCCTATGGCATCTCTTTCATATCTACAATAAAAACCTCCCCCTCAACGATACCAGAGGGGTCATGTCCTCAGTTTATATAATAACTGACTGTAACTCCAGCACCCTCTTCTGGCATCCACAGACAACTGTGCTCACATGCACACAACCGAACACAAATGCAGATGTACACATAATTACTGATAACACAAATCCTTTAAGCGGAAAAAATAAATACGTTTTCTGTACCCACTGTGGGTTGCTACCTGACTTGTTCACTCTCCCTAGTCTTCTCTGATTTAATGTTGCCTCTGTTATTACCGCTGTGAAAGTCTCCATTTGATGAAATGGGATTTGGAGTCATCTCATACACACACCTCTGGAAATACCTTGGAGGACATTTCCAAAGAAATGTAACTGACAAGGTGGCACCGTTCCACAAGCAGGTCCATGGAACTGAATAAGAAAGTCCCAGACTGAATAAGAAAGAGGGAAGGAAAAAAACAGATGAGCGTCAACACTTCCCTTTCTTTGCTTCCTGACAGTCGAGACAAGAGGAGTCTCTGCCACATGCCCCTCCCTCTGCCACATGCCCCTCCCTCTGACACATGCCCCTCCCTTGACACATGCCCTGCCCTCTGACACATGCCCCTCCCTCTGACACATGCCCTTCCCTCTGCCACATGCTCCTCCCTCTGCCACATGCTCCTCCCTCTGCCACATGCCCCTCCCTCTGCCATATGCCCCTCCCTCTGACACATGCTCCTCCCAGAAAGTCCATCGTGCCTTCCCAAGGAGATGATAAGCACTTCCCTCTAAATCATATAAACCAAAATAAATCTTTCCTCCCAAGAGTCGCTTTCTGCCGGGCAGTGGTGGCGCATGCCTTTAGTCCCAGCACTTGGGAGGCAGAGACAGGCAGATTTCTGAGTTCGAGGCCAGCCTGGTCTACAGAGTGAGTTCCAGGACAGCCAGGGCTACACAGAGAAACCCTGTCTCGAGAAAAAAAAAAGAGTCGCTTTCTGTCAGGTATTTGCGTGCAGTGGGGAGGACCTGCCCCACCCATCCTTTCCCCCTCATTCCATCCGCCATGCTGCCCTGCTCTTCATCTACCTCTGACATCACTGAGCCCAGCTCACTCGGTTCTCCTTTCATTCACTTTGGTCTCCGTGTTTCACTCTGCCCTCTAATTCCTGTGCCATCTACAAAATCCTTGAGGTCAACACGGAGATTCGAGTAGCAAGGGATAATGAGTTTTAAATGTCAAATGTTCTAAGAAAAGGAGACCTTTAGGGATGTATTTTGACTCAAACTCTTTTTTCTTGTTATTTCTAAACTAAATTAAAAAATACAGTTTCAAAGAGTCATAAATCCATTTCTATCCACACACACAAAAATTGTCTAATTCTATGCAAAGGTCACCAAGCTACAGAAAGCATGGAGAGATGAAAACATGTTTTTTGAGAATATGGTAAATATATCCAATTTCTATGATCTTTAATTGTTTTAAATTGCTAGTTAATCGTGATATTTTGCCATAGATCATGCGGTCCTTTCAACTACAAAAGCTATAATTCCGACATTGCAAGAAGCACTAGGAGATACATACAACATATGCAATTACATATAAGATCTCAGAATTCTCTGTCCAATAAGAAAAGTAGATATGTACGGCATGATGCTTCTTCACACGCTTAATTCCACACTTGGGAGCAGAGACATGCCGGTCTCTTGTAAATTCAAGGTCAGTCTGGTCTGCATGGCAAGCTTGAGGCCAGTGAGGGCTACACAGTGAGACCTTGTCTTAAAAAATCATAACCTCTAACTATGGGCAGGAAAAGCACTTCAATACCTCAGATAGATAGCAGGGGACATTGCAAAGTATCTTGAAGGTTCAGCAGCAGAAGGAGCAGATATACCCACTGTCTGAACCCTTTGACTATTTGCTATTTGCTACTTAGAAAACTGTTTCATTCCATTGGTACAATTATCTAAAAAGAAAGATAACTTAAAGTTGCTGATAGACAGTAAATGTGCTTTTCAAAGCATGAGATGTGTCTACGCATTCTACATGCAATTTCTAAGCTCAAAAATACAGCTAACACTTGATGTTTATTTACAGTGTAAAAGATGGAACCTCAAGACTATCTGGCCAAGCTGGGTATGGCGGTCCATGCCTATAACCCTAGCATTTGCAAGGTTGACAGGTAGAGTTCAAGACCTTGTCTCAAAAAATAAGTGTATGGGGTTGGAGAGACTGGCTGCTTACAATGGCTATTCCTGGTTGTCACCTTGCTTATATCTGGAATGAACTACAATCCAAAATTGGAGGGCTCACCTGTGATCCAGATCTTGAGGCTGGAAGACAAAAGTTTCTGGCCTGGATCTTGCCATAGAGATCTTGAGGCATAGTAGACATGAAAAGTTTAGGCCCAGGCAAGGTAGTATATGCCTTTAATTCCAGGAGACTGAGTCAAGGAGATCTCTAAGTTCAAGGTCAGCCTGAGACAAAGCAAGTCCCAGATCCAGGCATGCTGGTACACACCTTTAATCTGGGCCACATCTTCTGCTGAAGACCTACATAAAGACATTGGAAGAAGGAAGATTCACCCTTCTTTGCCTGCTTGTGCTTACTTGCCAGCACATCTGTTGGGGCCTACTTCTACAGAAGACCAGCTGAAATAACTAGCTTCGTGAGACTGAGCAACTACTAGATTCTTAGACTTCCATTCACAGCTGACCATTGTTGGGGTAGTTGAACTACAGACTGTAAGTCATCCCAATAAATTCCCTCACTGTAGAGAGGCATTCCATGAGTTCTGTGACTCTAAAGAACCCTGACTAATACACTGCTCTTGCAGAGGAGACAACTTTGATTCTCAATCACATGGTGGCTCACAACCATCTGTAACTCCAATCCCATTGGATGTTAGACATACATGGTACACAGACACACAGACACATGCTGCAAAACATCCATATGCATAAAATAGAGTACAAATGAAATATTTTTTAAAATAAGTAACCCTTGGGGCTGGAGAGATGGCTCAGAGGTTAAGAGCACTGGCTGCGTTCTTCCAGAGGTCCTGAGTTCAATTCCCAGCAACCACATGGTGGCTCACAACTATCTTTAATGAGATCTGGTGCCCTCTCCTGGTCTTCAGAAATATATGCAGAAGACTGCTATATACATAATAAATAAATAAACATTTTTTTAAGAAAAAGTAACCTTAAGAAAATAATAATGAATAAATAAGTGGACCTTAACACTAGAAGCAGCACGCACAGTGTGGTACATGCACAGTCCCATACTTGCCAAAGCAGTAACAGAACCTGGTGGATCTTCAAGAGATTCTGCAATGAGTTGGACATAGACCTACTTTTAATAAATTTGTAGTCTGACAAAAAAAGGAAAGGGAGAGACGGAACAAATAAGGCAGTGTATAATAAAATACTTCGCAACTTTTGAAGCCTGAGATGCTGAAAGGAGATCCTTTAATTTACATCTGGGAAACTTTCTATCAGAGAAGGGGTTCATAAAGACAATGATCTGGAAACAGCAGGAGCCTTCTGTCTCTTGACTACCACAGCAATAAGGCACGTCTAGGACACACGACTCCTCCACATGGTGATGGTAAAGAGCACCCTGCCATCAGCTTAACTGGCCTGGCCTGGCCTCCCATGCCTGGTTGCTTACTAAGAATGGCTGGGGGGTGGGGGCCTCAACCAAGCCCCTCCTGCTCTGCATGCTGTCTCAGGGCCTCTCTACATAATTTCCCAAAAGGACAATCAGATTTCTTACATATTGGCTGAAACTTCAGTGGCTAAATTTTCTGAGTGTCAGGTACTAGAAGCCAGTCTGCTGAACTGGAGAGCAGAAACTTCTACTTGTGAAAGCAACCACAAAGCTGCCCAGAGTCAAGAGAAAGAGACAGAGAGCTATATCCTGGTGGGATGAACAAATGGTGAATTTGATTTCTCTCCTTCTCCTTCTCCTTCTCCTTCTCCTTCTCCTTCTCCTTCTCCTTCTCCTTCTCCTTCTCCTTCTCCTTCTCCTTCTTTTGGTTTTTCAAGACAGGGTTTTCCTGTGTAGCCCTGGCTGTCCTGAAGCAGGACACTCTGTACTCCAGGCTGGCCTCAAACTCACAGACGTCCACCTGTCTCTGCTTCCCGAGTGCTGGGATTAAAGGCGTGTGCCACCACCACCACCTGACCTTGAACATCTAAATCTTAAACCACTTTGATCTCTCCAAGAAGAAGCGGTTGACTGTGCCTACGCAGAACCCTAAGACAGGAGCTGGGAAGTGCACCGCAGGCTTGTGGGTGGGGCTGTCAACAGGTTCTAATGAGACAACTTCACTGAAGCAGATTAGGCAGCGTCAAATCAAACTGTTAGAGGCGAGACTTGTTAAAGAGAGAAAAGGAAAGGGAACTGCGGGTGGAAAAGGGTGTCGAAGGGTTAGTTTGGTGGAAAACAAAATTTAAAGCAAACAAACAAAAAAGCTAAACATTGAAGCCAAAAATGAGAAAGAAGGATGTGAAAACAGGATGAAGAAGTAGATTGGCATCACTCCACACTAAGGGTCAATGGGAGACCCTGGCGCGTGACAAACGGGGTACTGTAGAGTGTGCACAACCCTGGGTTCCAGACCTCCAGCTCCGAACTGGGGAAGGGAAGAGAAACAAAGCCATGAGCCAGGCCTAGCACAGGCATATAATGGTAGCACCTATGAGGCAGAGACAGGACAGCAAGTTCAAGCCCAGCCTGGGCTACATAATGAGTTCAAAGTCTAAACTACACAGCAAAACTGTGTGAAAGAAGGAAAGAGGAGTGAGGAGAGGGAAGGGTGAGAAGAGCCAAACAGCAGAAAAGTAAAGAAAAAGGAGAAGCCAAGGCAAAGGACAGAACAAGAGAAGTTTATCCACAAGTGAAGAGCTCTTTCCCCTTATCAAGCATCAGGAAGTTGACTTTTCTGTTCTCCGTCCTCAAAGCAGATCCTCCAATCTGCCTGTCTCCTTTCACTCAAGGGACAGCATCTCCTGGACCCTTAGACCCTGGGCTAGCCTGGTCTCCACTCCAAACAAACAGCAGTCAGCACTAGAAATCCACTTGGTCATAGTTACACTCTGTATAGACATTCTCATCCTACTGTGGGCTCCGGCTAAGATTCTCTGCTACAGAACTTTCCAATAGGTACTTACTAAAAGTTAAAAGCTAAAGTTATCACGGTTAAACTCAACTCACTCTTGGAGTTTGCTAAGTAGCCATATACATGGCACACAAAACATAAAATAGAAATCTCTCAAACATTAGTCATAGCACTGCTTGCTAACTGGGGTGTCAATCATACAGCAAATGGATCTCCTTGGCACGAAGAACAGCTAGTCTTAGCCCCAAGCTAGCTGCCGCCCAGCCTCTGCAGACTCTCTGAGGACCATGCAGTACTGAGAGTGTGTGGGAAGAGTGTGTGACATCTCAGAGACACAAGCAAGTGATCCCTCACTGGTACTTGGTGCTGCCCCACCGACCACTAAGAATAACCAAAGTGCTCTTGCGCATGAGCGCACACAAGTGGTCCACTACCTGGTGCCTCCTGTTACTTTGGGAATCAGCTTTCAGTGTTATTTTAAAATAAATCTACACTTGAAAGAACATGCTTGTCTTTTCAGGGAGGTCACTTAGAACGCACCAATACCAATGAATATCGGCATATCCAATACTTGCAACAAAGATTCCAGCTCCCAGGCTGCCCAGGGTCTAATCCTGGCATCACTGATTAGAATGGGCCTTCAGAGTGTGCTATGTAACTCCAGCAGCTCCTGTGGAAGGTGATTAATCAATCAGGTCCCCAGGCAAGCACTGGGAAGAGAGCGGCTTACATCTCTGTCAGCATGTAGTCAGATACAATGCCCACCCACTGCTCCCGTCAGTCATATTACTTTTTGTAGTTCAGTTATCCATGGCCAACTGCCATCTGAAAATATTACAGAGAAATTTCTAGAATTATGCACTGGTCTGAGTCATGTGAGGAAATCCCATTTCTCTCTACCTTGCTCATGACAGCAGTCGTTGTTTAGAAGTGTCCACGCTAAATAGGCACACCATCACTGATCACTTTCCATCTTTGGTTATCAGATCAGCTGATACTAAAGTGCTTAGATTCAAGGAACATTATGCTTGAAAATGGCCCCAGAGTGCAATGACGCTGGTGAGCTGGGGGTATGGTTCAGTGCTACAGCATTTGCCTAGCATGTGGGATGCCCTGAGTTCAATCCCCAGCACTGCAAAAATCAATCCATCAATCAATAAATACCAACACTGACAAGTCAGATGTGCCAAAAAAGATGCTAGAAAGTATTTCTGTTAAATCAAAAGGGAAAAGTTTTTGATCTAAAGAAGGGAAACCTGACAATGAATCTTTAATCCAGGACATTGTGAACAAGTAGGGGGAAACTGAGTGAGTTTTACTGTTCCAACTAAAGCTGCAAAAGTCTCAGCTGCAATGTGTGGCAAGTGGTTAGAAGTGGAAAGGCATTGGGCTTGCGCATGGAGGATAGGGAAGGAGAACACCGCCACTCCTGGCAAGACTTCACACCAGGGAGCATTGAACCTACACTACAACCTCAGCAAAAGACCTACTGGAGTGAGTGACATCAACCTAGGTAGTAAGTCTGAGAAAGTGACAGAGATTCAGGAACGGGTATGGAATTTGGCACATCTGTGGCTTCAGGCATCCACCAAGAATGTTGGTGTGTATCCACCTGAATAAGGGGAGCTCCTGAACACACATCATTTTGCTGCTTCACTGCTCCAGGAACGATGGAACCTGGGAGAATGGGGCTCATAAATGAGGTGGACTAACATCTCACACAATGGCCACTTTATTCAGAGCATCAGACAATTTGTACTCTGAGTTTAAGGTAGGTCACCTGAGCCAAGTTTCCATGACGTCAAGTTGTGTACAAGGACAAGCCATAAAAACATGTTTACCATAAAAGCATATAATGGATAGTTTAAACATTTAAATAAATAACAGAAAGCAGTTCTGAGTAATCTGAAGTAAATTAAAAAGTAAAAAAAAGTAAATCACTCCTATCTGCTACAGCTGGAAAAAGCACAAAAACACATTCCAAGAACAAGTCTGTGTTTTGAAGAAACCGAGGTCACAAGACTGTTGTCTTGTTTTCTTGGAGTTTTTTCACAGCTCTAAGAACTTTCCCCACATGACTCCATTCTTGGACCAGGTTCCGACGGTCGGCAACACAACACAGTCTGCGAAATGCTTCTTTATTGGTGTGTAGGAAGACCTGAAAGTTTTGATAGCAATCACATTATCCTAAGAGATTCCAAAATACATTTACAAGTGGAAGGCAGGGAGAATCCATTGTTTCCAGCATGATTCAAGGGCCATACATTTTTAAAATAATTATGAAGATTGGTTTAAATCTTTACAATGCATTTGTAAATATTATTGCAATGTGATGACTAAGATATTGAAGAGACTTATTAAAAGATCTTCATCAGAAAATGCACTCAACTGTAACACCTGACATTAAATCTTACAGCCAGCCGTGAGAGCATGTTTAGGGCTGGGGGTATGGCACAGCAGTAAAGGGCTTGCCTAGTGTGTGTAGTAAGACCTTCGCTTCACTGCAAGAAGGAAACTAAATTTAAAGCCAGGCATGGATATGTATTCCCAGCGCTCTGTAGGTTGAAAGAGGAAGATCACAACTTTGAGGCCAGATTGAAGAATGTAATGGGTTAGCCTAGAAAAAAAGGAGCCAGATTTTGTCTCAGAAATGAACATATTTTTGTTGGTTTTGTATCTTCTCATAACAACTTAATAAAGAAGAAGGAGAAGAATGCTTTCTTCCAGCCTTCCTTGTATTCTGACCTTCACACCCTCTTCAGTTCACATCAGTGCATGGATTATGAACCAAGAAAAAGAGCCAGACAGTGATTCATGCTGGTAGAAACCGAACATAAGACATGCAGAAAATACACAAATGAGGACGTTTTGTTAGAATATAGATGTCTTTATCAAAGTATTCCATAGAAATTCCACAGCAATTTGGAAATAAAAGAATTCCTGAAACGTATAGAGCACCACCACAGATTCTTGTACATTGAACTAGCCACAAGGATTAAGGACCAGGCGTCTCATGATGCTGGAAACAGTCTGACAGAAAAGGAGACACTGGAAGAGGGATGCTGGAAGCAGTTCTCCACTGGGCAGCCCTGCAAGAGAGACATTTAAAATGCAACTCACAGCCAAGGAGTCTCCAGCTAAACTCACAGGAGGAAAGCCCAGGCCAGATAGAAGAGAGGGCTTCACATCTCACTCTCTATATTTTTTGTGACTTCAAGATCAAGTAAATAAATAATGGGCCATAAAGGACTGTTTGGAACCATTTAAAATGACTGCTTCCTTCAACCGATGGGTAGCACACCTCACACGAAGATGCGACCTGACAGGTGGGTGGGTAGGAGATGGCACAGAGCTGTGTGTAGGACAGCATCAGGCTAGACTGAAGCAAATGCAAGAAGGCATGTGCCTCAGCTCCCCAAAGTATGCTCCATTAATGCCTGTTTCAAAATGCCCCGAGCATTTCTCTGAAGTAGTAAGGACAAGCAGAGTTACCTAATGAGGCTGTTAAATTCATCAGCTGTGTGCTTGATCTACGTCAGTTTCCAATGGGCACTGAGCGTGGACCAGGATGCTAAGTCTGACTGTCAGAGGCCATCATCAGTAGTGCTGCAGCAACTTTGTCCTGAAACACGGTGGCAGGGTGGGGGCTCCTCATAAACCCTTACAGTGAGGATGCGGATGGATTAATGACAGTCATTTGCATATGTGGCTTTGCCAGCTAGGATAATAATAGGCTGTAATGAAACCTATGCCCGAGGCTATACGCTGATGACCTGAGGGGCTGAGGGAAGAGTCTCTCCACCTGTGTACAGGGATTTTAGAGTTTCTAAAGAACGTTAGAGAATGTGGGATATTGTTTGTAACTTAGAGAAAGTTCTTAACTGTAAATGAGCTATGCTGATATATGCATGACCCCAGGCACTTTCGCATGCCACCATTCACTAATCTACAAGGTACCAAACGCCCAAAGGCGGCGTTTATTTGTTTCAAATATTGTCTACATAGTGACTTCCCAGGACAAGCCAGAGCTACATAGTGAGACCCTGTCTCAGAACAACAAACCAAAATCAAACAAAACACTGTCTAATCACAATTGGACCTTAATGTACAAGACTGTATTGAAATACATACATGAGACTGAAGAGATGGCTCAATGGTGAAGACTGAAACAGTTCTCATGGAGGACGCAAGTTTGGTTCCCAACACCCACATAGGCTGGCTCACATCCACCTGTAACTTAAGTTCCATCATGAGACCTTCAGGCCTCCAACGGCATTTGAACGTGAATTCACACAGAAACATATACACAAACACCACACCCCACACATACACACTACACACACACACACACTACACATAATCAAAAAATAAAATATGTGTATCAAGATACCTAATTCAAGGATTTGGGGGATTTTTTTGTGTTGTTTAAGGGTTTTATTTCTTGTTTTTGATTCTTTGAGACAGGGTCTTGCCACCTGCCCCATCCTATGGAGTGCTGAGATTACAGGTAAAAATGGCTCAAATCCATTTTGTTCTACTAGTTAGGTTGTTTTGTTTTGTGTTTTCTTTTTTTGGTTGTTTGCTTTATTAATTTTGATTTGGTTTCATTTCCTTTCCCATTTTTTTTTTGGGGGGGTGGCAGTGTATACCTCTATACTCGGTCATATCCTTAATATTTTTTTTCTCTCAGCAGAATGGCAACAATTCCTCATACCTTAGGATCACAGTGTATTTGTTAGTCACGTGTTCAGAAAGGAGATTCCTCGGTGTTAAGGATTTCTTCATGATTAACTCTAGGTTGTGCAAAGCAAACAACTATGAAGAGGCAGTTGTGAGTGACTGCCCTCCAGAACCAAACTGCAGCCTCTATCTTAGGGAGTTGGGCTGCTCCCCCTTGCAAAAGAAGTATCCCAGATGTGCTTGTTGCCTGTTTATACCGCTGGGGGGGGAGGGGTCACGAGACCCTCACCTGTGTTTCCAGCCTTTCCCTACTACCTGTGGTCTGCAACTCAGCCTTAATTGGACATGAGGTGAGGGAGAAGCTAGGGTATCTAAGCGTGGGAAAACATGATCTTGCCTAGGTAAAGGCTTTCCGGGTGCTGCCCATACTGGGCGGAGCATCCACACCAACGTAAGTCTCTGTGAGGAAGCCCAACAGACTCATTGTTTGTCCAGAGTGAACTTGGGTGGAATAGCACCTTCATGAGTTTGTAGAGACATTGTTTCTATCTCCCATAGGAAAGGAATTTTCCACCTGAGGTTCAAAAGATAGTAGAAAGAATCTGTTTTAAAAACATTTTTCCATGGAAAATAAGTCTATCAATCATTTAGTAAAAGCAATATTGCATACATATCACTATTTCAAAACATAAAAATTTTCTCACTTCTCATCCAGAGAGGTGGAGTCAGATAACGTTTGTTTTTTTTTTTTAACAGTTTGACTATATTTCTTTAAGGAAATTCTCATAACGGTTACATCAGTAAGCAAATTTGCTTCTTGAGTTCCTCAGAGCAAGATTTGGAGAGAACTTAAGGGTACAACATGGGGACACTTGCTTGTGGGGGCAGGGAACAGGCTTCCCATTTCCATTTCATTCCGTTAAGAACTGGCTCCTAACTGTTCTCTCTCCTCTCCTTCGCTGCTCTCTTCTTGTCCTGGTCTTCGGTCTGTGTTGCCATTTTTTTACATCCACAAGGAAAATCCTAACAGTGGCTGTCATGCCGTGAAGACCTAGCGTGGTAGAAAGGCTGTTAACCGAAAGCATTAACCTCAGTGATGGCAGCCAGCAAAGGCAGCTGGGATACCACTCTCCAGGGTAACTTTGCTTCTACGTATTGTCAGCCTCTACTCCGTTCTAACACTGTCTGTCTCACACATAGGTAAAAGAACTTCCACATGAGTGGTCTGAGAAAGCACGGTAGGACGCAGCAAATGAATACATGCTCTTGTGACTTATCACAGAGAATTTGGGTTGGGGACCAGCGAGATGGCTTAGTGGGTAAAGGCACTTGCTACCAAGCCTTACAGCCTGAGTTTCATTCCCAGAGCCCACCTGCTAGAAGGAGAAAGCAGACTCCCAAAAGTTGTCCTCTAACCTCCACATGTGTGACAGACAGAGACAGAGACAGAGAGAGACAGAGAGAGAGAGACAGAGACAGAGAGAGGGAGAGAGAGAGAGAGCAGAATGTGGTGGTATTTTGAATAAGAATGGTCCCCATAGTCTCATATGTGTGAATATTTCCTTAGTAACCAGGGAGAGAAACTTTCTGATAGCCATGTCATAATGCAAAACTGCATTTCAGCCAGCTTTGAAAGTCCCCATAGGGGCTGGAGAGATGGCTCAGCGGTTAAGAGCGCGACTGCTCTTCCGAAGGTCATGAGTTCAAATCCCAGCAACCACATGATGGCTCACAACCATCCACAACGAGATCTGATGCCCTCTTCTGGGGTGTCTGAAGACAGCTACAGTGTACTTACATATAATAAATAAATAATTTAAAAAAAAAAAAAAGAAAGTCCCCATAGTCTATAACAGACTCAACACTGTTCAAAAGTTCAAAGTATCTTCTGATACACATGCTGATTTTTTTGTTGTTGTTTTGGGTTTTAGTTTGTTCGTTTGTTTTAACACAAAACAATGTGTGTTTTGGTTTTGGGGTTTTGGGTTTGGGGCTTGAGAGAGGGTTTTTCTATGTAGTCCTGACGGTCCTGGAACTCAGTCTATAGACCAGGCTGGCTTCAAACTCAGAGATCTACTTGCCTCTGCCTTCAGAATGCTGGGACTAAAGACGCGTGTCACCACTGCCCAGCTCATGGCCATCTTAACCATAAGCCCCTGTAAAATCAGAATCAAAAAGATCACATACTTCCAAAATATAATGGTGCAGAATATACATTGTGGCTCTAAGAGAGGAAAGGGAGTATAGTGAGGAAATGCTGGACTGATGTAAGACCGAAAACCAACAGGGCCAACTCCAAAGTCTGCATTTTCACTTCTGATGTCTAAGCGCTCTTCAGCTCTCTGACTCTTTCCAGCTTTCTTGACTGCAACACACTTTCTCTTCGGCTGGCTCCACACCTGGCCCGGCTCTCTTCTTGGCAGGTCTCCCACAACTCTAGCATTTCCAACATCTTGGGATCTCTAAGACAATCCAGGCTTCATCTTCACCTCTTCACAACATGGCCTCTTTGGGCCAACATGCAGAGACAGCCTTGACACACCCCTGGCCTCAGTAACTTTCCTTAGCTGAGGGAGATTCTGCAACCCGTTTCTTATATCAGTGACTATAAAGCTAGAACCGTGTGCCTGAAGCTGCCAAGTTCTTCTGCTTGATAGGACTGGAACTTGGATCCCTTGTTAAATTACATTGTATCAGCTTTCTGTTCTGATGTTCACTGCTAAAGCCTTTCTTTTATTATTTTTTCACAAACTGGAAGTCTGGCTGGGTGGAATCTCGCCCCGAGGTCACAGCCTTCCTTTATTCCATTTAGCACCGACGTTTCTTTAATCTTCATGTCTCCTTGGACACTGGAATTAGCTCCATTACACTTTCTGGTGCTCCTTTTCTCCTCTGCCAAACCATTCATCCAAAACTGTTCGACTGAGCCTCAAGATTTTTTGGACAAGGGCAGAAAACAGCCACATTCTTTGCCAAAATATCACAAGAACAGTCTCTAGGCCTCTTACCGATTTGTGAGAATTTGGCCAACTTCTAAGTATATCTATCCCAATTTTATATTCTGTGTTTAGGGGGGAAAAAGAGACATGATAGGTTCAGGTCCTACTGGACCTTCAACCAAAATTCCATTAATCACCTGACCTCCACAAGGCCTGCCTTAACTGAAGGGCAGCAATGTTTCTTGGGATCTGCTGTAGTTAGCATTAATTCAGAACCACTACACCAGAAAGTCTGATTGTCTCCTTTCCCACAGTATACAGTTACCCTTATAAATGACTGTAGGTCCCCCTGGGGAAGGACTGGAGAAAGGCTTAGAGTAAAACTTTTAGATATTTTATCAAGGTCTTTCTTCAGGGAAACCTGGCCATCCCTTCAGTCAAGGGGTTCTGGGTCTGCAGCAGCTTCTCCAGCCCTAAGGTCTGGCACTAGAAAAGGGGGACAGCAAAGCCCTTCAGATGTGCTGCAGCCTCTCTCACACTCTTTCTTCTTAAAGGACTGGTGAAGGGCACGTCTTCTGGGCCTTCCCATTGTGGAGGATTAGGTTTTACGCCGTGTACCCACTCTCACATTGCAATTCTCCTAGCTTTATCCTTCGTCAACACTAAGCCAAGGGATATCAGGCATCACCAACTCCTTTTTAGTAGGCTATCTTTTGACAAATGTTTCAGCCAACCATTCAAGCAAACTTTTGACATCTTTTTTTTTCTAAACTGTGTGAGCTTCCATGTTAAACCTAGACTCTCCATTCAGTGGGCTCATACCAATAAAGTCAGCCTGATCTAGTGTTACATCCCTTCCACCATTACCCCACACCCTTCAAGTCCACTCCCACACATAGTCCCTAGACTTCTGCTTGAATGAACAGTAGGCTCTTTAGTAGTGTAGTACACCCCCTCATGGACTACACTTTCTACCTCCCCTCTAGGAGCCTGCTTAGCCTTAACTCTGGTTTATAGGTCTAAAGGCAACTATTTGTGGGTCCTGAGGGACATCAGTATTGTCTTGCCCGAAATCTCTTTCAGAGAAAGTCACTGCTGGTTTAGCAGACAATGAAGGATTAATTTCTTCAGTCAAAGGCAAAAAAGACAATAATAATTAATTTAAGAAGTCAGGGTAGAAATACATCTTCTGCTACGGGTGGAGAGACTACTTCCTCGGGTGAGATAAACCTTTGAGGATCTGAAGAATCAAAGTTCTCAGCTTCCCAGCTTCTGTAGAGCCCTCCCACACATCCCCGCCCCAAATTACAGGACTTCATTCTTTACCAATTATTTAAACTATCACTAATACTCTCTGTTTTAGTTTCTGTTTTATTGCTGTGATGAGACACCATGACCATAGCAGTTTTTATAGAGGAAAACATTTAGTTGAGGCTGGCTTACGGTTTCAGAGGTTTAGTCCTTTATCATCATGGTGGGAAGCATGGCAGCATGCAGGCGGATGTGGTGCTGGAGAAGGAGCTGAGAGCTCTACATCTTGATCTGAAGGCAGCATCAGAAGACAGCGTGACACACTGGGCATAGCTTAACATAGGAGACCTAAAAGCCCACCTCCACGCTGACACACTTCCTTCAGTAAGACCGTACTATACCAAGAGTGCATCTCCTAATCGCTAGAGTCAAGCATTCAAACACAAGAGTCTGAGGGAGGTCATTCCTAGTCAAACCACCACACCCTCTGAGAATGGGTCTTGAATTGTTGCTGTAATTCCTTAAATTGAAGGCTTTGGTTTGGTTTTCTACAACTTAAGTTTTGTGGTCACTGGAGAGAATATTCTCTTCCAGGGCACACTTAGACTATTTTCTAAATCTTTAGACTATTTATGTGCATTTGGAGACAGTCAATTTATCACTAAATTCATTGTTATCCTTCACCGTATTCTGAGATGCCAGACATTGGTTAATTTTATCACAGAGCTCATTCTTTTCCTTTGTTAATTTATCAAGGGATGCAAGGAGCAACCAACCAGCAGCATCATTTTCCTTATTTTTCCACAAATTGTCAAAAAATTTTATATACAGAGTCACTAAGTCTGTTGCCTCTGACAACTGGTGAATCAAGATAATCAAATACATTTGTTTCATGTTTGTAAAATGGTTCACACCAGGGGCTTGCAGTTCTCTCTGAGCTTCCTGGAGAGACTTCAATAACTAGAGAGGCTTTAGTAATTATAGATGTTGGCGGATTGAAAACCCTATTGCAGATACTGAAAAGATTCATTCTTATGCTTTGGTTGCTCTAGAACCACTCCTGGTGCCAAAATCTGTATTAGTCAGGGTTCTCTAGAGGAGCAGAACTTATAGACTACACACACACACACATACACACACACACACACACACACACACACACACACACACACCACATGGTTTATTAAAATGGTGTTGTTGTGGTAAATATTATTTTGAGGGGTTTCTACCCCACTAAGACCATATAGTTCCCAAATAAAAGACACAAACCTTGATATTTACAAGAAACCTTAAAAGCACTAGAGCTGGGCGGATATCAACCCTCTATGCTATTTTTGTCTACTTCCCTATCAATAACCCCAAGATTTCACTTGCCACATTCCACCTGGACCGCTCCTACTCCACCAGGCTGGCCCTTATGGCCATGTGCTCACCGAACCAAAGCTAACCCTGTTGACAGATAACATCTGAACACCGCATAGGTTTCCCCGCTTGGCTGTAACGTGCTTGCCTGAGATATTTGGTAAAAATCTTGACTTCTTACTTCCTTATGCTTTGTAATGATAGACAGGCAGTTCATGAGCCTCATCCATGGTGAAACGTGTTACTCAGGGTGACCTGAATCCATGTCCCCTGGCCAAGGTCACTGATACTTGGCTCAGAACAAACTGTCCTTTATTCTCTTCGAAATGAGTCCGTGGTTTATATGGACACAGCCTTGAGTTTTACATTCTTGAATGCTACTTTTCTCCTGACTCACATGACAAAATTGCTGTGCCCATATTTCTGAGTCCAGAAGAAACTTTTATGTATATGGATTCTATGGTGTTTTTAGGCAGGATCTCACTGTGTACACTCTGCTATCCTCAAACTCTGATCCTCCTGTCTGGGGCATCAGATTAAAGGAGCCAACACACCTGCTCACAAAGAACTTGTGCTTGTTTTGCCTAACACAGTCACCAGCTGGTGCAAAAGAAAGGACATTTTACCTAAAAGACATGCTTGTTATAAATCGAAGTTTTAAGCCAGGAATGATGGTGGCACATACCTTCAATCCCAGAACTTAGGAGACAGAGGTAGCCAGATCTCTGTGAGTTCAAGGCCAGCCTGGTCTACATAGTGAATTCTAAAACAGCCAGGACTACATAGTGAGAATCTGTCTCAAACAAACAAACAAACAAACAAACAAACAAATAAAACGTGAAACTCTGAATTAAAATGTTTCACAAGGGAAATGTCTGTACATAAAGCACTTGCCACATAAGCCTGAGAAATGACCTAGAATGACCATGGAAGCTATTCAGTAGTTCAGTCTGTAATCCCCTACAGGGAGATGGGAGGCTGAGACAGGAGAATCACGAGAAGCCTGCAGGCCAAATAGGCTAGGCAACACAGCAGTATACAATGAGACCCTCTGTCACACATGGCAGGAGGGGACTGACACCTGAGGTTGTCCTCACACCTGAAACATCTGAAACATACACAAAACACTACTCATATATAGTCACATATATAATAGAGAAATTAATATTCAAAGTTCAATAAACCCTGATAGGGTTGCCAAATTTAATAAACAAAAATGCCAGATACCTAGTTAACTTCTAGTTTCAGAAAAATAATAAACCATATGTTCAGCATAAATATGTCCATATACCCATGTACTATTTGAGACATGCTTGTGTATATACTTAAAAACTGGAAATACTAGAACTATCAATTTACCTGGGCATTCTGTCTTTCGCCTGGCAGTCCTGCTAATGGAGAGTAACTGTGATGACTAATTTCACTATCAACTTGATTAGATCTGGAAACACCTCTGGGTTATCTCAGCACACCTCTGTGTCAGGAAAGGAGAAAGGAGTTTCTGGGGCCAATTTGATGGTGCGGGCTTTGACCTAATGAACGGTACAATCCATTAATTGCTCAGAGATACTGGGACTGTGGAAGGCTGGGCCTTGTTGGAGGAAATAGATCACAGGGGTGTGTCCTTAGGGACTAAAGTCCTTGGCCCTTTCCTTTTACTATGCTATGCTGCTTTCTGTCCTCCAGGAGAGGAACAGTCTCCCACTCCACATCCCACTGTTGCCATGATGGTCAGCCTCACCTCAGACCCAAAATAATGAAGGCAGCCAGACATCCCTGAACTGTGTGGAGAGTCAAGCCTTCTGCCAAGTTGTCTATGGCAGATACTTTGTTGCACCAGCACAGTAGTGGCTAACTTGAAAAGTAATCTTACATTTGTCTTGAACCCATGCTTTCCAGGAAGTAAATATCAGTAAAGAATGCTGGGAAGGCTCTCCCATTTTAACCAAAGTCTGGCTGCAAGTTATGGAAGCTGTCTTCATTACTTTTCTATTGCTGTGGTAAGACACCATGACCAAGAAAAGTTATAAAATAAAGAGTTTGCTTGGAGCCAGGCAGTGGTGGCACACACCTTTAATCCCAGCACTTGGGAGGCAGAGGCAGGTAGATTTCTGAGTTCGAGGCCAGCCTGGTCTACAGAGTGAGCTCCAGGACAGCCAGGGCTACACAGAGAAACCCTGTCTTGAAAAAAAAAACCAAAAAAAAAAAAAAAAAAAAAGAGTTTGCTTGAGGGCAGGAGGGCTAGAGAGATGTCTAAATAGTTAAGACCAGAATTCAGTTCCCAACACCAAAATTGGGTGGCTCACAACCACCTCTAAAATCCAGCTCCAGGGATCCAATGACTACTTCTGATCTCTACAGAAACCCACACACATGTGCACAACCACACACATACACACACACACACACACACACACACACACACACACACACACACACACACACACACACAATTTAAAATAAAATAAATTAAGAAAAAAAAAAGAGTTTACTTGGAGTTTACATTTCAGAAGGTGAGTCCATGATGATCATGGCCAGGAATGTGGCAACAGGCAGGCAGGCAAGCAGGCAGGCATGAAGAAGTAGCTGCAGCTTACATCTGATCCACAAGCATGAGGCCAAGAGAGTGCTAACTAACCGTATTGTGTGAAACCTCAAAGCTCACCCCCAGTGTCACACCTCTTCCAACAAGGCCACACCTACTCCAGCAAGGCCACACCTCCTAGTCCTTTACAAACTGTTCCACCAACTGGGGACCAAGTATGCAAACATCTGAGCCTATGGGAGCCATTCTCATTCAAACCACCACAGAATCATATAGTTCCTCTTAGAAAACGATTTCACAGCCTCAAATGGTGGTACATGCCTTTAATCCCCAGCACTTGCAAGGCAAAGATAGATGTATGAGTTCAAGGCCAGTCTGGTCTACACATGAGTTTCAGATCAGCCAAAGCTACATAGTAGCCGCTGTCTCTCAAAAAACAATTGTTTTCCACATGCACACAGACAT
Source organism: Uromys caudimaculatus (assembly GCA_028551405.1). Classification (NCBI taxonomy): domain Eukaryota; kingdom Metazoa; phylum Chordata; class Mammalia; order Rodentia; family Muridae; genus Uromys; species Uromys caudimaculatus. Next base: position 51,344,223 of record CM052711.1, read on the forward strand.
CTACACATACATGAACATGTATATATACCATGTGAGCATGCACATACACACACACACATACATACACAAATAATAAAAATTAAAATAATATATCTAAAGTGGGTTTTTTGCATCTTTATTTTTCTCCATGTTTACAAAAGCATTCTAAGCTATTAAAATCATAATTTTTAAAACAGGAAAGCAGAGCCATTCTTGTCTGAGTTTGAGACATATTCATTAAAAGACTCTGGCAGCAAAGGTTGTGATGGTCTTCAATGACCATAGACACAGAGGAAAGACATTACAGCAAATGAGGAAGAAACTCTACCCGTTCTAGATATCATCTTAACCAGCCAGAGTGTGATTGACTCTACTTCATTTCATCCTGCAAATAAGATCTATGGAGACCTTCCCCTGCTCTTGGAAGAAGATATAACATTTCCATCAAGCGGGCTTCAGAGATTGTTGAAGCCAGGGAAGGTAAGGACAGTGATGCTGAGCTGGGTAATCCCAGAACTTCAAACGCTGTAGCAGAAAGATTGCCATGAGTTCTAGGCCAGCCTGGGCTACATGACAGTACCCTAATCTCAAGAAAAGAAATGAGTTAGAGAAACAGACAGGCAGGCAGATTCACAGAGAGATCCGTGTTATTGTAAATCAGAGAAGATGGCTGAGGAGACTGTGAAGAAAATCACAGAACTGCTCAGGGCAGAGAGGTGAGGGACATTTTACTCAGTCCTCAAAGTATCCCTGACATTCATCTCCACCAATTCCTTCCCTACTGCTATTGCTAGAAAGCCATAAATGGTGGAATTTGGTCACAACACCATTAGTGGTAGGGTAGCTGAGGGGAGACATAACGGACAATGAGACCCTGCCCTCAGGAACGTCAGTGATGTAATGGATAAGTTTGAAGAATGGTTGCATTCAGGTTAAAAACCACCTTTGCGGAGACTATTAGCCCCATATCTACAGCAGAACTAAGTTGGAGAAAACTGAGGTCACATCCACCTCATCCCTCCAGTGTTAAGGGCTTTTCCTAACTATCCTTAGGAGCAATGAGGCTCGCCCATCCTTGGGAAAACACAGCTGCCCCGGTGTGTAAACACGGCGGTCCTCTCCCTTTAAACTGAGTGCTCCCATGAGTACTACAAGTGGGGGCTACACTCGAAGGCCATCAGTAACCCTCCCAACTATCACAGTGTGATTTCATCCTCCTAGAACTTACCTGTTGGAGAGAGTATTCCATAACTGCTTGTATCTGTTTAGGGCATGGGTCTCGAGACGACCCAACACAAACAGAAAGGGCAGGTCATTCGTTAAAGATAAAGCCAGACTGGGGGAAACTCATAATATTTAGAATTAGGATATCATCTCCATGTAACAATACAAAGCAAGGGATGCTTGTTACATCCTAGCACTCTGTTAATAAAGCCACACCCAATTTCTAGTTGACTTCATCAGTTGACTACTTGTGCAATAAAAACCTTGCCTTTTCTTTCATTGGTGGGCTCTGCTGTTTAACTATTTGAAGTTCCAGTTTCTAGAAACAACGGTCACCAAACCAAAAGAACTTGCCATTCGCCATGAACTTGGCTGGATATTAGGTCCTATGATGGATTAAAAAAAGACACAAGCAAGGCTTGGTCTTTAAAGGATAGACTGACAATCAGGACACAAGCAAGGTCTAACCCTTGCACTTGGGGGTGGGCTTGCATTCCAGCAGAGAGCTGTAATTCAGAACAGGAGTCACTAATACCAGAGGTGAGAGCACAGCAAGCACCCACAGCGGAAGCAAACTGTTGCAAGAATCTAAAAAGAACAGCTATGGGCACTGAGCAGCCTCCGTGGATAAAGGTACTTGCCTCCGAGCCTGGAAACCTGAGCTTGGTCCCCAAAACTCCACACAGTAGAAGGAGAAAACCAACTTCTACAAGGTGTTCTCTGACCTCCACGAAGTGTGTACATACTTGCACACACACTAAATAAATTAGTGTAAAACTTTAAGGGAGAATGGCATGGGGAAGAAGAACAGATCATTTAGATTTTCCTGGAGGCAAACGCTTAAAACTGTTAAATACATAGAATTATACTTGATAGACTCGGGGGCAAATCCAAAATCCTCAGTGTGTATTATTGCAAAGCCAGCAAGACTCTTTCTCAAAACAATAAAGAAAGGCACAGACATAAAAATTGGCTTGGTGGCAGCACCATTAGATGTGGGGCCTCTGAGGGGGAACGTGATGTATAAGTTTAAGGAACAACTTCAAGTAACAGCTACTCCTGCCATCTTGGTGGGCCTGGAGTTCATTTTGGTGGCTGCTTTTCCTTGACCGATTGCTGCCACCAGCATTCCTTTCCATTGTTTCTGTCACAGCACCCACCTTCTCCTTTAGGGCATCTATCTTTCCTGATGGTCATGCTCCAGTAGAGCTCTGGAGATGCAATGAGAGTTCAGAAGTTGATCGTGGTGGCCAGTACCTGTGATCACAGCATCTGCAAACCGGTGCAAAACAGTATGGAGTTTGAAGCCAGCCTGGGCTGCCATAGCAAGAGTGGGGGGTAGGGGGAGCAGAACAGAGAGGAGGGGAAAGGGGGGGAGAAAAGGAGAGGGGGAGGGGGAGGGGGAGGAGGAAGGAGGAGATTTGCACAGAGTGCTAAGCCTGGAAGCTGTGTTGAGCTGAGTTGATGAGCACTAAAAGGTAGGGAAGTGGAAAATTCCAGAATGGTTGAATTCTTAAAATTCTTTAAAACTATGGGGGAAAGGTGATAGGAATGACAGGGACTTAGAGAGCTGACGGCTCTAATGAAGGTCAGCTTGCGTGTGGATTTCTTTTCTTTCTTTTTTTCCCTAAGATTTATTTTATTTATAGGAGTACACTACACTGTAGCTGTCTTCAGACACACCAGAAGAGGGCATTGGATCCCATTACAGATGGTTGTGAGCCACCATGTGGTTGCTGGGAATTGAACTTCGAACCTCTGGAAGAGCAGTCAGTGCTCTTAACCGCTGAGCTATCTCTCCAGCCCCCTGTGGTTTTTTCTTTTCTTTTCTTTTCTTTTCTTTTCTTTTCTTTTCTTTTCTTTTCAAAGATTTGTTTATTTTCTTATGTTCATTGGTGTTCTGCCTGCATGTCTGTCTGTGTGAGGGTTCCAGATCCCCCAGAACTGGAGTCACAGACAGTTGTAAGCTGCCATGTGGTTGCTGGGAATTGAACCCAGGTCCTCTGGAAGAGCAGCCACTGCTCTGAACTGCTGAGCTATCTCCCCAAGCCCCAGTCCATTTGTTTTTAATGGCACGTAGCTGGAGATTATTTGGACACTGTACTGGCTGGTTTTGCGTGTCAACTTGACACAAGCTGGAGTTATCACAGAGAAAGGAGCCTCAGTTGAGAAAATGCCTCCATGAGATCCAGCTGTAAGGCATTTTCTCAATTAGTGATCAAGGGGGGAGAGTCCATTGTGGGTGGTGCCATCCCTGGGCTGGTAGTCTTGGGTTCTATAAGCAAGCCAGCTGAGCAAGCCAGTAGGTAACATCCCTCCATGGCCTCTGCATCAGCTCCTGCTTCCTGCCCCGTGTGAGTTCCAGTCCTGACTTCCTTTGGTGATGAACAGCAACGTGGAAGTGTAAGCTCAATAAACCCTTTCCTCCCCAACTTGTTTCTTGGTCATGATGCTTGTGCAGGAGGAAACCCTGATTAAGACAAACACCATAGGAAGAACCCAAGAGGGATCAAAGGTGAGTGTGCTTGAAAAATGAAAATAGGAAGATTCTTGGAAGGTAAGAGACAATTCCATCCAGAGCATGGGTTGGCAAGTCCTTCAGACAGATTGGAGGATGGCTGATGGCGCAGATGGAAGGAGAGTGTGTTTGGTATCAAAGGCAAGAGGTTCCTCACAGACAGTGGCTTCTGGTTTGGAGGAGCGTGGGTGATAGGACTCAGTGGTAGTTAAGGCACGGCTTGCTCTTGCAGACTGAAACGACTTCCCAGCACCTACGTCAGGTGGCTTGCAACCCAGCTCCAGAGGATGAGACGCCCTCTTCTGAATTTTGAAACTGAAAAAGAGTTTTAGAACCAATAAATAAGGTTTGTGTGCCTGTTTATCAGTCTGAACACTTGAAAAGTATTCGTTTTTTATGAATTACCTACTACAGACTACTTCAAACATCCAAATTTAATCACTAAAGATAAATGCATTGTCTAAATAAATAAATACTTTGTCTTTGAGGGATATATATATATATATATATATATATATATATATATATATATATATATTATATAAATAGCCTAATTTCATCACAAAGTTTTAAAGGTATTATAAACAGTTGCCTAACATAAATCAAGATCCATATTTGCAAAAGCAATATCACCAACATCTATTATCTGCTGTGATTGATCATCTATCTATTTACCCCAGACTCTTCTAAAAGCCAATCTGAGTATGTACTGAAAGGCAAATCCGATGTAAAAATAGGGATGGGGGGGTTTTTAAAAACCAATGCATTGGTGGTTGCAGATAATTTAATTTTTCATCTTAAGCATATTCATGATCTAAAGCAATTATTTGGTGGATCACAATACCCAAAGTAATGTGGAACATGACCAAGATGGCTGTATTCATGTTTTATTTATTTGTTTTGTGAGACAGAGTGTCTCTTATAGCCCAGGCTGGCCTTGAACTCACAGATTGCCAAAGATGGCTTGAGTTACTGATCCTCCTGCTACCACTTCCCAGATGCTGGAATACAAGTGTGTGCGACACCCTGCCAATTCCTAGAAGTTTCCAGAATACAACTTTAAATGCAGTCTTGACAGACTAACACTCGGAGATCAAACAGATCACCTATAAAGAATTTTAGGCTCAAATGTATCTCATTGCATCATCATTTTTTTCTTTTCTTTTTTTTTTTTTTAAAGGAATGTTTTATTTGTTTGTTTTATTTGTTTGTTTGTTTGTTTGTTTGTTTTATGTGAGTACACTGTCGCTGTCTTCAGACACACCAGAAGAGGGCATCAGATCTTATTACAGATGGTTGTGAGCCACCATGTGGTTACTGGGATTTGAACTCAGGACCTCTGGGAGAGCAGTCAGTGCTCTTAACCGCTGAGCCGTCTCTCCAGCCCCCCATTATCATTTTTTCAAACCAATCATTTCATCACTATTTTTTAAAACACCATCAGCAATTATGCGCCATTTTCCAATGCTCTGACTTTTACTGTTCTTTTTCACAGAGATCTTTAGTCCATTGTCCTGCATTTGATGCCTTTTACAGTACAGCTAATTCTTGAAAATGCCTCTGTCTCAAAAACCCTTACAGCTGGGTGCTGGCAGGGGTGGGACACTCCTTCAATCCTAGCACTTAGAAGGTGCAGAGATAGGTGGTCTCTGTGAGTCTGAGGCCAGCCTTGCCTACAGAGTGCGTTCCAGGATAATCAGGACTACACAGAGAAGAGAAATCCCACCTTGGAAAAGGAAAGGAAAGGGAAAACAAAAAACAAACAAACAAGCAAAACTTTCAACCATCTTTCTCCCCTATTCAATGTGAAAGTTGTTCAAAATATTAAAACTAGAACTACCCCTATGATCCAGCTCAATACCCCTTGATCGGTGTGTGAAGGAATCTGAATCAGGATATAGAAGAGATTTTTTTTTTTTTAAAGAACTTTATTTATTTTATGTATATGAGTACACTGTAGCTGTCTTCAGACACACCAGAAGAGGGCATCAGATTCCATTACAGATGGTTGTGAGCCACCATGTTAAGAGCAGTCAGTGCTCTTAACCGCTGAGCCATCTCTCCAGCCCCTAGAAGAGATTCTTATACATCTCTGTTCATTACAATTGCCAAGATAAGGAATCACTCTAGATGTCTATCAGCAGATGAAGAGATTTTTCAAACAAAGTAAATATATATGTAGTGGTTTAATTGAGAATGGCCCCATGGGCTCATATATTTGAATGCTTTGTACCCAGCTGGTGGATCTGTTTGGAAAGGATTAGGAGGTGTGGCCTTGTTGGAGGAGGTGTGTCACTGGGGTGGGCTTTGAGATTTCAAAAGCCCATGTCTTTCCCTGTTAGTTACACCCCCCCACTGTGTGTGTGTGTGTGTGTGTGTGTGTGTGTGTGTGTGTGTGTGTGTGTGTGTGTGTGTGTGTGTGTGTGTGTTTCATTGTTTTCTTAACCTGTAAGCTCTCAGCTCCTGTTCCAGCCTCCATCTGTTTGTTGTCACTCTGTCTGTCACTCAATTAAACGTCACTGTCAAACATGGCTGCTTCCTTCTACAACCTAACTTTATGTTCATTTTTGGGATTAAAAGTGTGTACTAAAAATGTGTCTATATTCTAGCCAGATGGATTAAAGGTGTGTGCTAAGGCTTAGCCACATCACAACTAGAAATGGTTGTTTCCAAGAAACAACACAATCTTGGGGCTCACAATGTGGTCAAATATCCTGCAACACCAGAAACCGTGTAGAAGCTGGAAACAATATGGTTTTTCTGTAATCTCAGTGTGCCTACCTCCAGATGAGAGGCAGAAACAGGAGAATCCCTGGGAGCTCATGGACCAGCTAGCCCAACGGTAATGAGTGGACAACAAGAGACTCTCAGACAAGGTGGAAGGTAAAAAAAACCAGCACCCAAGGTTGTCCTCTGATGTCCTCATGGACACCATGGCATGCATGTGCCCACAATTACACACAGAAGCATATCACAGCAACAACATAATGTTGTGGACAGCTCTGGGGCTGATTGTAACTTGATGCTAGCTCTGCCCTCCTGGGAGGGGCTCCAGACAAGGAGTGAGTTACACCTGTGACTTCTTGTGAACCAATCCCCTAATGAATAAAGGAGCCAATCACTGGGCACATAGGGAGACTTCTGGGTTGGGGAGGAGAAGAGAGGAGGAGGAGGAGAGAGAGCTGTGCCTTTTGGAATGGGGACCGCATGTAGTAAGTAAGATGTAGCTAGTAGAGTCTCCTGGTATCATGACGAATCCTTGCAGATTTGCCACAAGAAGAATAAGACTTTGATAAGGTTTACAAGATTAGGTTTTAGTTGATGCTCCCAGAGATTGAGTTATCATTGTTTCTGAACTAAGTTTGTGTTGTGTTTTCCTTCATGCGGCAGCTCGTCTGGGTTCAAGAGAGAAAGGTACAGCAGCAAAGTGTGGGTTTGCCTGATGTGCACCACAGAGGCCATGGGGGTGTTGGAGCTCTGAGTCAGAGCTCCAGGAGATGAAAGCAGCTCGGTCATTGCCCGCCAGTGCATGGCTGGCCAGCCTGCCGGGGATGAGAGAACCAGGGCATAATGCAGGAACATGTGCTATGTATTCCTTCTTTTTTAATGTTTCCCGCAACAACAAAAACAAAGCAAAAAACAAACAAACAAAAATGTTATTTTCAAGGAGAGAATAGAAGGTTTCCCTTCTGGCCTGAGTGATGGCGCAATGATTAAGAGGGATAGCTGCCCTTCCAGATGTCTGAGTTTAGCTCCCCACACGCAGGTCAGATACATGCTCATGGCCACTGTAACTCCAGGTGCAGAGGATCTGATGCCTCTGGCTCCATGGGCAACTGAATTCACATGCACACGCCCACCCACATACTTACACATAATTAAACAACAGCAAAAAGAGTGATGTGTGGAGGAGGGGCAGGCTTAAGACAGGGTCTCTCTGTGTACCCCTGGCTGTTCTAGACTCAGCTGTAGACCAGGTTAGCCTTGAACTTGGAGAACCATGTGCCTCTGCTGCCCTATTGCTGGGGTCAAATTTGCCACCATCACCCAGTGAGCAATAGTAATTTTCAAAAGAGTTTTCTCTTACAAAATTAAGTTATGGACATCCACACAATTTTATACTACTAGCAGAAAGCCAAAGCATTTCATAGACTGGTCCATAGAGTTTCTCTAGGAACTCAGAGTAAATTCTGTGTACACAAGGGGACAGGTGTTCATCTTGTTTTTCTCTTGCTTCTTTTAAAAATAATTTTTAGTATACAAAATAATGGGTCTCATTATGACATATTCAGGCATGTAAGCCATAAATGGGTCATATTTGCTCTCCACCCACCCTGATCCAGCCCTTTCTCACTCCTCCCAAATAGTTTCTATTCTATTATATCATATACACGTGTGTATGTGTATGTGTGTGTATATGTATATATATATGAATTTATATTAGCCCCCCAAATTATATCACATATCAAAATAATGTGATGTTGTTTTTCTTCTTGACCACTCTCCCCTGCTGTCCCTCCCCTCCTCCCTGTAGGCCCCTCCCTCCCCATCAGAGCCTGTATCACATGATATTTGTCTCCCTCGATCTGACTTATTATCATTACCATGATCATCTTCATCTCTGATGTCATCATCATGACATTCCTGAAAACGTCCATTTTTCATTCTTTACAGGTAAACAAAACTCCTTTATGGACACATACCACAACTTCTTAATCCATTTATCTCTTGACGAACATCCAGGCTGACTCTATATTAGCTGTGGTAACATTACACTTAATATTATGTAGTATCATGGTTTTACTGGAATCCTTTATGCCACATCATATGTGATAAGTGCCGAAGTCCACTATAACAAAACTTCAGTTCTGTTACCCAAGCTCGCGGGGTGAGAAATACAGCAGTGGGACAGCCCCACTCACCAAGGAGACAGTCGATGGTTAGACCACTGCCTAAGTTCTTTTTCTGGTTGGTTGGTTGTTTTTTGTTGTCGGTTTGCCTTGGTTTTGTTTGTTGTTGTTGAGACAGGTTCCTACTTTGTAGCCCTGGCTGGCCTGTAACTCACTATGTAGACCAGGCTGACCTCACACTTACAGAGATCCACCACCTTTGCTTCCATGCACACCCTCAATATTGACTAATTTCAAAGTCAGCTTGTATAACACCAAGATAGTGTCAATGCCTTGAGCTGTGTTGTCAAGGGTTTAATTATGACCCGTTTAGAAGATTATAACACCAAAACAAAACCTTTGAATAAAAAAAAAAAAATATTCTTCACATACACACACACACACACACACACACAGAACAAAGAAAGAAAAGGAACAGAGGAAAGAAGGAGAGAAGGAAGAAGAAAAGTATGGTGGTACAGGTCTTTAATCCCAGCTCATAGATGGCAGAGTCAGGCAAATGTCTGTGAGTTCAAGGCCAACCTGATCTACATAGTAAGTTCCAGGCAAGTCAATACTATATGGTAAGACCTTGTCTTAAAAAAAAAAAAAAACAGCTGGGCAGTGGTGGCGCTCGTCTTTAATCCCAGCACTCAGGAGGCAGAGGCAGGTGGATTTCTGAGTTCAAGGCCAGCCTGGTCTACAGAGTGAGTTCCAAGACAGCCAGGACTACACAGGGAAACCCTGTCTCGAAAAACCAAAAAAAACCCAAAAAAACAAAAAAAAAACAAACAAACAAACAAACAACAACAACAATAAAAAAAAACCCAGCTCTCAAGTCATACGAGCATGATTTCTCCATATCTTTTTTTTTTGATGTATATTCTTTTTTCTTTTCTTTTTATTTTTTATTTATTTGTTTGTTTGTTTATTTATTTATTTATTTATTTATTTATTTTTGATACTTTATTTACATTTCCAATGTTTCCCCTTTTCTGGGTCTCCTCTTTGGAAACCCCCTATCCCCTCCCCCTCCCCGCCTCTGTGAGGGAATTCCTCCTCCCACCTACCCGCCCAC
>CM052711.1:51367778-51383871 GCA_028551405.1 Uromys caudimaculatus
CCCCCCCAGGGTTTCTCTGTGTAGCCCTGGCTGTCCTGGAACTCACTCTGTAGACCAGGCTGGCCTCGAACTCAGAAATCCATCTGCCTCTGCCTCCCGAGTGCTGGGATTAAAGGAGTGCGCCACCACTGCCCGTCGCACTCGCACTCCCACTTTTTTAATGGCCCAGGAAAGTGTGTTGAAGTCAGAGGAGTTCTTTGCTCTGCTGTTTGGAGCATCCTCCAAAGAAATCTCCCCCAAGACTCTACAACAACAAAGAGTTGCTTGTACTGGCCATGAGACTCACACCAGCTCCCTCCTTCCTTCTTGGATCCAGGGCAGTGTGGAAAGAGCCTCAGAAGTCGGGTTTCTTCTTCACTGGGGTGATCCAGGGCTACCCTGTGGCAGGATGGGATTTTAAGCAGTGTTGGCGATTTGTTTTTTGGGGAGTACAAAGCAAGCAATAAATCTGTCACCCTGAAAAATCAGGTTGTGACCTAAAGAAGGAGCAAATTGTGACTTTGGATGAAAAAGAGTGACCTACCAGGGTGGGTAATTTATCATGATAACAAAAACGCTGGGCGCTCTCCAGGACGGCCAGGGAGAAGGGCTGCAGTAAGCACATTCAGGAGATGCAAGTGTCCGAATATTTTAAATTGATCAATATTTCCAGGGCTCACAAGCAACCCAAATCCCCTGTCATCTCTCAAACCAGCTTACCTGGTTTGTAAAGAGGAAAAACCGAGCGCTAAAAAGAAAATAATGTTGCCACTCCACAACAGGCATTCTTTGTAGGATGAAAATAAATAAATAAACAACTCCTGGGGATTTAAGCACAAATTCATTTGGAGGGGTGTTTGTGAGTGTGTGTGTGTGGGGGAATTGAGAGACTATGCTTCTGGGTTAAGCATAGGGAAATCACTTTTGGCTTTAAGGTGCTTCCCCGTTTTTATGTTAGAACTGCTGGAGTGGAATTGAAGCAAGTAGCTTTATCTCAGGACTCCTTGGTGATGGATGGACAGGTGAAACAGTTCCGACTTCCACCGGTGTTGCATACTTTTCATTTGCCCTGAAGGTTATCCTGTTCCTTCTCCACCCTGCTCCGGGGCCCAGGATACTGCTCCAGGGTCCCGCCACCTGGTTCTTGGTTGGGTTTGGTCAGGGGGCGGCACCTGCTGGAGAGTGGAGGGAAGAGAGGCTTTATCCTCAAGCAGGGTGGCCTCAGAATGGCTAGCCTGACCTCCCAAAGTTGTAGCTCAGGTTGGCTGGTCTTTCTCAACGATGCTTTGTCCCTGGGCTGCAGTACTTCCTTGACCCAGCCCATAAACACACCCTCTTGCTGCTATTTCAGGTACTAAGCCAGTGAGCAGTTTCTTTTCCAGTTCTTATATGGCAGGCAGTTTGAGTAGACCTCAGTGTGACCAGGACGTCCAGGGATTCTGGATCACTAAGGCTTCTTCCTCAAAGGACCTCCATCTCCTAAAATCATCCTGACAAATGTCGTTAGATAATGAAATGCGGAGTTTATGAGTTCCTCTGTATTGATAGTACCTTGGTCCACCCAGGCTGCGGGTGTTATGAAACCCGGATTCTGTCCAGAAATTTTGCTGACGAGCACTGATAGGAGGAGCCCCACATTGTGTCATCCTCTGGTCCTGGTAGAGTTGGAGGCTAGATAAAACACCCATTATCTCTCTCAACTACAGCAGCCATGTGGCCAGTGCTTGTTCTTACTTCATCAGCCTATAGATTTAGTTGTCCACCTGATGAACTTGGCAGGCTCACCCCACTTCTCAGAAGAGATTTAATAGCAGCAAGCTGTGTACCTCAAAGGCTTCATTACTTTGACCCCCTCTCTCCACTCCATTCTTATTGGTGTACTGAGAGAGATGACCTAATACTCTATACCCATTAAAAAAGTGAATGTGCCCCAATGTACTCCAACTTTAAATCTACTCATTTTAATTAAAAAGTTATTCTTATTTGGTGTGCGTGTGTGCTCTTGTGCACAAGCATTCATGAGGAGGTCAGAGGACAACTTGCAGGAGTCCATTGTTCTAGAGTTGGAACTGAGGACATCAGTCTTAACTGTGAGTGACTTTATGTGAAGTGCCATCTGTTTTTGTTTGTTTGTTTGTTTGTATTTTTTTTTTAAGTTTTTCAAGACAGGGTTTCTCTGTGTAGCCCTGGCTGTCCTGGAACTCACTCTGTAGACCAGGCTGGCCTCGAACTCAGAAATCTGCCTGCCTCTGCCTCCCAAGTGCTGGGATTAAAGGCGTGTGTCACCACTGCCCGGCTATTTGTATTTTGAAGACAAGTTTTCTCTGTGTAGCCCTGGCTGTTCTGGAGCTCTATAGACCGCACTAGCCTGGAACTTAGAAATCTGCCTTCCTTTGACTCCCAACCTCTGGGGTTAAAGGCATGATCACCACACCCAGCTATTTGGAGAACCATTTTTATCTGCCTGTTATTTAGAATATTTTGGGTGAGATTAGACAGATTTCTATGGGTAGGAAGCAGGAACCAGTGTCACAAGGTGTGTCACCTGACAAAGTACATTTGCAATGCCAAATGCCCAAAGAGTCCTGAGGCATTTCAGGCTAGGTAGCTCTAAGGAAGCTGAAGATAAGCTCCTCACCTTCTTTTACCTCCTTTTTGAGAGACAGAGTCTTTCTGTTTTGTCCAGGTTGATTTTGAACTCACAGCAACGGTTCTGCCTCAGCCCTCTAAGTCCTGGACTTACAGTTACATGCTATACATTTTGGCGCATTTAATCTTATGTATTAATATTCTTTAAATATTTAAAAAAATAAAAATAAAACACACCAAACTCAAAAGGTGTAGTGGCTCACACCTGTAAATCCCAACACTTAAGAGGGTGAGGCAGGAGGATTGTTGAGAGTTTGAGGCAATAATGTGCTACAAAACGAATTTAAGATCAGCCCGGGTTTAGAGACCCTGTATCAGACAAACAACCCAAAGGTGGTAGGTGCACAGGAGAAGGGCCATCCACCTCTTTTGATAGTATCTCTCTTCATAGCTCTATTTTAAAAATCATTGCCAACCAGATGGTGGTGGCGTACACCTTTGATCAGAGCACTCTGAGTTCGAAGCCAGCATGGTCCACAGAGCCAGTTCCAGGATAGCCAGGACTACACAGAAAAACCCTGTCTTGAAAAACCAAACCAAGCAGGGCAGTGGTGGCGCATGCCTTTAATCCCAGCACTTGGGAGGCAGAGGCAGGTGGATTTCTGAGTTCGAGGCCAGCCTGGTCTACAGAGTGAGTTCCAGGACAGCCAGGGCTACACAGAGAAACCCTGTCTCAAAAAACCAAAAAAAAAAAAAAAAACCCAAACTAAACAAACAAACAAAAACCACCAACCGAAAGAATTGCCTACTCTAGCTATCTTTATTTCTTTACTTTTCAGCTTCTTTTTTTTTCCTTTTTCTTTTTGTTTTTTTGAGACAGGGTTTCTCTGTGTAGCCCTGGCTGTCCTGGAACTCACTCTGTAGACCAGGCTGGCCTCGAACTCAGAAATCCACCTGCCTCTGCCTCCCAAGTGCTGGGTTTAAAGGTTTTTTGTTTTTGAGATAGGGTTTCTCTGTGTAGCCCTGCCTGTCCTGTAACTCACTCTGTAGATCAGGCTGGTCTCGAACTTAGAGAGATCTGCCTTGCCTCTGCCCCTTGAGTGCTGGGATTAAAGCTGTGTACTACCATGGCCAGACTGTCATGGCGTCATTAAAAACTATTCCCTGGCTGCAGAGATGGCTCAGCAGTTAAGAGCATCGACTGCTCTTCCAGAGGTCCTGAGTTCAATTCCCAGCAACCACATGGTGGCTCACAACCATCTGTAATGGGATCTGATGCCCTCTTCTGGTGTGCCTGAAGACAGCTACAGTGTACTCATATAAAAACTATTCCCTGGCTCTTCTTGTGATCTATTTTATAATCATTTTGTATAGACTGAAGAAAACGCTGGACACAGGTGAAAGTCAGACTGGGAGTGGATGCATCCAGGCACTCATTTCATTTAATCTTCCTGCACACGGAAGGGGCTGTCACGCCCATATTAAACAGGTAGGGAAATGAAGGTTCAGCAAACATCTTTGCCTCAACCACCCAGTGAGTTGAAGATTGCACTCAAACTCCACGTTCCACTTTAGGGTTAACTGGTTCTGACAGCTGCTTCCTCTGGTGACGCTGCGGATACATAAAGCAGCCTGGAAAAACCGGCAACTTGAGATATGTAGGACCCAGTGATTTTATTATTGTACGCAAGTTACAGTCAACCTCAACAGAGAGCAACACGGGTCCACAGTGCTGCAGGTGCAGGCAAAGCGGGGCCTGCAGAGCTGGGCTCGGTGATCTCATGGAAGACGGGAGTTCCAGGTCCACTGGAAGAAAAATTCTGGTCAGCAGCATCCTGTCCGACACAGTGTGGGCCCTGGAGCCCCTACCCACGCCTTTGCTTCTTTATGCTCTTTGGTCTCCTGCCACAACCAGTTGACTTTGTTTTACCTGTCTGTCTTCTATTGTTCTTCAGGCTGCCTATTGGCTTCTTCCTCTACTTGCCAGTAGAGGCCTAGAGTTTTTTAAGACGTAGTCTAGGCTGAGAGACGACCAAATGATTTTGAAGTCCCCCTAAACATCTGTGTTTCTGTGAGTGACGTTCATGCAGTGTTTGGTTTGTGGTGACTCTTCTCTCCTTCCCATGTCATCTGTGGCTTAGATCCAGTGACATCGTGTGATTTACATGAGCAAGAGGAAGTTAATCAGGAGAGGTCTGTAGCTGACATTTATTATGGAGGCACTAACTTTTATAGCTCTATTGTATTTTAATCCTCTCAATTTTCTGGCAATTTAGAAGAACAACTATTTATAAGGGGATTAGCTATGTTTTCAGGCTGGCAGTGTTTCCTGGGAGTGAAACTGTGCCTAGCGTCACGGGCTGGCTTACTTCCCTTCATCCTTTGACAGACAATCATTTAGAAAATGAAAACTTTTGATTAAAAGCCAAGTGATTGTTGCTAGGAATTCTGGAAAGCAAGCAGTCGTAATGAAATTACTTGAAGCTACCTTTGTTTATTTGTTTAATTTATTTTTGAGATGTAACTCTTCTTTGATTTCAGTTTCCCAAAGTCTGGGACTGTAGGCCTGTACCACCATGGGTTGCAGATTCAATAAACAGCGGAACCATTCGGCCTGTGAAAACTTAGGCATACAGCTGGGAGTCTTTTTGCTTTAGCAGGGCTGTCAGTGTAAGTCACAAATGGGTCCCTGTGTTATGGTTGGAGGTGGTAACGGGAGGTGGAAATCCTGGAGGCCTGGCCCTTAGAAGGATTTGGAGGTAATTAACAGCAGCTGGTGAGACTTGATCAGAGTAATTTCACAAGAGTTGTCAAGTCGTTATAAGAGAACTTTATTTGGTTGACAAAATTCTTAAACTTGGAGGCCTTTGCCTCTTGAGTGCTGAAACTATCATGCACAATCCCAGACCACTCTTCTGGACTGAGCTCTATACTGTTCCCCCAAAGACAAGACTCAAAATCAAAAAAATGGAGCCACTTCTGTTTTCTGCTCCTTCTTATCAAGCTATCGGGTTACTCTGGCTTTCTGAGAAATCGCGGTTAGAGAGAACAGCCATGGTTTTTAGGCAGAGCAGCTTCACTGGCAAGATAATAAAGTCCCCTCCCCGCCTGATACAAAGTAGCCTGAGAAGACTCGGTGTTAACCACTGGGTTATATGTTCTTCCATTTCCTGGCTTCGGCCTAACAAAGAACGCAACTGAATAGATAGATGGGGGTGGGCTTTGAGCTTTTAAAAGACTCATTCCATTCCAGGTGTTCTCTTTTTGCAGTTTCCTGTTTTGTGGATCAGAAAGCCAGCTCACTACTACTCCCGGGCATGCTTGCCTGGCTGCTGCCCCGCCCCGCCACCATGATGTCTATGCACTGAAACCCTCTGGGACTGTGAACCCCAAATAAAACATTTTCTAAGTTGCCTTAGACCCAGTGTTTCGTCATGTCAATAAAAATGTAACGAAGACACTCAACTCCAGAAAGAATTTAAGTGGAATTATAAGGAAAAGAGACTGTATATATTGTCTGTCCACAGTAGAAACCTTTTAGAGTTATGTGTATGGGTGCTTTGTCTGCATGTATGTATGTGTATGCCTGGTACCTATGTATGTGAACTGCCACGCAGTTAGTTACTGGGAACTAAACTCAGGTCCTCTGCAGGAGCAGTAATTGCTCTTAATTGCTGAGCCAACTTTCCAGTCCCAAGTAGAAATTTATACATGATATATGGTTATTGTAATGCTGGGTGGTGAGAGGTCAGCTCGGGAACTTTGAGATATTCCACCAGGGTCCCCTTCCCCCTCCGAGCACTTGGGCACCCCTCCCCTCCTGGAAGAAACAGGTTAGAGAGCACATAGGCTGGAAGGGAGGGGCTGATTAAGGCCCTGCTATCTCATTCCCTAAAGACCAATCAGTTTAAAAGTCACACTGTTCTGCCAATCACATTGTGCCTAATGGCGGCTGCTCTAAAATCCTATATAAGGTTCCTGACTGGGCTCCATGAGGTCGCCCTCCTGTTTTGGTATGTAGAGTGACCTCAGCTTGCTGATGAATCAATAAATTTCTCTTGCATTTTGCATCAATCCCTGATTCCATGTATTCACTCGGAGGGTCTCGGGTAAGTTAAGACTCCCCAGAGTCTTACAGTGGATGGGAATGGTGGTTTCTAAACCTCACTGATTGTCATAATTTCTTGAGTTTTTTTTTAAATTTAAAAGGTCCCACCATTGAGGATTTTTAGTCCCATCTATCCCCCAGCCTCAGAAAAGTTCCACTGCTGCATCTGATGGTAAGATAGGTTTAAAATACTACATTTCTAAGTTTATTTTCAGTGGTAGATCCCGAATTTGGAATTCTTTTTAAATTTCTAATATTGAGAAAATTCTTTTTAGTTCCATGCATGAGTACAAGGGACACAGTAGATCATGAACAAGACACACAGGAAGTAACTCCATCAGGATCCATGGAGCTGGCTCTGATCCCCCAAATGCCATGATCCTCTACGTCCCGAGATATTTGGATTTTCAATGCTTTCTGAAAATATAGCAATTCTAGAACAGAATTTTTTTTTTTTAATGCACATAGCAAAATAATTCATTTCCTGTGACTTTATCACTGCTTGGGGAATAAATGATAATGTTCATTGATCCAGGCCTTTATTGTGTCTAAAAGTATCTCTTAAAAGAAATAAGCAGTTTTAACTTCAGTTAGGGTCTCCTAATCTAATAAGACACAGACACTTTGTTGCTGTATATTTGTTTTTGAGATGCAGGAGGGGTGTGTGTGACTACATAGCTTTGGCTGGCCTGGAACTCACTATATAGACCAGGCTGGCCTTGAACTCATAGAGATTCCTCAGCCTCTCTCTCCTGATTAAAGGTCGTGTATTACCATACCCAGCCTGAATCCAACACCCTGAGTATTACAGGCAGTTGCTTCACGACGGAGGTAAACCGACAGCTTTTATTCTCTCCTTGTATGTGGACACTTTTCGGTTTCAAGGGTTGAAAGTCACACAGCTCTTAAATGGAAAACATATGTTATGTATTAATATTGTGGTCCAGTGTTGTCTCCATGCTGCATGCCCGTGTTCTTCAGACACTGCCTGCGGGCTCCTTCTTCTGTTTTCTTCTATAATGCAATTAGCTAGAGGCTGACAACTTTTAGGTATTGGCAATACCTTACTGGACCTCTTTTTCTTTTCCATTTTAGTTTCTCCTCAAAGAGCAAGGGCCCTGTGTTTATCACGGGGTAAAAAGAAGGCAAGCCACGGCCTTACCCACCATTCTTCTTGGTCCGATGCTGTGTGCCAAGGGAGCTTGAAGCCCACAACCCCAGCACACCATTTTTCTCTGAGCTGCCTCTGGTTCTCTTTGAACACTGAGGTAAGATGGAGGCTGCAGAAAGCCAAAGAGTGAGGACAAGCTGCAAACCCGAGCTTTGCCTGAGCTTGGCCATCTGCCCTGAAATAAACCTCTTCAATCCTGTACCTCCCATTAGTGGATTGTTTTCAAACATATTTCCAAGGAGATGAATTTGACTCTTTATTTCTCCAGGCTCCTTTGGCCCTCTATTACTTTAACTGCAGAGTTACATTTGTTGAAGTATGTCTGCACTGAGGCCTGGCAGACAGAGCACATTAACAGAGCCCAGCACAGCACGGCTAAGTAACCCAGTAAAAGTATCCTTGTTGTGCGGTGCACACGTCCCCGGGACCATTTCGGTTACTGCTGTAATTAGTTCTGATTCAAGTATTTCACTGAGAATGAGCTTTCTAGATAGAAAGTGGTCAGATGGAGCTCGGCAGTGGGGATGAAGGATTCAGATGGCAGCCAGAGCCTGAAGAAGGGACGAGAGATGCTTCTATACGCCCCAATTTGTAGCATTTCTGATTTTTATATGGACATTAAACTTGGTCAAGCTGAGTGCCATTTGCTCTAAGAGATGATAATATACACTCATCCCTGTGCTTTCTAAAAAATAGACTAAGGCTGGAGGTGGCATCGGTATGGGGCTGTGTGGAGTGACATCTACATTACAGAGTGCCTGATAACGTGGGCTTGTAGACAGGAAAAGAATAAACACGCTTTGCCTGATAGTTTCAGGTGAAATTGTTTTGACCCTTGACTGAAGATGCATGATCATAGATATTAGTCCTAGAAGATACACAAGAGGTCATATTTTCTTAAATTGCAAAAATAAAGGTTTTTTTTTTTGGTTTTTTGAGACAGGGTTTCTCTGTGTAGCCCTGGCTGTCCTGGAACTCACTGTGTAGACCAGGCTGGCCTCGAACTCAGAAATCTGCCTGCCTCTGCCTCCCAAGTGCTGGGATTAAAGGCGTGCGCCACCACTGCCTGGCTCAACATGGAAATTTTTATCAAGTAATTTGTAATTTATTTTATCAGATAAAAATTTGTATCAATATAGGATTGGGGTTCAAAATTGATTATTATTGTTTCAGTGGGGATCAAACCCAGGACCTTATGCATGATAGGTAAATTGTATACCTGGAGCCATATCTTTGGCTTCTAAAAATCTGTTTTTGTTGTTGTTTTCTCTTTTCTTCAGATTTATTTTTATTTATGTATATGTCTTAGTTATGGTTTCTATTGCTATGTTCAAAAGCCATGGACTCTATACCATGACCAGAGCAGCTTGGGGAGAAAAGGATTCATTCAGCTTATACTTCCACATCCCAGTCACTCATCAAAGGAAGTCAGGACAGGAACTCCAAGCGGGGGAGGAAGGGGGAGGCAGGAGCTGATGCAGAGGCCATGGAGGGGTGCTGCTTACTGGCTTGCTCCTCATGGCTTGCTCAGTCTGTTTTTTTTTTAAATAGAACCCAGGACCACCAGACCACGGATGGCACCACCCACAATGGGCTGGGACCTCCCCAATAAATCACTAATTAAGAAAATACTCTACAGCCAGATCTTATGGAGGCATTTTATCAATTGAAGCTCCCTCTGATGACTCTAGCTTATGTCAAGTTGACATAAACCTAGCCAGTATAGTGTGTATGTCTGGATATGTGGATGTTGCACATATGGACATGTGTTCCTGGTGCCCACAGAGGCCGGAAGAAGGCACTGGATCCCCTGGGGCTGGAGCTCCAGGCAGTTGTGAACTGCCCAATATGAGTGCTGGGAACCAAACCTGGTTCCTCTGAAAGTGCCCTTAACTGATGGATGAGTCATCTGTCTAGATCCTTGTTTTGCTCTTTTGAGATGGAATCTTGCTGTATGGCCAACATGCCTTGAGCTGATGGCAATCCTCTTGCCTCTGTCTCCTGAGGGTGAGATTTACACAACTGAATCACTACTCATGGCTTCTTCAATTTCATGTATTTATTTTTAGACTAAGTCTCACTGTATCTTCCTCCTACTGTATGTCTCTGGCTAGACTGGAACTCACAATGTAGACCAGGTTGATCTTGAATTCATAGGACTTCATGCCTCTGCTTCCTAAGTGCCGTCATTAAAAATGTGTGCTACTATGCCCAGCCCTTAAAATATTTGAAAATCATATTTTATTGAAGTATGATTTGTATATTGCAATTATCATTTATTTATTTGTTTGATTTTTTTTGAGACAGGGTCTGCCTATGTAGCCCTGGTTGTTCTGGAACTTGATCTGTAGACCAGGCTGGCCTCAAACTTACAGAGATTATTGACCTGCCTCTGCCTCCCAACTGCTGGGATTGAAAGTCTGTGTGACCATGCCTAGTGAAGTATCACTAAGTTTACCAGTTCAGTGAGCATGGGCAGTTGTGTAACAAGGTTTGCATCACTTCAGGTCGTGGTACAGTGAGTCCCTGACTCCTACCCCAGCTCCTGGCAACAGTGACTCAGGTTTTGCTCTTTGTGGGATGTCAGGTAAACAGAATCCCATGGGAGGTGCTGGATGCTTGCTTTGAACACTCACCCATGTTAGTGTGCGTGTCAGCAGCTCCTTGCTTCCGTGTGTGTGTGTGTGTGTGTGTGTGTGTGTGTGTGTGCATATGCATGTGTGTGTTTGTGTGTGTGTGTCTGTATACTTGTATGTGTGCATGTGCATATGCATGTGTGTGTTTGTGTGTGTGTGTCTGTATACTTGTATGTGTGCATGTGCATATGCATGTGTGTGTGTGTGTGTGTGTGTGCGCGCGCGCGCGCGCGCGTGTCTGTGTACTTGTGAGTGTATGTGTTTGAGCTGTAATTTGGATTATTTCTCTAAAGCATTGCCCTGAACTTTTTCCTTTTTTGCATGGCAGATTTGCATGGCAAATCTGTTGCTTAAATCGGCCATTGAGTTTTTAATTCCACGGACTATATTTTTCTTTCCTGAAAGTTATTCTTTCTTTTAATCTATCTGTTCTTTTCTCTGTCTCTCTCTGTGTCTCTCTGTCTCTGTCTCTCTCCTCTCCCCTCTTTTTCTTTTCTTTTCTTTTCTTTTTTTTTTGGTTTTTCAAGACAGGGTTTCTCTGTGTAGCCCTGGCTGTCCTGGAACTCACTCTGTAGACCAGGCTGGCCTTGAACTCAGAAATCCACCTGCCTCTGCCTCCCGAGTGCTGGGATTAAAGGCGTGTGCCACCACTACCCGGCGGGGATTTTTATTAATAAACCTTTTTGTCTGTTGTCTAATGTGGAAAGCATTGATACAGCACACTTAAACAGGGGTTCTTTGCTGTCTTCGGGTATTTTTGGTATTGGTGTTGGTTTGTTTACAGGGCTGGGGATGCAACACAGGGCCTTGCAAACAAGGGAAATGCTCTCCCACTGAGCTACATCTCCAGTCTGTTCCTTAGTGATTTTAATTAATCAATTAATTAATTAATTTTAATTATCTTTAATATATATATTTTTTACAGTCCAGTTATTATCTCCTTCCTGGTCCGCCCTCTGACAGTTCTTCATCCCATTCCTCCTCCAAGAAGATGTCCCCACCCCCCTTCTCACCAGGCCTTCCCACTTCCTGGAGCCTCAAGTCTCCAAGGGTTAGGTGCATCTTCTTTCACTGAGGCCAGATCAGGCAGTCCTCTGCTGTATATGCATTGGGGAGGGGCTTTGTACTTTGTACCAGCTACTGTATGCTGCTTGGTGGGGGTCTCTGTGTCTGAGAGATCTCGGGGTCACCCCATAATGATTCTCAGAACAAGTAAGAAAAGAAATGTGAGAGGGGATATTGTCCTATAACTGCTGTCATTGATCTTTCCCCAGGCACAAGGTGGCCAGATCATGTGAAGAAGCCCAAATACTTATGGGAAATAGAGAAAGAATTCTGTCTCACTTACCTATGACACCGTGTCCGATCACACTCAGGACAAGAAGTATGAGGCCAGCACAGCCAAATTTCAGAGCCAACCAATGCCAGCGTGGGCACCGACAGGGGTCGGAGAACTTAGAGAAAATACATTTTTAATATACTTGAGTATATTTGGAATGAAAGTCAGAGGATAATTGGATTCAAGTCGAGGGTGGGGTGCAGAAAAGAACCTTTCTCAGCCAGCTTACTGTACAGTACTCGAGACTGCTGGTCTTCCTATGGGTCCTCCTCCTCAGCTTCTTAGTGATTTTAAAAAGTTTAAATTCTGTCAAAAATATAGACTGGTGAAAAGACACTCCCTTTAACAAATGGTTCAGAAAAACTTAGATATATTCACTTATAAGAATGGAACTGGAGGGGGCTGGAGAGATGGTTCAGTGGTTAAGAGCACTGGCTGCTCTTCCAGTGGTCATGAGTTTAATTCCCAGCACCTACATGGTGGCTCACAACCATCTGTGATGAGATCCAGTGCCCTTTTCTGGTGTGTCTGATAACAGCTAGTTATATACATCAAATAAATAAATAAATCTTAAAAAAAATGAACGAAACTAGAGCCCCCCTCTCCTACCCTGGACAAAAATGAGCTCAAAGGTATCAAAGACCTTAAAATAACAGCTAAATCCTGAAACAGATGGAACACATAGGCAAAACACTTTACAATATAGGCTCAGGGGCTGATGATATGGCTCAGTGGGTAGAGGTGCTTTCCACTAAGTCTTACGATCTCTCTCTCTCTCTCACCTGGTAGAGGAGATCTGACTCTCACATGCTGTCGCGTGATTTTCACATACATGCTGTGGCATTTGTGCCCACATATGCACACATGCACGCACACACATACACAAGTTAAATTTTGAAAAGAAGGTATAAGCGTATATCAGGACTTTCTGACAATGACATCAATAGTTTAGGAAATAGGGTCAGGTGTGATGGTACACTCCTTC
The DNA here is from genome assembly GCA_028551405.1 of Uromys caudimaculatus. NCBI lineage: Eukaryota > Metazoa > Chordata > Mammalia > Rodentia > Muridae > Uromys > Uromys caudimaculatus. Next base: position 51,380,586 of record CM052711.1, read on the forward strand.
AGTCCCAGCACTCAAGAGGCAGAGACAGGTGGATCTCTGTGAGTTTGAGGCCAGCCTGATCTACAAAGCAAGTTCCAGGACAGCCAGGGCTGTTGTTACACAGAAAAAACCCTGTCTTGACGAACAAAAACAAAACCACTCCTTCCCCCAAACCCTTAGGAAATAGCAGCAAGAATTGGCAAGCAGTATTGGAGAAATTAAAAAGCTTCTGCATAGCAAAGGAATAGGATGTGAGGAGCTGCCCCACAGAATGGGAGAAATCTCATCATCTCTATACCTGGCAGGGAATTAATATGTACAATATATAAATAATTTAAACATCAAATAACCCCCCAAAAAACCCATTAAAAAAAGCAACCAACCAGCCAAACCAAAACCAAAAAAACAACCCCCTAAACCCCTACATCTAATCAAAACATGAGACAATGAATTGAATTGATAGTTTTTCAAAGGCATGTAAATGACTAATAAATGTATAAAAAAAAGTTCAACATTCTTTGGGGCAATGCAAACAGAAGTACATCAGTGTCCCATCAGACAGCAGTTATCAAGAAAACACCAGGGTTGGTGAGGGTGGGTAGGTGGGGGCACTCACACATTTCTGATAGGAACGCACATTGGACACCAGTATGGGGGCTCCTTAAAAACAGAAACACAGGAACCAGCTTTGCTACTCTTGGATGTGTATTTGAAGAAATATGGGTTAGCATATTACAGAGATAGTAAGAATACATGTATACTGTGACAATATTCAAGATAGCTAAGTTATAGAATCAGCTTATATATCTATCAGAAGAACCGATAAATAAAACATGGAATATGTACACTGTAGAGTTTTGCATATCCATAAAAAGAACAAAATTATGTTATTTGCAGGAAAATGGGTATAACTGAAGATTATTGTTGTGGATGGCTCTGGGCTGTTTGTATTCTGCTAATTCTGCCCTCCTGTGAGGGGCATCAGAAAAAGAGTGAGTTACACCTGTGACTTTTTTTTTTTTTTTTTTTTTTTCCGATACAGGGTTTCTCTGTGTAGCCCTGGCTGTCCTGGAACTCACTCTGTAGACCAGGCTGGCCTGAAACTCAGAAATCCACCTGCCTCTGCCTCCCAAGTGCTGGGATTAAAGGTATGTGCCACCACTGCCTAGCCACTTGTGACTTCTTGTGAACCAATTCCCTAATGAATAAAGGAGCCAATCACTGGGCGAGTAGGAGGGACTTCTGGGTCAGATAGGGGAAGAGAGGAGGAGGAGAGAGGGAGAGTGCTTTTTAGAATGGGGACAGCAGATAGGTAAGATGTAGCTACTAGAGTCTCCTAGTATGGCAGATCTACAAGGATTCGCCACCAGAGGAATCAGACTTTGATAAGGTTTACAAGATTAGGTTTTAGTTGATTCGCCCAGAGATTGAGTTACTTTTGTTTCTGAGCAGTTTGTATTGTGTTTTCCTTCATGTGGAGACTTGTCTGGGTTCCAGAGAGAAAGGTACAGTGGCAAAGTGTGGGTTTGCCTGATGGGCACCATAGAGGCCATGGGGGTATTGAAGCATGGGGCTGTCGTGGTAATGACCCACCAGTGGGAACCTAGTGAGCTGCGTGGAAAGATTGTGAAACTCTGAGTCAGAGCTCCATGAGATAAAAGCAGGTCAGCCATTGCTCACCAGTGCATGGCTGTCCAGCTGGCTGGGGCTGAGAGAACCAGGGAATAGCTCGGGAACATGCTATACATTCCTTCTTTTTAAATATTTCCCACAACAGATAAGGCTAAAGAGACTTAGGAAAAAATGCCATGTTTTCTCTTGTATGCAGAATGCAGATTTGAAAAAAAGTACAAATTATGATACAGAAGTAGACAGGAGACTATTTGCTCGGTGAGCAATGTAAAGCTGTCCTGAGCTCAGTCTGAAGAGAGATTTTCCTCTGTGCACACACAGAGAAAGCAGAACACCTACTGCAGCATCTTTGCAGCTACAAAAGGCTTGGAATGGCTGAAGTGTCCTTCAGAAAGAGACATGAAGCTGTTGCTTTAGATCTGGCAACAGTAATGCCCGGGGGGGAGGCTGGAGAGATGGCTAAGTGGTTAAGATCACTTGCTGCTCTAACAGAGGACCTGGGTTCAGATCCCAGCCACCACAAGGCTGTCTCAGTCACCTGAAATTCCATTTTCAGGGAATTCTGTGTCCTATTCTGGCCTCCTTGGGCACAACACACACATGTGGTATGCATGGGTACATGCCAGCAAAAGACTCAAACACATAAAATAGAAATAAATAAATCTTAGAACAATGCTGGAAATTTGACTAAAAGGAAGTTATTGAATGATATGTACAAGATACAATATGAAGTTTTTTTAAATTTTAAAATATTTATTTATTTATTATATGTAAGTACACTGTAGCTGTCTTCAGACACACCAGAAGAGGGCATCTGATCTCATTATAGATGGTTGTGAGCCACCATGTGGTTGCTGGGATTTGAACTTAGGACCTCAGGAAAAGCAGTCAGTGCTCTTAACCACTGAGCCATCTCTCCAGCCCCCAGCATGAAGTTTTTATTTTATTTTATTTTGATACTTTATTTACATTTCAAATGCTTCCTCCTTTCCAGATCTCCCCTTTGAAACCCTTCTCCCCTTCCCCCTCCCCCTGCCTCTATGAGGGTATTCCCCTACCTACCAACCCACTCACTCTCGTCTTCCCTCCTTGGCATTCCCCTATACTGGGGCATCTAACACCCTCAGGCCCAAGGGCCTGTCCTTCCCCTGATGGCAAATAAGACTCTCCTCTGCCACATATGTGGCCAGCACCATGGGTCCATGTGTATTCTTTGGTTGGTGATCCAGTCTCCGGGAGCACCGGGAGGTCAGGCCAGTTGACACTGTTGCTCTCTCCATGGGGCTGCAAACTTCCTCAGCTCCTTCAGTCCCTTCTCCAACTCCTCCATCTGGGACCTCACGCTCAGCCCAATGGTTGCTGTGAAGTGAATCTCGAGTATTCCGAACTTTTGGGCTAATATCCACTTGTCAGTGAGTATATACTGTGTTCATTCTTTTGTGACTGAGTTACCTCGCTCAGGATGATATTTTCTTTTTCTTTTTTTTTTTTTTTTTTGGTTTTTTTTTTTTTGAGACAGGGTTTCTCTGTGTAGCCCTGGCTGTCCTGGAACTCAGTCTGTAGACCAGGCTGGCCTCGAACTCAGAAATCCGCCTGCCTCTGCCTCCCAAGTGCTGGGATTAAAGGCGTGTGCCACCACTGCCCGGCTTCAGGATGATATTTTCAATTTCCATCC
>CM052711.1:51384371-51397229 GCA_028551405.1 Uromys caudimaculatus
ACTGAGAGTGAGGTACCAGATGGAGGGGTTGGAGAAAGGTCTGAAGGAGCGGAGGGAATTGGTAGCCCCATGGAGGGAGCAAGAGCGTCAATGGGCCTGACCCTCCCCCTGGTTGTCCTGGAGTTCAGACCACTAACCAAAGAATACACATCTATTGACCCATGGTTTGGACTACATATGAGGCTGAGGAATCACCTCGATGGCCATCAGGGAGAAAGGAGAAGACTTTGGGCCTGAGGGTGCTAGAGGCCCCATTAAAGGGGAATGTCAAGGTGGGAATATGGGAATGGATGGGCGGGTAGGTGGGAGGAGGAATTCCCTCACAGAGGCGGGGAGGGAGAGGGGATAGGGGGTTTCCAAAGAGGAGACCCAGAAAAGGGGAAACATTGAAATGTAAATAAAGTATCAAAAATAAAAAATAAAAAAATAAAAAATAAAAAAAATAATAATAAAAGACCAATGGCAGTAATATGAGCTAACCAAGTATGTCCCCAAGACTTCTGCCTCCCCCCACTCAAAGGATGAAGCTGACATCAACCCAATAGAGAACACCCTGCATGAACAGGACTGAAAGCAAGAGGATCCCATGTTCAGATCTGAACATGTCATATTGGAGACTTCCGTTAGGCTTCCAAGTAGTATTGTGTGAGGTCATCTATGTCTGATTGGCAGCTCCCTGGTGCCATGCCCAGGGCATCGGGGCTGGGGACTATGGTGCAGGTCAGAGAGGCTGAGTCAGTCACAAGGGCACACCTTGGGAGGAATGGGAGTGGGTGAAGAGGTGAGGCGGGGAGGGGGATAACAGGTGAGCTCCCCGGTGACTCTTCCTAACTTTCCATGGTCCATACCAAGAAGGCACATGGGATGGGTGGATCCCATGATACCATGTCTGTAGAGATGAGAGAAATACAAAGAAAATGTAGGGAGCTACTCTTTTTTTTTTTTTTTTTTTTTTTTTTTTTTTTTTTGGTGTTTTCTAGACGGATTTCTCTGTATAGCCCTGGCTGTCCTGGAACTCCCTCTGTAGACCAGGCTGGCCTCAAACTCAGAAATCCGCCTGTCTCTGCCTCCCAAGTGCTGGTATTAAAGGCATGCAACACCACTGCCCAGCTGAGAGCTACTCTTAAGGATTGTCTGTGTATTCTCATGGAGGTTCTCTAATCACTGTGACCTCCATGATAAACTTGGCCTTATGTGTTGGCTTTTACCCTTTCATGAGAGCGGTACTAAGACCACTTGCTATTTTCCTTTCCTTGCATTTTCTGAACACATCTTTACAAACCTATTTGCTGCAAGTGCTATTTCTATGTGTCAAAGGGGCCTTAGGATGCACATGAAAAACAATTAAAAAGAAAACAAATACAAAAACTGAGCAGACACTTTGAAGTAGAATATCATTTTTCTATGGAATTTACACACATGATGAGAATCTATGACTCTTACAGGGCATGAGCAAAATCTACAACACAGCACGGAATGACTGTTTCTTCCAAGGAGGGCATTGCTAAGCCTTAGTGTCTTGACAAACAGTTAAGACTCCTGGATAGAGATGAAAGGGGGTTGATCCTGAAAGACAGAGAGCTGGGTCTGAAAGGGCTCTATGTGCTGAAAAGTGTGGGGTCTAAGAATCTGGTCAAGGAAGAGCAGAGACAAGCAGAGAAATAGGAAGGTCATAGCTAACTTAGGGGTGACAGTAAGTAAAGAGAGGTAAGAAGTGTGGAGAAACCAACACTCCAGCCTACCTTCTGGGTAAGTGGGAATTTCTGGTTTCATTGGAGATTCAGTGTGTCATGTGATGTCTTTCTGGAAACTGTCTTATGAGAGAATGTTTTACTGAAAACAGACACGTGGTATTTTTCTGGAAGCTGCCTGAAGTTGCTAATTTCCCAAAGTAGAAACGCTTTGGAGAGTTTATTGAAAGGACACTGGTTAGAGTCTTCTCTCTCTGGCTTATCTGATTAGCATTCACTTTATTGAGGGCATTTTCCCTTTTTCTTTTCTTCTAGTGATACTCAAGATCAAATCCAGGGCCTACCTCTTGCAGATAGTCTACCAGTGAACTACATCCCCAGCCCTTCATTTTTTGAGACACGATCTCTCTACATAGTCCAAGAAGGCCTTGAACTCTGCCTCAGCCTCCTGGATGCTGGGATTATGGTTGTGAATGAACACTCCTGGGGGTGGGGTGGGGGTGGAGGAAGTGTTAGGTACAAAAGATGGTGCTGGTCCAAGTGAAAACAGACACAACCTCCACATAAATGCTTAACCTTCTCCAACTTGAAGCTAAAGAGATGGTTCATCTGTTAAGTGCACTTGTTCTTGCAGAGGACCTGGGTTCAGTTCCAAGCACCAACCTAGTGACCCACAGCTATTCAGGTCCCAATATCCACATAGTAACTACAGTTCAAGGGGATCAGATGCCCTCTTCTGACTTCCACAGGCACCAGATAGACACATAGTACACATACATGCATACATACATACATACATACATACATACATACATACTACACACTCATACATAATAAACAAATGTGATCTTAAATAAACAATTTCCATCTCAAGGGCCATAAAGAATGATTGGTGTGGAGCAGATCTATGAATCCAATCATCCCCAGGGTGAGGCCTTGGGGAAGAAATGAGAGAGCTATCAAAAGAGAGCATCCATTGTTGCTTGGAGTTTAGAGTATTCGTTTGTAGTTCTAGAGAATGAACTCATGCTAGGCAAGTGCTCTACCACTGAGCTACAGCCTCAGTCCCCTGTTACTCTTTTTTCTAACATAGAAAGTAGGTAATCTTAGCTGACCTTAGCAGCATGCACCTGTAATGGCAGCACCCTGGGAATAGTGGAATCACCACCTGTGCAAGGCCAGGCCAGGCTATGGGATGAATCTGAAATCAGTTCAAGCTATATAGCAAGAGTCTGTCTCAATAGATAATTAAAATTAGGAAAAGAAATAAATACATGGTGTTGCTATGAAGTCCAGATTATCCTGGAACTCACCGTTCTCCTGCCTTGACCTCCCCAGTAGCTGGGATTTTTTTTCTTTGTTGACTGGTCTTTGTTTTTCAATTACTCAACAGAGAAAGTGAGCTTGCTGGCACACTTGACTGCTGCTGGAAGGTCTTCACAAAGCTTTCTTCTCCAGGGGGTTGCCAGTGGGAAATGGCCAGAACTGGGGTTTGCTGGTACTTTAAAAAGGAGAAAAAAAAGTTGCAACTGCAAAAATCAATAAATTTATCCCTGCGGCCACGCACGTGGAAATACCCAGGCAGCAGCACAGCCAAGAGCTGCACTAACATTAGCTCACTCAGGGAAAATCAAAATGGGCTCTTTAAGGTTGACAGGCCTCTTAAAAGCTTCCCCTCCCAGGATCTCCTTAGAGAGGATGACATCTAGGCAGGAAAATGGAGAGGAAGGCGAAGCTCTCATCCTCTAGGACTATGACTAAAATTATCCGTCTAATCTCTTCCTCAGGTAACCCTGACTCCCCAGTTCTCTCTCTCTCTCTCACACACACACACTCACACACACTCACACATACACACACACATATACAAACATACACTCACACACTCACACACACATACACACACATTCACACACACATACACAAACACACATACACACACATACATTCACACATATATACACACTCACACACACATACACACACTCACACACACATACACACACATACATACACACACACATACACACTCACACACATATACACACACTCACACACACATATACACACACACTCACACACACATACACACACATACATACACACACACATACACACTCACACACATATACACACACTCACACACACATATACACACACACTCACACACACATACACACACACACACACACACACACACACACACACACAGAGCAAATTTCAGTAAAACAGAGAATATACCAGGAACTTGATCTCGATCTCAGGTTCTTAGCATTTGGTGCTCTCTGCCCAAACCTACTTTCTCCAGACAGTTAAAAAGCAGCAGCTTCTTAGGGAAACTCCTGCCTTCTGAGATTACTTCTAAAGGAGTGTCTGCTGCCTTCTGCAGTGACGTGCCTGCACCTATGACTCTGAAACCACCTTTGTTACTTAGCCTTACTCTTTCCCACTGGAACACAGGGTCTGTGAAGGTAAGCAACCAGTCTGCCTGACTCTCCATTTTACAAGCAGGATCCCTACAGTGCCTGCCTGAAGTAGGTGTCTCTAATAAAGTTTTTTTTTTTTTTTTAAGATTTATTTATTTATTATATGTAAGTACACTGTAGCTGTCTTCAGACACCCCAGAAGAGGGCATCAGATCTCATTACGGATGGTTGTGAGCCACCATGTGGTTGCTGGGATTTGAACTCAGGACCTTTGGAAGAGCAGTCAGTGCTCTTAACCACTGAGCCATCTCTCCAGCCCCTCTAATAAAGTTTTATCATCAAAAGAGCAAACATCTGAATTCAAAGAGCTGACCTACATTACCTAAAGCCTGAAGAGCGTTCCCCAGCGGTCCCCATAATTAAAGGCAAAAGTGAGCATGGCAGCCATTATCCAAAGAATTCAGATGCAAGCAACTCACCTTAAATATCTATTTCAAAAAAAAAATCATTTAATCTTTCAAGTTCCTCGATTCTTGACTTGATTTTAGATGTGTAAATATGCCTATAAAGAATTTTTTTCTACCATTAAATAGAATCTGTAGGAAGCTATTGAGCTGGGTTGTGTTCAGGCACATGGCTCAACAGCACAAACCAATATGGTGCCACTTGGGCTGAATGAAACTTAAGTGTGTCCTGCCGTTGCTCAGAGGCTAAATGATGCTCAGCCCCGGGCAGCTATACTGGTTCATTTTAGCTCGGTTACACTGCCCATCCAGAACCCTGTTCTAACTCTGATGGGCAGCCATCTGCTAATCCTTTGGTTGGTTGGTTTGTGGTTTTGCATTTTTCTCAAATAATTATTCTTTTGTTTTTGTTTTCTTTTGTGTGTTTGAGACAAGAGTCTCCCTTGTAGCTCTGGCTGGCCTGGAAGACACCATGCGGACCAGACTGTCCCAAAAACCCAAATCCCCCTGCCTCTGACTCCTGACTGCTAGGATTAAAGGTGTGTGCTACCATGATAATCTCAAATAAATTTAAATTTATTTGTAAATTTAAACACTTTTCATTTTTAACACTATGGAGAGTGGGCTAGGGATTTTTCTTCGCTCTTACTCAATAGTTTTGGCATTTCAAATTAACACATAGGTATGCATTAGTTTGTTTTGTTTTCTTTTTTAAGATTATTTTCAGCCGGGGAGTGGTGGCGCACATCTTTAATCCCAGCACTTGGGAGGCAGAGGCAGGCGGATTTCTGAGTTCGAGGCCAGCCTGTTCTACAGAGTGAGCTCCAGGACAGCCAGGGCTACACAGAGAAACCCTGTCTCAAAACAAACAAACAAACAAAAACAAAAACAAACAAAGATTATTTATATTTGTGCACCAGTTGCATGCTTGTGGTACCTTGGGTCAGAAGAGGCCTTCAGATTTCCTAGAACTGGAGTTAGAGACAATTATGAGCCACCATGTGGGAGCTGGGAGTCAAATCTGGGTCCTCTGGGAGAGTAGCCACTGCACTTAACCACTGAGGTCCCAGGTGGTGGTATGCAGGGCTGGAAACTCAGTGGTTAAGAGTACTCCCTTTAGCTGAGCAGTGGTGGTGTACACCTTTGATCCCAGCAATTGGGAGGCAGAGGCAGGTGGATTTCTGAGTTTGAGGCCAGCCTGGTCTACAGAGTGAGTTCCAGGACAGCCAGGGCTACACAGAGAAACCCTATCTCGAAAAGCCAGAAAAAAAAAAAGAGTACTCCCTTCCTCCTGCTCTTCCCAGCTTCTGGCATCCACTGTTCTGCTCTGAACTTCTCTGAGATCCTGTTTTGTATTGTTTTGCTTTGCATATTTTAGAAAATGTAGTATTCCACATACAGATGAGATCTCAAAGTTCTTATCTTTCTATACTTTATCATTTGTTTTCTATAAAAAAATAATTTTATCTATTTGTTTTTTATTTTATGTGCATTGGTGCTTCGCCTCCGTATGTCTGTGTGAGGATGTTGGATCTTGGAGTGACAGACAGCTGTGAACTCCCATGTGGGTGCTGGGAATTGAACTTAGAACCTCTGAAAGAGCAGCCAGTGCTCTTAACCACTGAGCCACCTCTCCAGGCTACTTTGCCATTTCTTTGAACAGTCTCCTAAGAATTTTAGTTTCATAGCAAAGCTAGGCAGAAGACACAGCACTCTCCCCTCAGTGACCAAATTCCCTACCCTGGTGGTCCACTGATGTCACATGACCCAGCATCGCCACCCACAGCTCACAGACTTGAGTCCACCCTTGTACATTCTGTGGATCGGAACAAATGTGTAATGACTTGCAGAACAGTCTCACTGTCCGTACAACGCTCTGTGCTTCCCCTGTCCTGGTTCTTAGGAGAGCCAAGACAGAAGAAGTGTAATCTCGAAACTCCAGCATAGCTCCAGAGAAACGTGGTGTTCCGATTCCAAGAGCTTTGGGTAAGGTGAGCGAGAGGATGCACAGGTTGCCTTCAGTTATTTAGCAGCAGCTCACCAGCATTTGAGGCTGTGCAGAGTCACACTCACGGTGCCCCCCCCCCCATCTTCTCCACCCCAGCCTGCCTTATCTAATCACTTTCTTCTGTACATTCTGTTCTTTCCAGTCCACCCATCTGTAGACTCCTCACTCCCATTCTTTCTCCCTCTCCACCCATCCATCCTTCTACACCAGTTGCCTCCGCCCAAGCTGCCACTGAACCCTGCTACACACAAGGTAGCCTTCCCCCACCAACACACGGCCACCTTGCCCTTTGAGCCTTTGGTGACAACTCCATCATTTGGCCCTGTTTAGATACTGGATTTAACTGCTAGTTAAATTTTTAATATGCGCAGGTCTTGCCTCCTCCACTCAGTTGTAAAGACCTAAAACACAATGGCTCTGTTGTCCCGTCCAGGGAATGTATGGGTCACTGCAATGACACAGATCTCTGAATACTTTATACCTACCTGGATCTATGGCATTTCTACCAAAAGCAAAGCTCAGAAGACTTTAAAGTTTGTCTCTTAATATTTCAGTGACCAGAACAGAATCATAAACCTGGGTCTCTCAGTCCGTTCCGACGGACCCAGTCTTGCCTCCAAGGTAGCTTCTCAGTCAAGATTCTAGCACTAGGTAACTGACTCACCCAGAGCTAACATTGCCAGCCTTCCCTTGGCTCTACCTGCAAACTGGTTCACTATGTCATGCAGATCAATAATTGCAACTGTATATGACAGACAAATCTTCAATTGTTGGAATTGTGTATGGGAGACAGATTTTGGACATCTGGGTTCTGATGGAACCAGCCTGCACTGGCTTGTTTTCAGGAAGCTAATCCCTGGTTCTTATGAAAAAGAAAGTACTTTTAAACCAGTGGTTCTCAACCTTCCTAAGGCTGTGATTCTCTAACACAGTTCCTCATGCTGTGGTGACCCCCAACCATAAAACTATTTAATTGCTATTTCATAACTGTAATTTCGCTGCTGTTACTGGATCATAATGTAAATATCTGATATGTGACCCCCAAAAGGGGTCATGACCCACAGGTCGTGAACCACTTTAAAATCATCTTGGGAGAAATAAATTCATTTGGGGTATATTCGATAGATGTGAAAACAACTGAAACACGAAAGCCCGGGATCCGGGATCGGGAAGGTGTGTTTGTACAAGGAGGATGACCTGGCTTGGCTGACAGACGGCCATTTTCTTCTTAAGTGCTGTGGAAAGAAACCCTGCTTTTTCAAGCCCATTCCTTAGAAGAAAAGGAACCATGGCTGGTGATCATTAGCCAGCTTCCTTCTGTTTACTAAGAGAAGATTTATAGCTTCGAGCAAGACTAAGCGTGTGCATTACCCACAATTACCTTGTAACACAGACTATGGTTACCAAGCATCTCTGTAAATGCTGGACTTGCCAGGAACCATGAAAATTCCAGGCCACCCCTTGTTCCAACAACCTTAAAGAGTCAGCCAAATCACCACTCACAATGGGAGTTGGAGGAAGGTGCCCAGTGGAGTGGGGCCGTGTGGACACCTTTATTATCACTAGACACTTTGAAAGGGGAGGGCTCTTTCTGTTTGTTCTGTGGCCCTTCACTCTGGCACCCAGGATGGTCTGTGGCTTTAGCAGTCCTCAGAGAGATTACAAGTGTGGGTTGTCACATTCTGCTGAGATGGCCATTATTATTATTGTTATCATTATCATTGTGTGTGTGTGTGTGTGTGTGTGTGTGTGTGTGTGAAGGAAGCCAGAGGACAACTTACAGAGAACTTGGTTTCCTCAGTCCACTCTGTGAATCCCGGGAATTGAACTCAGGTTATCAGAGTTGGTGGCAAGCACTGGGCCATTTTTGCTTAATAATGGTTGTTTCTTTTCATATCATATATTTTGGTCATATATTTCTCCGACTCCTCCCAGTACCTCCCCACCTCCCTCTTCACCAAACTTCATGAGAGGAGAAATAAATCCATGCGGAAGAGGAAAGAGATATTATAAGAACCAAAGTTTGTAGATGGCCCCAAGGAAACAGCATCCTCCAGACACTACAGGACTGCTGCTCATGTGAACTGCCTGAGTCTGTGACAGGACGCAAAGACCTGCACAGGTTCACGCCAGACAGAGTCCCACCACCAAGAAGGGGAAGTGGGCACCAAGCCCCACCCTTAACCAAGAGGCCAACTGCAATACCTTCTGGGAAAGAGAAGGCTCAGTTTACCACAAAGGACTGTCACCTTGGCTATCAGTCACACGGGGGTAGGCTTTCTTGTTTTTGTGTGCTTTGGTTGGTTGGGTTGGGTTGGGTTGGGTTTTTTTGTTTTTGTTTTGTTTTGTATGTTTTGATCTTTGTTTTGTTTGAGAGAGAGATACAGGGTTTTTTGTGAATGCACATACAACAGTAGATAATTCTCTGGGTGGGATTAAAAAACTAAAGCAGTGATTCCCGTGGGTACAGAAAATCAGGCATGTGAATAGGTTTAATTAGTTTTCAGGTCCTTCACAGTGAATGGAAAACACCAGGTGTGGTGGGGCAGGCCTTTAATCCCAGCCCTTGGCAGGCAGAGGCAGGGGCATCTCTGTGAGAATCTGTTTCTACATAAACAGGAATAAGCTGGGCTAGTAGCCCAGAACCAACCAGCCGTCGGTTCAGGGTAGGAGTAGGAGAATCACTCAAGTTCCGTTCCTATGTTATCAACCAACCTTATCTACACTGTGAATTCCAAGGCATTCCTATCTCAAAAGACCGAAGAGACTCAAAGAAAAAACCTGGGGATGAGCTATACTCAGTCGATAGAATGCTTGTCTGGCATGCAGGAAGAGGTTCTAGGTTTGATTTCCAGCACTGAGATTTAATTCATGCCAAAACAACAAAGGGTGAAAATACAAGAGAAATTAATAAGCACCAAAAGAAATATATTCAAAGGGTTATAGTTCTTTTAGAATTTATCTAGCAGGGTTTCGGCTTTCGTTGGAAACTAACCCCCCAAAGAGATATGTTCACTCTATTAGTGACTTTGAAAATAACAGTTCTGATCCTGACAGTAATAAAAGCAACACAGCCACATGCTAGGCTCTAGGCATGTTATGGGTGATGAGTTACATTAACCGCAGTTATTGGGAAGCTGTTCTAGGGTGAGTTCACTGGCTCCAGGGAAGTCACCTTGGGAAGAGGGGGGGTGGTGAGGAGAAAGAGAAAAGGGTGTGCTCAGATGACATCGCGAGAAGAAAGAGAAGCAGTCATGGAGACCAAAATGTCTGAACTATATAGGGAAGAGACTCTGAGGGGCGTTCAGGGCTGGGGATGGAGTATGCTAGGGAGGGACCTAGGGATGGGAGAACCTGGGGGCCAGGTGTGCTTAGATATGTAAAATATGCACCTCCCTCCCTTGCCCAGGGATGGTGTGAAGGGGGGAGGGGGGGAGGGGGGGAGAGGGGGTGGGGGGATGGGAGGAGGGGGGAGGGGGGTGGGGGGATGGGGGGGGTGTCTAAAACCAAACGCATCTGGTGTTTGCTTATTTCATCTATTTTTTATTTTACTTTTTTTTTTTTTTTTGGTTTTTCGATACAGGGTTTCTCTGTGTAGCCCTGGCTGTCCTGGAACACACTCTGTAGACCAGGCTGGCCTCGAACTCAGAAATCCACCTGCCTCTGCCTCCCAAGTGCTGGGATTAAAGGTGTGCACCACTACTGCCCAGCTGAGACTACCTTATATAGCCTAGAACTTGCTAGACTTGACTTGCCTCCAACTCACAGAGATCCTCCTGCCTCGACCTCTGAAGCACTTAGATGACAGGTGTCTACCACCATCCTCAGATTTTTCTTTGGTTTTTTTTTTTTTTTTTTTGAGACAAGATCTCATGGTGAATCCCAAGCTGCTCCGAAATTTACAACCCCCCCCTTTAGATTCCTGAGTGCTGGGATCAGATTGTAGAGATGTGCTCCATTGCCGGCCATGGATCAGGGCATTGTTCAGCCGAAGCTAATGATGGACTCCTCAGCTATATTCCCAGCCCTGTAATATTTTTTTAAAGGCTTACATTTTTGGGGTTTTAATTAGGAGCACACGTGACTCTGAGTATGGCTGTGCACACATGATAAATGGGGCTCTAGGAGGCCCGAGGTATCAGATCTTTCTGGAGTTGGAGTTAAAGGCAGTTGTGAACCACCTGACATGGGCGTTGGGAACTTGCCTCAGGAAGAACAGCACTGATCTTAACTACTGAGCCATCTCTTGCACCCAATATTTTAATATAATATTTTGGGTAATAATACTAATTTTCAGAGTGACACACTGTGCTGTCAGCTCAGTTTGACTTCTTGGCTTTCAGGAGTATGGACCGTACATTAGCTGACCTTTCTTCAACGACGGAAATGTTTTAGATCCACGCTATCTACAACCATAACTACTGACTGAGATAGTGAAGCACCTGAAGAGTCATGAGAATAACTGAGAAAAGAAAATCTGCAGTCAGAGCACAGAGCCATGAGAGGCAAAGTGTTTTCTGTGTATCTATAGCTTGGATTAGCCATACTTGGTAATAGAAGAAGAAAATCATTTCCAGTTGAAGCCACTGTTATTTTGGGTGATAACAGTTCACAACTGAGCCCAGTCCAAACTAGTATAACTCATTACGTTTTACTCAGGAACAATGGCTGCACTTCTCAGGAGTGTTTCAGGACAATATTCACCCTAGACGGCATTATTATCTTCAATAGAACTATGCTCAGATTGGGGTCTGGATATCTGTGCTCTTTAAATGTGCGTTAATAAGATTGGGAAGACAGCTTCTTCTCAAAGCTCCTCTGGCAGGTGGGGAATGCAGATCTGCAACAGAATTGAAAGTGAAGCTATCACTTGATTTCCACCTCAGGGGCTCAGGAGATTTTGGGATGAGCTGGAACATGAGGACTCAGAGAGGCAAAACCCAGAGAGGGAAAGGCCTCCAGTTGCTGACTGCCTCTCTCAACTGTTGTTCCTCCAGAGTCTCTCCTGATGTGCCCCATACCTACTCACGTTGATAGTCTTCCGCCTTCACCACTGGGGGAATCAATTGCTCTTACAGGTCAAGGCTGAGCCTGGGAGGACCACACTCATGCAAGGTACACATGCAGAGGAATCAGTCATATGCAAGTAGGCAGAACGAGGGCACAAGGCTGGATACAAATGTATTTTCAAAATGTATTTTCAAAATGTATTTGTTTGTTGTCTTATCCACGGGCTCTAAGTTTCACCTATGGAGAGGCTGTGTGTGGAATCTACAGATATACACATATTTTTTTAATTGTATGCATTTACTCATGACTGTCAACTCATTAATGAGTGGCTTCGAGTGGCAGGTCTATGTGATACAACTTTATTGTCTTGTGATGTTATCATTGGAAGCTGAGCTTCACTAGTGCGATATAGTTGCTCCCCAGTTTCCTCGAAGGAAGGGTGACTTTCAAAAACCCCTATGGACATCAAAACCATCAAGTCTTATGTAAAACATGACAGTATTTATGTGTGATCTATTGCACATTCTCCTATATGCTTTAGATCATCACTAGATACTTTAATACCTAATACTATAAATGTTGTATAAATTAAGTACTGAGAAGAAAAATTATATATGTTTAATACAGAAATAATGTTTAAAATATTTTGAGTCTGAGGTTGGTTGAAACTGTGATGCAAAAGGCAAAGACATGGGTATCTGACAGTATCTGTATCACATGTAAAGCAATCATATTGGGAGAGGGGCACTTTCATCATCACAGAATCTATTTTGGCTGTCAGATGCAAGTATCGGAACTGGGTATAATGGAAAACATAGAAAGAGAAGACAGACAGTGTTTGCTCTCAAAGATGCTGTACTGGCTGGTTTTGGATGTCAACTTGACACAGCTGAAGTTATCACAGAGAAAGGAGTTTCAGTTGAGAAAATGCCTCTATGAGATCCAGCTGTAAGGCATTTTCTCAATTAGTGATCAAGGGTGGAGGGCCCCTTGTGAGTGGTACCATCTGTGGGCTGGTAGTCTTGGGTTCTATAAGAAAGCAGGCTGAGCAAGCCAGGGGAAGCAAGCCAGTAAGGAACATCCCTCCATGGCCTCTGCATCAGCTCCTGCTTCCTGACCTGCTTGAGTTCCAGTCCTGACTTCCTTGGGTGATGAACAGCAGCATGGAAGTGTAAGCTCAATAAACCCTTTCCTCCCCAACTTGCTTCTTGGTCATGATGTTTGTGCAGGAGTAGAAACCCTGACTAAGACAAATTGGT
>CM052711.1:51397329-51425300 GCA_028551405.1 Uromys caudimaculatus
GATAATGTTGAGAACAGTGCAGAAGATGGAGGCCTGGCTTGTGAAATTTCAGAGGGAAGATTAAAGATTCTTATCAGGGCCATTGCTTGTTTGATTTAAGATTCTGTGGTTTTGGTTAGCTGGGGCTGAAGAGTCAGCTGTGATTGACAGGATGCCAAAACTATTAAAGTGAGGACTTTGCATTGCTGGGACAATTGATGCTGGTTGGCTGGAGCTGGGAAATTAGTGGTGATTAAGAAGAGACCAGCATCATTGCGGTAACATCTTCTGGGAAGTGTTTTCTGAGAGCACAAAGAGGCTGTGTTCCAGAGATAGCCAAGGTTGTACCTTGTGCTGTGGCAGGACTTGGTAATGTGTAAGAGTCACCCAGGTGGTACTGGTTTTGAAGTCATGGAGGAGTCGTGAAAAGCAGCTGAGGCCTGGGCACTGTTGCATTGACAGCCCAGAATTGAAGGGGTCATGCAAAGGAGGTGAGGCTTGGCACCATGAAGAGAGCCTCTGAGAAGCTGTTTGTAAAGCCTAGTTGCAGCAGAAGACAGCAGTGTTTTGGAGATGCCAGTACCGTGAGATTACCACCAAGAACAGCAGCAGCGTTGGAGTACAGGCATCTGGAGCCCTGTGTGCTCCAAAGGGCAGAGCTGGAGAAGTGACTCAAGCCCTTGGATGAATTTAGAAGATTGTGAGTAGATCCCAGACACTGAACAGTTGAAATTTGATTTTGCTTTTGATTGTGACTTTGCCCTGATATATATTCCCTCCCGAAGAAAGACGGTATTTTAGTGGAGCCCACAGTTAAGAGACTGAATTTTTAAAGACTTTGAATTTTAAGAGATTGGATGTTTAAAAGGGACCAAAATGTTAATATGTAGGAATTTGTAAAGACTGTGGGACTTGTAAAGTTATTTAGATCTTGGGGATGAATAAGGAAGTAAGGGTCGAGGCTTATTGGTGATGTGCTTGTGTGTCAAGTTGACAAGGGGTCAATTGTACTGGCTAGTTTTGTGTGTCAACTTGACACAAGCTGAAGTTATCACAGAGAAAGGAGTTTTAGTTGAGAAAATGCCTCCACGAGATCCAGTGGTAAGGCATTTTCTCAATTAGTGGTCAAGGGCGGAGGGCCCCTTGTGGGTGGTACCATCTGTGGGCTGGTAGTCCTGGGCTCTATAAGAAAGCCAGCTGAGCAAGCCAGGAGAAGCAAGCCAGTAAGGAACATCCCTCCATGGCCTCTGCATCAGCTCCTGCTTCCTGACCTGCTTGAGTTCCAGTCCCGACTTCCTCTGGTGATGAACAGCAGCATGGAAGTGTAAGCTGAATAAACCCTTTCCTCCCCAACTTGCTTCTTGGTCATGATGTTCGTGCAGGAGTAGAAACCCTGACTAAGACAGATGTTGTACTGGAATATGTGTACAGTTGGATATCGTGACTCAGGCCTGCAGTCCCAACATCTAGGAGGCCAAAGCAGGATAAGGCAGGATTCTGGGGGCTGGAGAAATTACTATGAATTAATGGTGAGCCTGGCTACAGTGGGATACCCTGGTTTTTGTTTTATTATAAAGGCATACACGTAGAGAACTTCCACAGGGAACAGGTGACCGGGGCAATGGAAAAGGCAGAGAACTGGCTTCCGGCAAGGGCGACCTCAGTGTGAGTGCTGGCATTCCTCTTTGAGTGACTCCTGTTGCTGACTATCTGCCTGTCCATGAGCCTGAGACTCATGCTTTACTGAGGAAATTCCTAGAAAATCAGCTTTTACAAGTTCCTCACTTGAGCATCTGAGAACTGACTTAGAGTAAGCACTCACTAAGAACTGAATGGATGGATGGATGGACAGATGGATGGATGGATGAAAACTATCACAAACTCTTTTTTTTTTTTTTTGGTTTTTCGAGACAGGGTTTCTCTGTGTAGCCCTGGCTGTCCTGGAACTCACTCTGTAGACCAGGCTGGCCTCGAACTCAGAAATCAGCCTGTCTCTGCCTCCCAAGTACTGGGATTAAAGGTGTGCGCCACCACTGCCGGGCTATCACAAACTCTTTATCTTCGGTCTTCACCCTCCCTCTTTCCTGTATGGTCCTAATTAGTCCCCAAGATAAGACTGCTAAAATCAGTTTGAGTTAGAAACCTCTCTAATGAACACACATGTTGTCCTGAAAGAACACCCTGGAGAGGCCATCGGGGCCATTTAAAAAAGGGGATTCCTGATGGAGCTAAAGAGCGAAGCTCTCCTGAATGTTGTTCTGTGGCTATAAACAACAGAAGTTCGGTGAGAGTTAGCTTGCTCTGATCTGCAGGTACCAACGTCCCAAGCTGCAAAAACCTCCAAATAACAGGGTCAACCCCCAACCCTGGGCACAAGATGGCTATCTGAACAGGAGAATGTGAAGACACCACTTGATGTCACTATGACGGAACCGGCTGATGAACTAAGACACAGGAAAAAGAGGTGACACCCAGCTTGACTGCCCGTGTCTTTGACCCCAGCACACAGAGGCAGAGGCTGGAGCTTCACTAGGAATTTGATGACACGCTCAGGCTGCACAGTGAACTCCAGGCCAGCCTTCCAGGCTTGACCAGTCTAATTAATATCTTGACTCAAAAGCCCAAAACCAAAAATCAGTCAGAAACAATTCCATTCCTACAAGCCAAATCCACTCGACAGAGCCAAGATTAATTCTTGAGGGTGTGGCTGACTTAAACAAATTCTTTTCCCTGAAATAAAGGCCTTTCTGCCATTACATATGGTTCTAGGGGACATTCTATGTTCATACAACAGATAGTAAGGCATAGGGGCTCACCCCAGTGCTGATCCTGGGCAGCGACATTGAGGGCACCCATCCCTGGGAAACCCCCAGACCCCACGTCTCTGCATAGGGAACTAAAACACTGTGGCCAACTCAGCAAGGCCATGACTTGTGTGTTGCTGCCACATTTTCTAACTGCCTCACCCAGAGTCCTGGCCTCTTTGGTTAACATGGAAGGAAGAAAGAGTTCTGGGGAGACTGGCACTGATGACTGTTTTGTTGAAAAATGTAACACAGTTGTCATATTCTACTGGCCAAAAGAATCCATGGTGGCGGATGTCTGAATCCCAGCACTGGAGAGGTGGAGGCTGGAGGATCAGGAGTTCAAGATCATTGTTGCTACATAGCAAATTCAAGCCAGCCTGGGATACATGAGACCCTCCCAAAATAGGAGGAAGAGGAGGAGAAAGAAGTAGAAGAGGAAGAGGAGAAAGAGGAAGAAGTAGAGGAGGAAGAAGAGGAGGAGGAAGAGGAAATGAAGAACACAAGAAGGAAAGAAATAAGCAAAAACAAGAAAGGAAGGAAAGGAAGGAAGGAAGGAAGGAAGGAAGGAAGGAAGGAAGGAAGGAAGGAAGGAAGGAAGGAAGAAATATGTGTATATATGTGTATTTCTAGAAAAATCTGCTTTTCTTTTACCAACTACATGGCTCATGGTTTTTCAAGAAGGTTTCTCTGAGTAGCCTTGGCTGTACTGGAACTTGATCTGCAGGGTAGGCTGGCCTTAATTCAGATTTCCATGTGCCATGGCCTTCTGAGTGCTGGGATCAAGACTGTGCGCCACCGCCCGTGTCAGCATCCCTTATTTCTGCTTTCCTCCTCTTTCATCTCAAATACAGTGCTTTACATTTTATTATGTGTACATGTATGTATGTATGTATGTATGTATGTATGTATGTATGTATATTTACTAATTTATGTGCAGCACATGTGTTCAGGGGCCCTCAGAATCCAGAGGAGGGAGTCAGAGCCCTCTCAACTGAAGTTACAGTTTTAGCAGACCTGTGGGTACTTGCAGTAAAACCCAGGTTCAATACAAGCATACCAGCTGCTCTTAATGCTGGACCCAAACACAGTACTTTCTTTTCTTTTCTTTTTTTTTTTTTTTAGTTTTTCGAGACAGGGTTTCTCTGTGTAGCTCTGGCTGTCCTGGAACTCACTCTGTAGAGCAGACTGTCCTCGAACTCAGAAATCCGCCTGCCTCTGCCTCCCGAGGGCTGGGATTAGAGGCGTCCGCCACAACTGCCTGGCGCACAGTACTTTCTAACAGGTTGTCTTAGGCTCTCTGTGGCTGTGGTGAAACACCATGACCAAAACAACTTGGGGAGGAAAGGGTTCATTTGGCTTATGCTTCCATATTACAGTTCATCGTCAAAGGAAGACAAGACGGGAAGTCAAGCAGGGCAGGAACCTGGAGACAAGAATTGACACAAAGCTATGGAGGGATGCTGCTTCCTGGCTTGTTCCTTATGACTGGCTCAGCCTTATAGGACCACCAGCCCAGAGATGGCCCCGCCCACAGTGGGCGGCACCCTCTCCCATTAATCACTAGTTAAGAAAATGCTCTACAGGTTTGCCTGCAGCCCGATCTTGGCGAGGTATTTTCTCAACCGAGGTTCCCTCATCTCTGATGACTACAGCTTATGTCAAATTGACATGAAATTAGCCAACACACACGTGTAGCTCCAGCCTTAGCATCCACTTGGCTTGCAGACAGTCCCATGATCTATATCTGTGCTGTTTGAACCAAGTTACTAAGCATCTTATCACAGTGTAAAATAGTGTGGTACTTAGCTCACAGGGATGTTGTGGCGTCATAAAGATCAATACGTTAACACTCTTGAAACATATGTGGGATATGACAATAACCAAGAAATGCCCACACTCACCTTTTTCAAAATTAATAATATCTTAAGTACTTCAAGGCAGGATACCATCAATAGCTGACTGCCCAGAAAAATCTGCCATGGTAGCATTGTAGACAGACTCAGAGCGTAATGGGCTGGTATTCTGTGCCCTTGACTTTAAAGCACCAGTGGAAAGTAATAATAACTCCTAAAATGGGCACTAAGGATGGGTGAAGAAAACGGAGGAACCAAAAACCTTCCTTATCTCCTGACTTTAAAGGGGTGTTGCTGCTGTTGTTGTTGTTGTTGCTGCTGCTGTTGTCGTTGCTGCTGTTGTTGTTGCTGTTGTTGTTGCTGTAATCCTAACCAGGTAAAAGGCTCTGCTTTAACACTTTATAGACTAATACTCAGGAGAAAGACTCTAAAACTTCCAAATTAAGGTTTCCAAATTACAAATGAGAGCAGCTCAGTTGTAGTGGCAGTGTGTGTTAAAGCCCAGATGTACAGAGACAGAAAAAACTACTGGTCATGGACCCTTTCCTTAAGAGACTTACCAAAAGCATAATCTTTCTTTCTTTCTTTCTTTCTTTCTTTCTTTCTTTCTTTCTTTCTTTCTTTCTTTCTTTTTTTGGGTTTTTTTTTTTTTTTTTTTTGGTTTTTGGTTTTTGGTTTTTCGAGACAGGGTTTCTCTGTGTAGCCCTGGCTGTCCTGTAACTCACTCTGACCAGGCTGGCCTCGAACTCAGAAATCTGCCTGCCTCTGCCTCCCAAGTGCTGGAATTAAAGGCATACACTACCACTGCCAGGTTAAGCATAATCTTTCTTAAGGAATTCAGTTTTAAGTAGAGAATAGCAAAGAATAACACAAAATGGTAACAAGTGGGCACATCCTACAATAAACTGCTCGGTTAGGGCCAAATAAGTCTCTCCCAACATGGCCAAAGACAATTAAATAGTTGACCCAAAAGCAGTTTGTATTTTTGTGACTCAGTGATTTTTACTCTAAAAGCAATTACCAGGGCCCTGCCTCATGGGTGAGTAGAAGGTGGGATAGGAACGGGGAGAGTGCTTTTGCTGACTCCTGGCTCCTGTGTGGGGCCTAGTGCCCAAACTCAGCTGTGTTTCTATTTCCTGACCTGGAAATTGGGGCCAGTAGGTGAAGCCAGCAATAGATAGGTTCAGAAAAATAATTAATCTACAGGAAGGGTGGAATAAACTGTCTCCTAACACTAAAGAAAAAAAAAAAACGCACCAAGCTTTGAGTTCAAGGGACTCAAAGCAGCAAGCATTTGGAGATTAAAATCTACTAGAGTGGAAACTATGAAGGTCCAGATGGCTTCACAGGAGACTTAGGGACAGTGTAGCACGTGTTGTCCTGACAGTGTCACCACCATACCAACAGGACTCATAGTCTTTGTTTGTTTGTTTGTTTGTTTATTCTTGGTTTTGTTTACATAAACAATTTTCTATTAATCACCACTCCAATGGGTATATCAAACAGGCAGGGTGGTGCTATGACACAGTCTGGAAAGGGCTGTCTAAGGCCTTTCAGGGGTGGGGCAGGGCGTTTATTCTGTCTGCAAAGGGTAAGAAACCTTTTGCTGTTACAACGGTCAGACAACAACAGTAAAATTAATTAGCACTCAAACATAACCAGGATCCTGCAGCTTCCTAGAGACCTAGACACACACACACACACACTCACACTCACACTCACACAGACTCCCAATTGATTTATTGCTCAATTAAAAATAGAAAAGGAGGCCAGGTGTTGTGGGGCATGCCTGTAATCACAACACTGGGGAGGTGGAAGCAGGAGCATCAAGGGCAACCTCAGCTAAATAGTGAGTTGGGGCCAACCTGGGCTACTTTCGACCCTAGCTCAAAGGTAAAAATTATATATGTGTATGGGGTGTGTGTGTGTGCGCGCGCGTGTGTGTGTGTGTGTGTGTGTGTGTATCCATCCCAGGAGTTAGGACCACTCAGTGGTTTTGCAAAGGATTCAAGTTCAGTTCCCAGCGCTCGTGTCAGATGACTCCGAACCCCCTGTACATCCAGCTCAGGGGGACCCTGATCTGCTCTCCAAATGCACCTGTACTAAGTTGCACATACCTCCTCCAACACACATTATAAAAATAAGAAAAATAAATCTTATAAAAGAAAAGAGACTTTAAAATTCTAAATGGTAACCGGGCAGTGGTGGCACACGCCTTTAGTCCCAACACTTGGGAGGCAGAAGCAGGTGGATCTCTGAGCTTAAGGCCAGCCTGGTCTACAGAGTGAGTTCTAGGACAGCCAGGGCTACACAGAGAAAGCCTGTCTCAAAACAACAAAACAAAAGAAAAACCCTAGATGGTAAAATTAAAAACAGGAAATTCACCAAAAGAATTCTAAGTTGTAGGGGTCAAGGTTTCAGCCATTTGAGAAATACTATGTCCTTTGTGGCTTGAAGCTTTGTGAAGACCCAGAGAACAGGCATTAAAAAGCACCTTAGTAGATACAAATCTTGAGATGGGTGAGAGTTACCCGGTGAACACAACATTGTTACAACTTAACTCTTATTTTCAGCCAGACCCACTCTAGAAAACTCAGTGGTGGGATGCAGGAATGTGAGCTAAACAAATCCAACAGGTCAGCTCAAAGCACATCACCTGCTCGGGCTAACGGCATCCTCACCATCAACTCCAGGTCCTGAAAAGCTTCCTTCAACCTGAATCCTTTTCTTGTTTCCTCTAAGCAACCAGTGGAAACCTATGTAATTCCCTCCTTATAAAAAGCCTTCATTTGAAGGTGCCTTAAAGGTTAATGGTTAACTCCTTTGTTTGTGGTTCCATGAATATAGGTCACATGAGTAACGAGTCCTTAGACAGAAGGTACATAAAGAGGTAGTGGATGGTTCAGGACCTTATTACGACATGTCCATCAAACCCAAAGGGGCAAACAATGTGTCTGATTGATTTCTTTTTTTTTTTCTAAAGTGTGGCTGCCAGCTATCATGTGACATTTAGACCCCAAACTAAATCTGGAAGCTGAAGCAAAAGCTTTAGTGACTCAACTCGAGGGACCAGCCTCCGGAAGAGCGACTTTCCACCACGTGCCAGATCTGATCTCTCCTGCAACTGAGTTGTTGGTGGCTCAGAAATGTCTGTGTAAACAACGACCCAAGGATGGATAGGCTTGGGGAGAAGAAAACAAAACCCATTCATAGTGTTCCCAGCAATGCGACCTGGTACATCTTTCACGGTTTCCTCTTGTGCTAGGCAAGTACTCTACACTGAGCTACACCACCAGTGATACCTGTGGCTTTTTAATTCGTTTGCTTCTTTGTTTAAAATTGGGTCTCACTATGTAGCCCTGGCTGGCCTGGAACTTGCTATGTAGACCAGGTTGGCCTCAAATTCAGAGATCTGTGGAATTAAAGGTGTGTACGGTTCAGTTCAAACTCAGAGAGCTGCTGAAATTAAAGGCAAGTACCATCACCCAGGTAAATCTTGTTTGTTTGTGTTTGGTTTTGGTTTTGCGCTTGTTTTTTTTTTTTTTTTTTTTTTTTTTTTTTTTTTTTTTTTTTTTTTTTTTTTTTTTTTTTTTTTTTTTTTTCTTTTTCTTTTTTTTTTGAGACAGGGTTTCTCTGTGTAGCTCTAGCTGTCCTGGAACTCACTCTGTAGACCAGGCTGGCCTTGAACTCAGAAATCCTCCTGCCTCTGCCTCCCGAGTGCTGGGATTAAAGGCGTGCACCACCACCGCCCGGCTTTTGCGCTTGCTTTTCAAGACAGGGTTTTCCTGTATAGGCTTGGCTGTCTGGAACTCTGTAGACCAGGCTAGCCTTGAACTCACAGAGATCCACCTGCCATTACCACCTGGCTTGTCTGTCACCTTAAATATTTCAAGCCTATCAGTCTCTCTTCTGGTTATCATTGTGAAGATCTTTGGGATTTGCTTAAGGGTAAATATTTTTTATTTCCCAAATTATCACACCTACAGTCTCTTACCTCACAGTGCTGTTACTTAGCCTCGGTTACTGGGGTGCACTGTGACCCTAGTGACCTCAGCTAATCCCCCACGTAGTCCTTTTGTGTTCTGTTGACTCCTGCTTTTCTCCTCAAGCTTCACATTCAGGGTGGGTCTCAGGAGAGATGCTAAGTATGCGCGTGCATGTGTGTGTGTGTGTGTGTGTGTGTGTGTGTGTCTGTGTCTGTGTCTGTGTCTGTGTGTCTGTGTGTGTCTGTGCGCGCGCACGCGCGCGGGAGCGCTGTAGGCTGCAGGGGCTCAGTCACAGCCAGCCAGAGGTCTCCAAGAACAGACAGCAAGCACACATCACATTAGGAAGGGATAGTTTCCTTTTTCTCTAAGGCGCTATGGATCAAGTTGGAGCCTTAAACATGCTAGGCAAGAAAGATGCCCTGTTCTAGACTCCAGCACATTAAGAGAAGGCTCTTGGGAATGCTGGGAGAGACTGGACAATCATGGTGGTGAGTCTAACATCACAGCCAGATATGTGAAGTTCATGGCACTGGAATAAAAATTAAACATGGGGCCGGGCAGTGGTGGTGCACGCCTTTGATCCCAGCACTCGGGGGAGGCAGAGGCAGGTGGATTTCTGAGTTCGAGGCCAGCCTGGTCTACAGAGTGAGTTCCAGGACAGCCAGGGCTACACAGAGAAACCCTGTCTCGGAAAAAAAAAAAAAAAAAGACCTTTTCTCAAGAAAGCCACCGGTGAGAACCAAGGCTGCTCTCAGCTATTCATTCTCACCGTGCAAAGGATTTCCATCCCCTGTAAGGATGATAGGATTTGTCCTTTCCCAAGGCATGATGGGGGAAGAGGGTCAAAAGAAATGAGGTGCTGAAGTCCCAACTCACTGAGGAGAGAGCTTCAAAGAACACATATCAGAGAGAACACACAAAGCTACCTAGTGTGAGGTCTGCATCCCAAAATCAAAGACAGAAAAGGCTGGATATGGTGACCCCGTTCTGTTGTGCCAGCATTTAGGGAGACAGAGGCTGGGATCATGAGTTCTAGGCCAGTCTGCACTACAGAGCAAACAAGAGGTGGTAGTTGCGTGATGGTGGTGGTGGCAGCCTTTAATCCCAGCACTCAGAGACAGAGTCAGCTGATCTCAGAGTTCCAGTCAGTCTGGGCTACAGATCAAGTTCCAGGACAGCCTGGGACTCCAAAACAAAACAAAACAAAACAACGAAAAAAAAAACAGGAACAACAAAATGGGGTGCGGAGGGGCAAAAACTAAACATCAACTAATTTTCAGTGATCAAACTTTTAAGTTCTAAGATAATATAAATGTTTTTAATAGACACACACGCACACACACGAAAGATATTTGAAACTAAGTGAAACAAAATGTTTAAAAAGATTGTAAGAGCTGGGCGGTGGTGGTGCACGCCTTTAATCCCAGCACTCGGGAGTCAGAGGCAAGCGGATTTCTGAGTTCGAGGCCAGACTGGTCTGCAGAGTGAGTTCCAGGACAGCCAGGGCTACACAGAGAAACCCTGTCTCCAAAAACCAAAAAAAAAAAAAAAAAAAAAAAAAAGAAGATTGTAAGAGCTAAAACAAAAATTATCTAAATTAATAAAGTATAAATTTCACATTAGATGCCAATAATCAGCCCATGGTGGGCTTTGGAATCATTTTCCCCCATTGATCTTTTCGAGGCTCTGCTAAGGCAGATTTATCTTGCAGTTAGTATTTAGAACCACAGCCATCTGTAGAAGAAATCAAGTTGGACATAGGAAACCAATATTATTACAGAAAGACTTCAAATCCAGCTCTTGAAGTCTTCCTATGGGGCTGAGGCTTGGAGCTTTCCACTCACCAGCACCCTGCCTCTCTCCACCAAGCTCTGAGATCTCAGCCTCGATCAGCATTCCCCACTGGGCTCTTGAAGTCATATGCTTCAGCCTCAGTTAAAACAAATGGAATTTATTTTTCAAATTTGCAAATTTATCCTAAACACAGTTGAAGTTCTTAAGCTGTTTAGGACATGGCTCGGAAGGTTTTCTGGTGGGAAGCGTCATTTGAAACATGTTTCATATTATCTAGTACAAAGCATAGAAAATGCTAGCATGCTAGCAAGCCTCATAAAACGGTTAAAGCTGTTACCCCAGCAGGTGATAGTTAACCTTGATTGTCTGCCCGATTAGATAGAAAGGCGGCTAGATTAGCGAAGCGCATTCTAGTGGGTCTTCCAGAGCATTTCTAGAAGCCACTGCCTCTGGAGCAGCAATGGAGGAAGAAAAGACCTGCCCAGGCTGTGGTGGCACCGTCTGACAGGCTGGCCCCAGATGGGCAAGGTGGACAGAGGAAGCCTCTTGGTACAGGGACCTCCGTACTTCCTGAGAGCCTGCGTACACTGCTGTTGCAGTTGTCTGTGGACATAGACTCCACCTTCTCAGCCCTTCAGCGTGGACTCCTGCCGGCCACTCCACGGGGAGCTTCCAGTCCCTCAGCCCCAGACTCTTGATGTGCGGCTTTGGACTACCCAGTTAATCTAAATTCGACTATGTAAGTGGATCTAATAAGCCCCCTTTAGAAGTTTACATGTTGGCGTGTTCATCTAACCCTGACTAACATTATTGGCCACTGTGCCTCTTAGAAATATTAAGGACTGAATAGGACATTGTAGCATTTTAAATTGTCCACCAGCCGGGCATGGTGGCACATGGCTTTAATCCTAGCACTCTGTAAACAGAGGCAGGAGGATCTCTTGAGTTTAAGGCCAGCCTGGCCTACAAATCCAGTTCCAGGACGGCCAGGGCTACACACAGAAACCCTGTCTGGAAAAGAAAAAGAAAAAGAAAAAAGGGAAAGAAAAGAAAATTGTCTGCCCCGTTTTAAAACAATGGAAGTTTAATCTAAAGTACAAGTATTGTACTAAGTCAAGTACGACAGAAATGAAAGGATGTTTAACTTGACCTCTCGTGCTCGCTCTCTCTCTCTCTCTCTCTCTCTAACAGGGCCTTGCTATGTCACTTTATAGAAACAGAGGCTCCTGCTGCCCTTCCCAAGTGGCACACATTAGTTAGTTTTGCTTGTTTTCCTTTTCATGGTTAAAAAAAATATGTGTAGATTTGAGAAGAATAAGCGACAGTGGAATGAATATTTAATGTTTTTCTACTCTAGTAGAACACTTTCACCTTGGAGTGGCTATGTGGTGTGCAGCCATAGGGGATCACAATGATTTCCGGTTTGGGGGTGGGTTTGTTTGTTTATTTTTGTTGTTTTCAGGACAGGGTTTCTCTGTGTAGCCCTGGCTGTCCTGGAACTCTCTTTGTAGACCATGGTGGCCTCGAACTCACTGAGATACGGCTGCCTCTGCCTCCCGAGTGCTGGGGTTCCAAGGCTGCGCCACAACCACCTGGCAATGTCCTTTTCTTCGTATCAGGCATTAATTCTTCAATCCCATAATCCTCACGAGATAAGACACAGGCACAATTACTACCTTTATATATGGATAAAGAAATTGGTGATGGCCGGGCAGTGGTGGCACACGCCTTTAATCCCAGCACTTGGGAGGCAGAGGCAGGTGGATTTCTGAGTTCGAGGCCAGCCTGGTTTTCAGAGTGAGTTCCAGGACAGCCAGGGCTACACAGAGAAACCCTGTCTCGAAAAAACCAAAAAAAAAACCCCAAACAAACAAACAAACAAACAAAAACAGAACCTACACCAAACTCTACACTTGATTTAATTATTTTTACGTTAATTTATGTCTATGTATGTGTGTCTGTGTGTACATATGCCACTTGAGTGGAGGCTTCGGAGGCCAGAAAAGGGGGTTGAATCCCCTGGAGCTGAAGTTACAGGAGGTTGTGAGCCACCCTACACAGGTGCTAGGATCTAAACCAGGTCCTCTCAAAGAACAGGAAGAGTTCTTAGCTCTGAGTCATCTCTCCAGCCCTTACTCTCTATTTTACATAGATGTGTGTGTGTGTGTGTGTGTGTGTGTGTGTGTGTGTGTGTGTGTGTGTGTGTGTGTGTGTGCGCGCGCGCATATATGTATATCCTTTAGAGAAGCACTTGGCTATTTCCTATTCCTAGAGTCTCCCCTCCTGGTAGCACCCCTTGCCTCCCACTTGTGCAGACCTTGAATCTCCTTATGTCCTCCTTGGCCCCCAGGAGAAGTGCTGACCTAGATGGCGCCTGGTACAAAGCAGATAGTCATTTAATAAACGTCAGCCTGAGAATCCCGAGGCCCAGGTTTATCCTGGCTCTGTCACTGCAAACCTGCTCACCAGTGAGACTCTATGCCTTTCTGCTTCACAGATTATTCACCCATGAACCAAGAAACTGGACCCTAACTATACCAACCTCTTCATATCTATCCTGCTTTTGTGTTGTTCTGAACCTTTGTCTCCTACTTGTGGGAAGAACTCTGTAGGACCATATAGTGTGCCTAGTCATTTGATTTTTAATAATATTGAATGATGGTTGATAAAAAGAACAAACAAACAAACAACAAGTTGGCTCAATTGTTCAAAGTTAGGCAGCGAGTCCGGATAACAGGAGACCCTAGGTCATGACTAAATGCTGTTTTGTTATGACTTAGAATTATTCCAAATTGGGCCCCAATGCCTTCATAGTGAGTTCCAGGGCAGCCTGGGCAACAAAGTGATACCTTGTCTTAAAAACAACAACAACAACAACAAAAACAAAAAAAAACCCAGAAACCAAAGGCAAAACAAGAGACGAGCCCGTTCTGTCCACTTCATATGCAAAGCTGTGAGCATCAAGATGGATCATTTGGCCATCAGTCTGTAGAGATTTTTGTCCTATGAAGGAAATGTGGGTTTGTGATAGACCACGGAGAGTGGATACAAAAGTTTTATTTTATTTTTTTTTAAGGTGGTGAATGTCTTAATTTTTTTTTAAAGCCAATCCATCAAGACAGCAGGGATGTCAGTGCTGCTTCATTACAGCTGAACTTCCGAACTTTCTGATGAGCTCCCGTGGGCCCCAGAAGACTGTGTGAGCCAAAGTTGGGTTTAAGTTTTAATTACTATGCCTAAGAGATCCATGAAACAAAGTGCCTCTGACCTGAAAGCCCCTTGCCCAAGGACAGATATTTCCTGAAATGCTGGAGGCTGTTGTTTATGGCAGATAACAAGCCACAAGTTTTCACTCCCTTAAACAAGTTTGGTTAACCCACCTGCACCTGATATGCTTGGTCACATGTGGGCCTTGTGGGGCTGCCTTTTTTTAAGGTGGGACATGTGGCTATTTTCTAAAAACCCAGAGATAGATCTGACCAGAGAGTCCATCAACCTGGACAGTATTTAATTTAAAGCTTTATTCAAATTTGGCTTTAAATTGTGGGATTAACAATAGCTTTATTTCAGCCAGGGCTACACAGAGAAACCCTGTCTCGAAAAAAACAAACAAACAAAACAAACAAACAAAAAAACCAATAGCTTTATTTTATTGCCAGCTCATTTAAAAATTAAGGTTGACCTTTTCTTTTTCTTTTTCTTTTTCTTTTTTTTTTTTTTTTTTTTTTTGGTTTTCTGAGACAGAGTTTCTCTGTGTAGCCCTGGCTGCCCTGGAACTCACTCTGTAGACCAGGCTGGCCTCGAACTCAGAAATCCACCTGCTGGAGAGACGGCTCAGTTGTTAAGAGTACTGACTGCTCTTCCAGAGGACCCAGGTGCAATTTCCAGCACCCACATGGCAGCTCACAACTGTCTTTTTTTTTTTTTCTTTTTTTTTTTTTTTTTTTCTTTTTTTGAGACAGAGTTTAGGCCTGGCTGTCCTAGAACTCACTCTGTGGACCAGGCTGACCTCGAACTCACAACTGTCTTTAACTCTAGGATACAACACGCTCAAACAGACATATATGTAAGCAAAAACCACCAATGTACATAAAATAAAAATAAATTTCAGACTATATTCTGATCGTCTAACATGTTCACATTCTAGAACATTCTTTCCGAAGTTTAAGGGACAAGGCAAAGTTTAGCTATATGAGTCTTCTCCAAGGTCACGCTTCCCAGAGGAGACATTAGGCTGTACTGGGCTTGTGTGACAATAAGGGCCTCCCTCACTGTTTTAACCACCCTTCCACCTTGTGCTTGTTACATGGTCTCTATACCTCAGTTTTGTTTTATCTGTTTGTGTTTGAGTTAGTTTGCTTGAGACAGAGTCTCACTGTACAGCCCTGGCTGGACCTGGGAACTCTCTATGTAGTTCCCAATGACACTGAATTCACAGACAACTGCCTGGGGTGCTGAGATAGATACATGAGGCTTGATACCAGACCGGCTTTATTTTTCTATGGTTTGTGTGTTTGTTTGTTTATTTTTAAGTTTTATTTATTTTATGTATGTGAGTACACTGTAGCTGTCTTCAGACACACCAGAAGAGGGCATCAGGTTCCATTACAGATGGTTTTGAGCCACCATGTGGTTGCTGGGAATGGAACTCAGGACCTCTGGAAGAGCAGCCAGAGCTCTTAACCGCTGAGCCTTCTCTCCCGCCCTGTTGTTTATTTTTGAGACAGCATATCACTAAGACAAGCTTAGGCCTGTCTCACAACTGACTGTCACACTGTCTCAGCTCTCCACCACATTCCACACCTGCCCCAGGGCTGAGATTATAGATGTATACAGCCACAGGGCCACACACTGTTGAGCCTCAGTTCTTCATTTTTAAAATGGGTGTGGTAACAGGGTGAGAGGACTTGACTTCCAGGTTGTTACACTTGGTGGAATGGGGTCTGGTATAGTAACTAGTCTTTATTCTGGTCACTGTTGAGATAGGGCCTCACTTTGTAGTCCTGGCTGTCCTGGAGTCCCCTAGGTAGAATGTTTGGACTAAAGGAATTTATCTCTAGCTGCCATTGCTTAAGCCTCTGACTGTGGTGAGCTGCAAACAAGCCTAGCTCTCATGGTTATGAGAACTCCCTGGATTTAAGAAAGAAAATAACCCAGGCATGGTGGCACAAGTCTTTAATCCCAATACTCAGGAGGAAGAAGCAGGAAGAGCTCTGTGAGTTCTAGGATAGCCTGGTCTACATAGCAAGTTCCAGGCTAGCCAGGACTCCATACAGAAACCCTCCTGTCTAAAAAGAAAAAGAAGAGGAAGAGGAGGAGGCAGAGGAGGGAGAAAGGATAATGGGGGGGGAACAACAAGAAAAAATATGAAAGTGGTTTTGGTTCTGTTTTTTCTTGTAATGAATTAAATAAAGAGAAAGGAAAATTCCCCCAAATGTTCCCACTTCTCCAGCCCAGGGCAGCCTCTATGTAGGAGTTTCAAGTTTCATCATATCCAAATGAAGACATACAAGATCAGGGTCTGAGAGACTATGGAATCCCTGTCACCAATCCATGATTACCCCACCCAAAGGGATTGCATTTCTCAAATTGCAATTTGAAATCATGGGCATCCTCAGGCAAAGCCGGGCTTCCTAAGGGGTGTGGGATCAAACACAAGACCTTACACACGGGCTAGGCATGGGCTCAACCCTTGAACTTCAGCCCTGCCCCTCATTCCTCCACCCTCAGCTCCAGCTGAACTTCCCTAGTGCTGTCCACCATTTCCCATCCTGTGGTGGCTCAGTGACAGGAGGATTTGCATCTTGTTTAGAGATAAAATCAGGTTGTGTTTGTCAATTCTGCTCATGCTCCCATCTCATCCCGCAACTCCAGTCTACCCATTGTCCTCAAACCCTGCTCACTGGTGACTCAGACGCAGGGAGAGGCAGATGGCAGCTGTGGCTCTGTAGAGCATCCTCGCCTCACCGTGGGAGGGAGAAGGGCATGGCCACTGTGTACCCTCAGCGGTGTGTACCCTCAGCTGGGTACAGAAGGCAGGCTCTCTCTACCATCTCTCTTGAAGGACACTCTGCCCTTATGGATGCTGTGCCCTACTGCACGACTTTGTCCTTTACAGATCACTAGATAGCTCCAGAAGAATGTCAATAACCATCTGCCAAACTATTAAAGGAGAAAAAATACCAGGAGCCATGCAATTTCCACAGGAGCTGACACACCACACTTGACCCACTTGACAAACCCTGAAGCCAGCTCTGGCCCAAGCCCTGTTAAAAGCCTGTGGAGAGCAATGACAACTGGCCTGACTCTCAACTGGAAAAACCAAGAGTCACCCACCAGTCCTTACCAGCCAGTTAACCTCAATTGAGCAAATAACTCACAAGCCTCCATTTTTCTGCTCTTTAATGGTTAGGAGGGGTGAGTAGGGGGAAAGGATCCCTGCTGTTTACCTAACCTGGGTAACCCTAAAGACTGACTGAGACAGTTTTCATCATAACTCAGCCAGGTACCTACCAGACAGTAGAGTCAGCTTAGACACTGAGGAGGTCGAGGTGTGTAACTCATGCATAATCTTCCCACTCACTCGGGAGATTGAAGCAAGAGGCACTTGTGTATCATGACCAGCCAGGGCTATGTACAAACATGGTCTCAAAAAAATTAAAGTCCCCCCCACCACCACCACCAAAAAGAAGACTATAAAGGCCGGGAAGTGGTGGCACATGCTTTTAATCCCAGCACTTGGGAGGCAGAGACAGGTGGATTTCTGAGTCCGAGGCCAGCCTGGTCTACAGAGTGAGTTCCAGGACAGCCAGGGCTACACAGAGAAACCCTGTCTCGAAAAACAAAACAAAACAAAACAAACAAACAAAAAAGAACCACTGAAAAAACTGGAGCAGCAGTCTATCGTGCCTGTGTCTGAAAGTGTGTAGTATGTTTGTGTTGTATTCAACAGCCAGAGGCCAATGTTTGTATCTTCTTCCTTTAGTCTTCTCCTTTTTTTATTTTGTTATTGAGGGAGGCTCTCATTAAGTAGCTTTGGCTGGCCCAGAACTCACTATATAGACCAGGTTAGTCTCAGATGTACAGAGATCTGCCTGCCTCTGCCTTCCATGTACTTACGTCAGAGGTGTATACCACTATGCCGTTTAATGTTTAATTTTACTTTATTTTATTTTCATGGTGTTAGAGGTCATACCCAAGACCTTGAATAAGCTAAGCCCACAACCTACTGTTGGGCTTTAGCCCCAGACCTTTGTTTATTTGGGGGTTTTGTTTGCTTATTTTGTTTTGGTAGGAGTGTAACAGACATCATGGAAGAAGCCAGAGCAAAGGCAGGGAAACATTGGGTAACAGAAGCGAACTCTTGAGAAGTGATGAAGAGCGTTTATATACCAGTCACTGAGTTAGACATGCCATAGCGCCATTTTCATGTCATCTTCCCACCATTCCAAGCGATGAACCACGCTACCGCCAGGCCAAGAAAACAGTTCTGTGAGTGAGAAGCTGCCCAGTTGAAGGCCTGGAGGGTTCCAGGTGAGCCACTGGCCTTCAGTCTACAGTCCATGGCTGAAGAAACAGGGTTCCCACCTCAGTGAAGAACTACAGCAGCAGTGGTAACCACAGCAAAAGGGTAAACAGTCAACGAAGGCAAGTCGGTTTAAAATAAATAAATAAAAGCAAATACTTTTCTTTGGCAGTTAGAGGAGGGTTTAGCCTACATCAGGGTGGATCTTCTAATTTGAATAATCTTAGCAAAATATATAAATAAATCATCCCTCACAGGGGAGCCTCTGTAGAGCCTTATCACATCTAAATGTCAAGTTTAGTCAATATTAACCATCAGAGCCAGTCGTTGAAGCCTCGTAGTTATACATTTTTTATTTACCTATAATTATGTTCTCTCCTCTTTATGAGAGAATCACACACAATGACTAGGATAATCTGAGATGCCAAATATTTAGTAGATAAGCCTGGAAATAGTGACAGAGCCGAGGGTGTAACCCACTGGCATGCGCAAAGCTTTGGACTAGATCCCCACCCAGGCGAGGAAAAATGAGTGAACAACCTACAAATGGACCTACCTCTTTGGAGAAAAGTAAGCTTGTTACAGTTCAAGACTGCCTTGAACCCCGGATCTTCCTGTCTCAGCCTCCTGAATGCTGGGGTTGTAGGCTGTGTCCCCACCGCTGACTCTGAAGTTCTTGTTGGCTTTGTGATTTCAGATGCAAAATATTCCCTGCGTTTCTGGTTGTACGTGTGTTTTGTGGGTATACAGGGCATCAGATATGCTGGAGCTGGAGTTACAAATGGTTGTGAACTGCCATGTGCCTGCTGGGGATAAACCCGGGTTCTCTGGAAGAGAACTGTTAGCATGTACTAGGCAGTCCTGTCAGCCATGGACACTGAGCCATCTCTTCAGCCCCTAGCATGGTCTTTGTTTTTAAACTGCTTTTTTTTTTCTCTATCAAAGAACTAAAAATTAAATCCAGAGCCTAAAACACATTGGGCCAGGGTTCTATTATTGCATTAAACCTCTGGCCTAATTTTTGTTAGTTTTATTCTTTTCTCCAATACCTTGGAGACTATAACATATAGGAATATGTGTCCTTAATCTATTATAGCTAGTAAATAGACATTCGACTCATCATCCATTGCTTTGTTAAGAAAGAATTTCACTGGGTGTGCCGGTGCACACCTTTAATCCCAGGTGGATCTCCGTGAGTTCTCGTGGTCAAGTGAGACCCTGCCTCGAGCACCAACAATGAAGAGAAATAGAGGGATGGAGAGAGGCAGAAACAATATCAAGGAAGAATATTTAAGACTCCATTATCAGAGAAACCCTGTCTTGAAAAAAAAAACAAAAAAAAAAGACTCTCCTTTATCACCTTTTATTGAACATTTTATTATTTCTTATTTCACAAATAACTGGGACAGAAAAACACCTGTTTCTCTGCCTGTGTCTGTCTGTCTGTCTGTCACTTGAGGGAGAGGTTTAATGAAACAGAGTTTCTCTGAGAGGATCTGGCTATCCTGGAACTAGCTCTGTAGACCAGGCTGGCCTCGAACTCAGAGATCTGCCTGCCTCTGCCTCCCAAGTGCTGGTTTTAAAAGCATGCACTACCACTGCTCAGAAACATGTCTCATAAAGTATTGATCAAAGACTGAAAATTGAGTTCTGTGGCTTCATACAGAGTCAGCCACGTTTGGTAGTTCAGGCTAGAGAAACAACTGACAACTGAATGCTTGTCTGTTTTCATGTTATCTGTCAAATGATGCTAGATAGCATATTAACTTTCAGCCCCGTGAATCAGGACTGTCTGAGACCCATCTTGATGGTCTGTATTTTAGAAGTCACTTTGGATTCTGAATAGTTTCCTCTTTTTTAAAAAAAAAAAAAGCAGCTGGGCAGTGGTGGTGCACGCCTTTAATCCCAGCACTCAGGAGGCAGAGTCAGGCAGATTTCTGAGTTTGAGGACAGCCTGGTCTACAGAGTGAGTTCCAGGACAGCCAGGGCTACACACACAGAGAAACCCTGTCTTGAAAAACCAAAAAAAAAAAAAAAAAAAAAAAAAAAAAAAAAAAAAAAAAAAAAAAAAAGCAAAATAGCTTAGATCCTCTGATTTTTTTGCTTTTTTTTTTTTTTTCCGAGACAGGGTTTCTCTGTGTAGCCCTGGCTGTCCTGGAACTCACTCTGTAGACCAGGCTGGCCTTGAACTCAGAAATCTGCCTGTCTCTGCCTCCCAAGTGCTGGGATTAAAGGCGTGTGCCACCACTGCCCGGCTGATCCTCTGATTTTTGTTTGTTTGTTTGTTTGTTTACATTTTTTTTTTTTTTGGTTTGGTTTGGTTTTGGTTTTTGGTTTTTCAAGACAAGGTTTCTCTGTGTAGCCCTGGCTGTCCTGGATCTCACTTTGTAGACCAGGCTGGCCTCGAACTCAGAGATCCCCCTGCCTCTGCCTCCGGAGTACTTGGATTGGAAGTGTGTACTATCACACCTGGCTTTCCTTAAATATTTTTAAAGGGTGAAAACTGGAAACAAAACAACAGGGAGTTTGCTCCAGTTACTCCCGACGAAGATTGTAAACTGTCAAGCACTGGTAATGAGTGTAAAAACAAGTGAACGCCACGCAGCCTGTGGAGGGGCTGTTCTGAGAGAAAATCGCAAACATTCTGCTTTCTAAAGGACTGGCTCGGGCTCTGTTTAATGATTAGTGCTGTCAGAAATGAGTAATATTTACATGCTCAGAACAGTACTGAAGAAAAGCCAATGTCTTTCCAGACAGGTGCTACATTTCCCACAGTTAGTATAAGGAATGGATGGAAAATCTTTACTTAGGTCTTTTCGCTCAAACCCCCCACACCACCATTTTACATAATGTGCCAGAAATTATTTAAAAAAAAAAAACTGATAAAAAAAAAATCATGCCAGCCTTAGCCTGGGTCCTATATGGAATCAGCAAGAGGTGCCAGTGAGAATGCCCAGTTAAGCAGTGGCCTGGCAGGAGCTAGCAGCTTCTAACCTGTCTGCGAGGCTCCTGGAGCCTGGTCTAAGAATGAGTGTCGTAGGCTGCTCATTCTTCATGACCCCAGATAACTGGCACACTTAAAGGGACTTGCTGGCATGTCTGAGCAAGTCCTTCACTGTAAACCTAATAATTTTACAGGGATAATAGTTCATAGATATATGCATCCGTAGTCCTGGAAGCACACACTCAGGAAGTTTACAGTGACTGTAACTGATTAACTGCTCTTTAACATCCCTGTGCAATATGGGTTCAGATGACATCGTTGAGGGCCTTTTGGATTTTGGCAGAGACGCCTTAGGGTCATTAGTTATCTGTCAATCATTTACAAATTCTTTCTGAAAGCGGTTAGCAAATAGAGTGTTGCCATTATAAACATGTATTCTTTATAAACCTGAGTCATGATGAGCCGTACTGATGAGCTCACTGGGGTGAGGAAGGTGTTTAAGACAGAACGCTGTTACAGAAGATGCCCACGTTTGTCCAAAGGAGATGGTGAGGCTGTCCCTTGATTGAGAAACACAGTTCCTAAAACAAGAAGCTCTGAGTGACTTTGGGTTTGGCTCCACAGAGTCACAGTTAGTTGCTTGTTGAGCATGACTGAGGCCGAATGCTAAGCAGCTGTTATCTGAACTGTGTGAATGATACTTCAGGCTCTCCTTCAGAAAAACGTGTGCCTTTCTCACCAGGTATGAGTCTTCCCATTTCTATTAAATTAGCCTGAGAGATAAGCTTCAAAAGACCAAGGTAACTTATTAATACAATGTTTCTTCAGCATGCCAGGAAGCTTCACGGCAAAGTGGCTAGAGACTGACAAATTAGCAATCGGCATTCAGAAAACTCCTGGTGGGACCCTCCAGTGACATTCTTTACCCCTTTCCAACCCCCCCCTCCAAAAAATGACCATTTAGTCAGAAGCAGGTGACACAGCAAGAAATCCAGAGTGTGTGCTGTTGTGTCTTCTGTCAGCCCCAAGCAAGAAAGAGAAGCAGAGCAAATCACATAACGATACTGTTAAACTCCAGGAACCTTCTACAGGGGGCACGGGAGTATGCGCTAGCAGTGACTGCTTAGAATTGGGGTCAAATGGTAAGCCTGTGTATCTCCACAATTCCCTGAGGCCTGTTCTCACCTAAGATGCCAAGGCACGTTGTTCTTTTGTTTATGTGACAGAGTCTCATTGTGACGCATAGGCTGTCCTTACACTTGCTTGTCCTCCTGTCTCAGCCTCTGGAGTACTGGGGTCACAGGTGTGTGCCACTATACCTGATGACTATTTTCACACGTGTGAGGGGTACTAGGCATTGGTTATATATGCCGTGACATTTGTGGGTTTGTTTTTGTGTGTGTGTGTGTGTGGTTTTTCGAGACAGGGCTTCTCTTTGTAGCCCTGACTGTCCTGGAACTCACTCTGTAGACCAGGCTGGCCTTGAACTCAGAAATCCACCTGTCTCTGCCTCCCAAGTGCTGGGATTAAAGGCGTGTGCCACCACTGCCCGGCGACATTTGAACATGTTCTGATAGATCATCTTCTCTCTCTCACAAACACTGCGTTCTTTCCCTGCACACACATGGTTTTACTTCTCACCATGACAACCACTGAACTCCATCACGTGTGTTGGTTTCTTCAAAAGGATTTCCAGGCTTAATGAGGCCAAGCGTCGGATCTAGAGAGATGACTCGGTGGTTAAGAGCACTGGTTGCTCTCTTCCAGGGGACTCGGGTTCAATTCCCAGCACCTATATAGCAGTTCACAACTGTCTGTAACTCCAGTTCCAAGGGATCTGATACTCTCACACGTCCGTCCATCCACCCATCCATTCATACATATGAAGGCAAAACACAAATGGACATAATATTAAAATAGGTAAATCTTAATAAGTAAATAACAAAACAGAAACAAAAAACCAGAGGCCAAGCATGTCTTTGCCCCAGGAAGAGGCAGAGCAGAGTCCTGAGCTTTCTGAGCCCAAATGCCAGGTTGACCATCCTGCCTCATCACCAGCCTTCCTGCCAGTAGAATCTCACCACGCGTCCTGCTCAGGTGGTTTGCACATGTCTCCCCAGACCATATGGCTTAAAGAGAAATTAGAGCAGCTGTCAGCCTGAGAACAGGATCTGGTAGACTCTACTGCTCAGTGACTGGATACCACACCAATGCTTTAAAAACGTGTCTCCAAAACAGGTATGGGAGAAGGCCACCGTGTTCCGGAGTGTTACACACATGAACACGCCTGGAGAAATACCTGGTCCTTTCGCGTTTTCATCCTAGTTCGGAGAATAGGTATTTGTGTTGGAGCCATGACACCATAATCCCACCAACTCCGGAGGGTGGAAAGTTCAAGGCATGGGTTACACAGGGAGCTCAAGCCCAGCCTAGACAATTTAGTAGGACCCTACCGCAAAATCAAATAATTAAAGTAAGGCATGCTGACACAAGCCAGTAATTCCTGCACTTGGAGGGAGGAGCAGAGGCAAGAGGAACAGGAGTTTGAAACTAGCCTTGGCTACATATATATTTGGAAGATAGCCTGGGCTACATGAGACTCTGTTTTAAAAAAGAAAATGAGGCCAAGCATGGTGGCACATGCCTTTACTCCCAGCACTTAAAGGCTGAGGCAGGCAAATTTTTGTGAGTTCAAGGCCAGCCTGGTCTACAAAGTGAGTTCCAGGACAGCCAGGGCTGTATTACACAAAGAAACTATGTCTCAAAAAAATCAAGAAAAGAAAGAAAGAAAGAAAAGGAAAGTAGGAAGAGGGGAGGGAGAGAGGGAGGGAGGGAGGGAGGAATGAATGAATCAGATTGGTGATAAGCACAGTACTTGCCTGGCAGGCATGAAGCCTTGGTTCAGTCCCCAGTGCACACACATATAAACAAGTATTTTGAAATCACCATTTATTTATGGGCTGCAGTATAGCTCAGTGGTAGAGCCTGTGCCTAACATACCCAGCACTGGAATTAGAAGCAAATTTAATCTAAATGATCAGCACGGACTGCATTGGTTGCATTGGGACACAGGACTTAACACTCAGAGAACAGTCTTTGCCAGCATGCTTCTCTGGGCAGGGCTATCTGTTCCCTCCGCTGGTGGGAACCGCCCTGTTTCAAATTGCTTAATTTCCATGCATACATAGCAACCAAACCTCACCTTCCTAAGGTCATGTGGATAGATAACCAAGATATTTCCCACCTCCATGTGGAGCACAGTCACAACGAGGCTTCTTCTAATTCATCCTTCCAGAGTTCACGCAGACCCCAAGCCTTCCAAACTTGACAGCCCAACCTGGAAGACGTGCAGGGGAAGCTCTGTTCTCTGCCCTCTCTCCCTCCACTTGCCTTCTCTCCATCCGGCATGTTCGATGCTCTCTGTTCCAGCTTCTCGGCTGAAATGAAAGGAGAAAGGGGTGAAATGAATAGCCTTCAGTAGCAAGCGCTAAGAGGAGAAGGGTATAAATTCTACAATAATTGATGTGTGGCACTTTTTCCCTAGATCCTTCTGGTCTCAAACTTGCTCTGTAGTGACGGTTGACGGTGAACTTCTACTTTCACCTGAGTACTGGGAGCCCAGGGTGTCCCAGCAGCTTTGTGCATACTAGGCAGACACTCTAGCAACTAATGGGTGAAATTTTGTTACAGGAAATGTTCAAATGCCGAGACAACACTTACAAGAACACATACCCCCATCTGCTTAGTTTAAAGGAAGCAGCCTAAGATATGAATGGCTTGGAGAGAGGAAGGCTGTGACGTGTGTGCTTTAGTTACCGGGAAAGAGATTCTCCCCTGGGCAACTGAGAGAATCAAACACACCTCAAAATTCAGCACCAAAGCCAGCGGTGGCAGAACCTCACTGCAAGCCCTGTACCTTTACCCTGTCAACATTTTAGAAAAGGCCCCTTCCCTGTTTACTGGCTACACTATAAGCACAAACACTGACCTCTTCCCAGGCAGAGCTGATGGTGCCCCTTCATCTTACAAATTCTGTAAGGTTTTCCCTTGTGAGGCCTTTTCCTTCATAAGGGAACTAAAACTGTCACTTTGGGCTCATTAACGTTCTGATTTAAACAACAGAGCTACCTGGGCTTTTTAAAAGATTTATTTATTTTATCTTTATGAGTACACTGTGGCTGTCTTCAGACACACCAGAAGCGGCCATCAGATCCCACTGTGAGCCACCATGTAGTTGCTGGGAATTGAACTCAGGACCTCTGGAAGAGCAACCAGTGCTCTTAACCACCGAGCCATCTCTCTAGATCCGATGCTTGGCCTCATTAAGCAGTCAGTGCTCTTATCCACTGAGCCATTTTTCCAGCCCCAAGCTATCTTGCTTTGAACATACTCATTAAGGAAAGAAATGTGTCCACTGCTCTATTCATCTGCCACTTTTTACTAGGCCTAGAACCTCACGAGCTCCAAGTCCTCTTGTATCTTTAAATTATTGTATTTTTAGAATTTACCGCTTCAAAGACAAATGAATAGAACATTATCCAGAAACCAGTAGTCTTCTAACTAACTGACCAGCATCCCTGAGGTCAGGAGGTACTTGGATTTTATGGTTTGTTTGACTTGGGGTATCACTATGCAGAACTGGCAGCTCTAATGCTATTCACTGTGTAGCCCAGGCTGGCCACAAACTAATGGCAATCCTCTTGTCTTTGCATCCCAGGTTCTGGGATTCCAGGTGTGAGTCACCATGCCAGGAGATAAACTCACAATGATCATGACAAGAGGTGGAAAGCTTTGGCAGCCAAATCCTGGAGTCCATGGCGGTAGGTTTCACAAACTCAGAAAGCATTTGGACTCTCAGGAAGAGTTCTATCCATGGGAAATTGCCTTGAGCTTTGTGTTTAGTTTTCTGAGAGGGAAGAATAACAGGCTGTTCAACAAAGATGACCCACTCCATTTCAATACAAATCGGATTCCCCCCTTCCCCCGTCTCTCAAATACAGGCAGTTTACTTTAAACTATATCAAACTAATAGTTATGCTTCCTAGGGGCCAGTGAGAAGAGTCCACAAGTAAAGGCACGCATTGTCAAGCCTGAAGACCTGAGTTTGATCCCTGGGACCAATGGTGGTAGGAGAGAGCTGATACTCAAGCGTTGTCCTCTGACCTCCACATGTATGTTATGCCCCCCCACACACACACATGCCATCACCACCACCACCACCACTGACAACAAATCACATAATAAAATTTTAATTATGAGTTCTAATGAGTTATAAATGTATTCTTGCATTCACAGGAAGTCAAACAGACCTCTAATCAAGCCAAACTATAAGAATTCAATTTCAGCTGAGTGGTGTTGGAACACACCTTTAGTCCCAGCAC
Source organism: Uromys caudimaculatus (assembly GCA_028551405.1). Classification (NCBI taxonomy): domain Eukaryota; kingdom Metazoa; phylum Chordata; class Mammalia; order Rodentia; family Muridae; genus Uromys; species Uromys caudimaculatus. The sequence continues at coordinate 51,423,599 of CM052711.1, forward strand.
TCAGGAGGCAGAGACAGGTGGGTTTCTGTGAGTTTGAGACCAGCCTGATCTACAAAATGAGTTCTAGGACAGGCAGGGGTGTTACACAGAGGAAAACCCTGTCCCAAAACAAAACAACAACACAAAATAACAAAAAGAAACAAAACCCCCAATGTTCCAATTTCCCCTAATTGAATTCCCCATAGTTCCTCAAGGTTCTTCAAATATCACTTAATGATTAAAGTGGGATGGCTGACTCCAAGAAAAACACTGGCAAGATTGTCCTAGCTGTGAGCCAATCCAACTGCTATTTCATGACAGTGTCTGCACGTTTGTTATTTTATTGTTTTGGCTTTTCAAGACAGAGTTTCTCCGTGTAGCCCTGGCTGTCCTGGAACTAGCTCTGTAAACCAGGCTGGCCTCGAACTCAGAGACTGGCGTGCATCTGCCTCCAGAGCACTAAAGGTGTATGCCACCACACATGGCTGTGTTGGCACATTTTAAAAATGGTGAACAAGGCTGGCGCTGTAGCTCAGTGCCAGAGCACTTGCCTAGCATGCAGAAGCCCTGATTACCACCCCTAGCACAGGCTGATGAACATTTAGAGGTATTTTCAGAAGCACAACTGACACAAACCTATTACTTCAAAGAAAACCTTTGGTGGCACTTTTACTCAATGAGAAAACGGGATCCTGGGACATGCCTGACTGTGCTTGAGTCCGACCCAGGACAAAAGGATTGGCCAGATGAGTAACATTAGTCAATGGGATTTTTGTTTGTTTGTTTTGTTTTTGTTTTTTCAAGACAGGGTTTCTCTGTGTAGCCCTGGCTGTCCTGGAACTCACTCTGTAGACCAGGCTGGCCTCAAACTCAGAAATCCGCCTGCCTCTGCCTCCCGAGCACTGGAATTAAAGGCGTGAGCCACCACGGCCCGGCTTAGTCAATGGGATTTTAAAAGGAATCTTATCTAATATATAATCAGTATCCAGAAAATTGAAAAACCTAATAAGGTCCTATTTCCTATCGCTATCATTTGATATTACATGATTCTGCGCTTGCAAAGACCCATTTGAAGCCTAGGAAGGCCCAAGGAGCTTCACTGCTTCAGTGTACAAACTCCAGGGATGGCTTTTGTAGTCTGAGTCTGAATTAATCTTTAAAATATCACTTGTAGGGCTGGAGAGATGGCTCAGTGGTTAAGAGCGCCGACCGCTCTTCCAAAGGTCATGAGTTCAAATCCCAGCAACCACATGGTGGCTCACAACCATCCATAATGAGATCTGATGCCCTTTTCTGGGGTGTCAGAAGACAGCTACAGTGTACTTACATATAATAAATAAATAAATAGAATTATAAAAAAAAAAAAAATATCACTTGTAGATCCAGGTGGTGGTGGCGCACGCCTTTAGTCCCAGCACTCAGGAAGCAGAGGCTGGTGGCTCTCTGAGTTGGAGGCCAGCCTGATCTACAGAGAGAGTTCCAGAACAGCCAAGACTACACGAGAAACCCTGCTCAAAACAAAACAAAAAATAAAATGAAATGAACAAAAGCACTTGTAGAATTTTGGTATAATATATATTTTAAAAATCTATAGTCATCAGAAAAAATAATTATAATACTCTGTGCCCTTCCTCCAGCCTTGAGTAGGACAAACAACCTGGCTGGGGCCAGTCTGGTCTCTCTGCATTTGCAGGTCCTACAGGAGCCTTGAGGACTTGACCAC
>CM052711.1:51425800-51458185 GCA_028551405.1 Uromys caudimaculatus
AAAAAATAAAATGAAATGAACAAAAGCACTTGTAGAATTTTGGTATAATATATATTTTAAAAATCTATAGTCATCAGAAAAAATAATTATAATACTCTGTGCCCTTCCTCCAGCCTTGAGTAGGACAAACAACCTGGCTGGGGCCAGTCTGGTCTCTCTGCATTTGCAGGTCCTACAGGAGCCTTGAGGACTTGACCACTGGCTGAGCTTGCTGAAACAAAGGATGGGGTCTTTGGGCCTTCCCTTTAAAAGCAACACGGAATAATAAACTTTGGGCTTTGATCAGAAAACTTTGTAATTCTTCTCTCACAACCTGTCCCTTTTCCATTTCCAGCCTCCCTTTCAGGTAGACCTGGTTCATCCATGGCTGCTGGACAGCTATAATATTCCCTTATAACGCTGGCCAGCCTAGGCAACATAGTAAGTAAGTATTAGGTTTGCCAGGGCTGTATCTCATAACCACATCTCAAAATAATTAAATGGAGAAATACTCTCTCCTATCAGTGAGCTTTCCTCATTACACTTGACTGAAGACAGCATCTTACCTCAGACTGAACATAAAACAGATGAGAGAAGCCAGCTGGTTACCATGAAGTCACACAGTAATATGATTTATGAAAATCCTACCAATTATTTTATTTTTTATTATTATTATTATTACTTATTAATTATTTTGGTTTTCTGAAACAGAGTTTCTCTATGTAGCCCTGACTATCCTCTGTAGACCAGTCTGGCCTTGAGACAGAGATTTACCTGCCTCTGCTTCCCAAGTGCTGGGATTATAGACATGTGCCACCACTGCCCAGCCTTTACTTTCTTTCTTTTTCGAGACAGGATTTCTCCCAGCCTTTACTTTCAAACATTATTTTTTCATTTAAAATGAGCTGTGTAGGCAGTGGTGGGGCACACCTTTAATCCCAGCACTTGGGAGGCAGAGGCAGGTGGATTTCTGAGTTCGAGGCCAGCCTGGTCTACAGAGTGAGTTCCAGGACAGCCAGGGCTACACAGAGAAACCCTGTCTTGAAAAACGAAAAAAAAAAAAAAAAAAAAAAAAAAATAAGCTGTGTATAACAAATGATGCAGGATAGGTTTGGTTGGATTTTCCATTGAAATGTTTTAAAGTTTCTCTAGGCTAATTTCCTCTTTTTTGTGCCATTTGCTTCTTCTTTTCTTTTAAAGATGTATTTATTTTTACTTTAGGTGTATGTACCTTCTCTCTGCATGGATGTCTGCCCACTATGTGTGCAGTACATGCAGAGCCACTGGTGCGGAAGTCACAGACAGTTGTGAACTGCCATGTGAGTGCCGGGAACCAAACCAGGTCCTCAGCAAGAACAGCCAGTGCTCTTCACTACTGGGCCACCTCTCCAGCTCCTCCTTTTGGTTTTGTGGGGGGAAATTATTGCTACATAGCCCAGGATGGCCTTCAACGCACCATCCTCCTGCCTCAGTCTGGGAGTGCTGGAGTTACAAAGTTTGTCACCATACCCAGTTGAGCCCAGGGATTTGCATGTGCTAAACTTGTATACTCCATTATTTAGCTATACCTGAGCTACTCCATTTTAGCTTCTAGAAGATATGGGGTGGTTTTTTGTTTTTTGTTTTTTGTTTTTGTTTTTGTTTTTGTTTTCGAGACAGGGTTTCTCTGTGTAGCCCTGGCTGTCCTGGAACTCACTCTGTAGACCAGGCTGGCCTCGAACTCAGAAATCGGCCTGTCTCTGCCTCCCAAGTGCTGGGATTATAGGCGTGCACCACCACTGCCCGGCTTAGAAGATATGTTATATGAACAGTGACATTTCAGAGTCCTAAATAATTTTTAAGAAAAAGGATGCCTTGCAGAGTTTTGTGTCCCATAGCCTATACATAGAGAGATTTCTGGCATGTCATACTGTTGTTTGATTGTTCAAAGAAATAACTGACAAGAATTGACATCCTGGGCTGGAGAGATGGCTCAGTGGTTAAGAGCACTGACTGCTCTTCCAGAGGTCCTGAGTTCAATTCCCAGCAACCACATGATGGCTCAAAACTACCTGTAATGGGATCTGATGCCTCTTCTGGTGTGTCTGAAGACAGCTACAGTGTCTTTGTATAAATAAAAATAAATAAATAATGTTTTTTTTAAAGGGGGGAAAAAAAGAACTGACATCCTATGATCTTTTAAAATCCCTTTAACCCCAGCACTCGGGAGGCAGAGGCAGGCGGGTTTCTGAGTTCAAGGCCAGCCTGGTCTACAGACTGAGTTCCAGGACAGCCAGGGCTATGCAGAGAAACTCGTTTTAGGGAAAACAAACAAACAAACAACCCAAAAACAAAACAACCAAAAAAAGACACAATACCCAAGGTTGTATTCTGGGCTTCTTACGAATAAGCACACAGTGTACCATCTACCCCTTGCACACACAGGTGAGCTCCCGACAAACACATACACACTTATATATACAGAAGGATATATGAAAAATGCATTATACATTCATCATTTTGCCCAAAATTTATCTCAAGGTGTTTTACTTATGGAGGTAAAGAAATTACCGTTTCAGCCCATTGACCAATACACAAGTGAGCTAATACCTCATCTAATAGACAGGATCGTTTTGTTTTGTTTTGTTTTATGGCAACTGGTCAAATGGTAAGTAAAGGACCATGAGCTTGCAAGTGCTCCCTGTAGCGTTTCAAAGTGTCAATCATATCTTCAGTCATCATTTAAAGAATTAATGCCCGCCGATGTTATCATCTAAAATGTATTTGCAGAGGTCAGAAGAGCAGTGTCTGTCCTTCTCCATGCCAGAAGCAGTGACATCAAAGGGCTGTGTCACAAGCTGCGGTTTTGTTAGTAGACTTAAGGTGGTTCGGAGCTTTGTCCCCTGAGCATGAGCTCCTGACCCCTTAGGTTTACAACTCTCCACTCTCAGGGCTGCAGCAGAGCCCCTCCTTTTCTGAGTTAATCATTTCTTTGCCATTATCTGCCAAGAGTTCTTATCTCTTTTGCTGTCACTTTATAACAGGGTCCTCTTATCAACCTGCACAGGGCCATGTGACCAGTCAAAGCCTATTGAAAGCTTCCTTTCTTCTGATCAGAAACCATCATGAAACTGGAGACATGGTTTACAGCAGGTCACGAATGCAGGAAAAAGTACAGAGTCCAGGAGAACGTGGGCTTGAGCCTCTCTGAATTCTGGGTTTTCATCCCCCTTTTTCTTAACTTTCACTAAGGAAATGAGGGTTTCTGTAGTCTGAGTCCTTCCCAAGGTCACAAAATATGAAGAGCTGCACTCTTTCCCACGTTCAATGACTTCTGCTGTAAGCCAAAGGACTGCCAGTAATTTCGCTAAGAATGTCTGCTAGTTCGGATACTGGGAATTTTCAAGAATTTCTTAAGCACGGACTTACAGCTGTTGGTAAGTAGGAAGCCACTCTCTTAACATCTGGCTGCTTGTGCTACTACTGGTGGATTTGTGTTTTAATGCACTCCTTTGCCTGTGGTAATTATTAAAAGCACACAATAAGTCTACACATAAATCACACATTTATTTTTCTTGAAGTTGAAAGAAGCAAATGAGTAATTCAACACATATCATTTATTGTATCTGGTGTTTGGGGATGGCATTGTATTAGATCAACTTAGTAAAAAACTGAGTATTTTGAGACAGGGTTTCTGTGTAGCCCTGGCTGTCCTGGAACTCCACTCTGTAAACCAAGCTAACCTCAGACTCAGAGATCCACCTGCCTCTGCCTCTGCCTCCCGAGTGCTGGGATTAAAGGTGTGTGCCATTACTGTCCAGCAGAAAATACAATTTTTAATCATCTATTTCAGCCTTAACAGTTTCTGATCCTTTTGAATCAACCATGCCAAGTAAAATTTTGAACAGTTTGAAACAAGCAAATAACATTGATCAACCATTGATCAAAAAACTTACCTACCAGGGAGCTTCCCTGCACTGTTCTCTCTGTGACCCTATAGAAATGTTTTGTTTCTTAGCAAATGAAAGTAATTCAAGAAAAGCAAAGTCAGACTATTAGTAAAGCATTCTGGTGGGGTTCTACTGTGACTGTGACTTGCTTTCATCGACAGAAATAACTACATAGCCTCCCCACAAGGGGAACCTAGAGTTTGGGCACTTTCTAGGCAAGCAATCACTGGGCTACATACCTAGCCACCACGTGAAGCATCTTGGGATTCCTTGTTGTTCTTTGGGCATGAGTGAGGATTGAGTTTTGGTTTTGTTTACCTGAGAGACAAGGGGTCTCATTCTGTAGCCTTGTCCCTCTCCATAAATACCAGAACTGTAGGTGTGAGCCACCATGTCGGACTCATTTTTTTAAAAGGATGAACATCCACACACAAACATTTATACCAATATAGAGCCATAAACTTGCTAATTTTACCTTAAATTTAGTAAATACAATAACATTCAGTTAATCCTAAAAGTTAAAAGACAAAGGAAGCAATCTCCAGTAGATTGTGATCCTGCTGGAGAGCGCCCCCCCCCCCCTTTCCTCTAGACCAGAGCCAGGGTTGTCCTTTCTTCCTGGGTCCTTTGCACCATCAGTAGTAGCTAGCCCAGTCTCAGTTAGAACAGGATAATCAGGGCCCAGGCTTTGTCCCTTTCCCTGGGGGCAGCCTGCTGACTCCACCTAAGGCACTGATTGCTTTTTTTTTTTTTTTTTTTTTTTTATGGTCCAGCTACGCCCTGAAGTATCAATTGAGGAAATGTTCACCAAAAAACGTTCTGTACTTACGAAAAAGAAAACACAGGGAAGCGAGTGCATAGAGAGAGAAAGAGAGCGAGCGAGCATATGGTTCTTCACAGGGCAGGGAATCTAGAGCTTTGCATCCACCGAACGCTGAGCACTTCACTTCGCACGGAAACGCGGCGAGGCTGCGGGCTAGCGGGCGAGACTGGCTCATGCACCAGAGAAGCGTGCTCCGGGCTCGCACTGGCACTGGGCTACCCGGAATCTGGGACCACACACGCGGTGCCCTCTCTGGCTCCCTAGCCCACCGGGGTGAATCAAAAGATGGAAAGGCAGCAAGCAGAGTGCAGACTGCAGTGGAGCCGCGCTGTTTTCTCCCACTGCACTGCAGTAGTATCTCAAAGGCACTGCTGGAACTGAGGCAGGATGGAACTAGAACTGATAGACTTCCAAGGGGCTGCTGGGGCCATACCTTCCAGAATCGTACCAAAGGAGCCCCGTCCGTTCTGGATCAGTTTACGCCCAAACCCCAGGCTTGCCTAAGCCCTTCAGATTGCTAGATCTCAAAATGACCATTCAATTCTCCTAAAGGGCTGGGGGAGAGTGTAGGAAAAAAGGAAGGAAGAGAGGGTGGGTGGCCATGAGGAAGAGATAGGGTCCTGGGGGAGAACCTTTTCGTCATCGCCATAGTAGTCATCTATGGAGTATTTAGATATATTTCTCCTGGTTTTATATCCCTCTAGATAATTTAGAAAGTTTTCCTACATCTCAGTGACTGGAAAGAGGCTATAGGCACCCAGATTCCCATCTGTTTCCCCAGGATCACTCAGGGAGCCTTGGCAGAACTCAGTTGTCTGGAAAGCCAGGCAGCTAGGCACCTTCAGACTAGGGTCTTGAAGAGACTGAGTCTATTCCTGAAGGAGAGTTGACCTTTTAAGAAGTCTTTTTCGCCGGGCAGTGGTGGCACACGCCTTTAATCCCAGCACTCGGGAGGCAGAGACAGGCGAATTTCTGAGTTCGAGGCCGGCCTGGTCTACAGAGTGAGTTCCAGGACAGCCAGGGCTATACAGAGAAACCCTGTCTCGAAAAAAACAAAAAAACAAAAAAACCAAAGAAGTCTTTTTCATTGCACTGGACAGGCCCACTGAGACTGATACTCTTCCTACCCTTGGGCAGCTACAGAGCCTAGTACCCAGGTAGTTTTGAGATGGCAAACTGCAGGCAGCCTCGTGTAGAGACTAGTTGAGGTTTCCAACACCAAGATCTACTTAGTTGTTTTAAGTGTTTGAGACTTGAAACAAAACCAGAAAGCTAGAAAAGACTCATGGCACAACAAATCCTGGCTTGGTCATGCTTTAGTCCTTGATTCGATTCCTCCACCTGGCCCATTAGCAGAGATTATCTGAATTCAGTCATGAACATGAGTTGAGCTAGACAAAGCCTCAAGAACAGTCTCTTTAAGCATCAGACTGACCCTTTTGCTCCATAGCCCCAACCCCCCACCCCACATGTACCTACTTCTCTGTCTGACCCTCCATTGCCTTTCACCCTATAGGAAGGAAAACTTCTCTGGGAAAGTCATTTGGCTTCTGGGAGAGATGGTCCTCTGGGGGTATGAGCAACATTAGCTTGAGAGATTGTGCCTGGGAAATCTAGATGATCTGAAATTCACCACACATATTTCTTTCTTTTTTCTTTTTTCTTTCTTTTTTTTAAAAAAATCTCTTGGTTCTGTTTTGATTGATAAACAAAGATATCTAACTTTTAAACTGTAAATAACTTCAGCTGTCTGGTGAGTGATTCTGCTAAGGATAATGTGATCGATAAGGAGGGTGTCAATCAAGATGGACAAGTTAGTTCTCTTTTTTTAATATTTATTTACTTATTTTATACGTATGAGTACACTTTAGCTGTCTTCAGACACACCAGAAGAAGGGAATCGGATGTTATTACAGATGGTCGTGGGACCTCTGAAAGAGTAGTCAGTGCTCTTAACTGCTGAGCCATCTCTCCAGTCCCAACTTAGCTCTCTTTTTCGTGTTTTTTGTTGTTGTTGTTGTTTTGTTGTTTTTGTTTTGTTTTGTTTTGTTTGTTTGTTTTTGTTTTTTTCGAGACAGGGTTTCTCTGTGTAGCCCTGGCTGTCCTGGAACTCACTCTGTAGACCAGGCGGGCCTTGAACTCAGAAATCCACCTGCCTCTGCCTCCTGAGTGCTGGGATTAAAGGCGTGCATGCGCCACTACTGCCTGGCACATGTTAGCTCTCTTAAAGGGTCTATTTTTAGTGGTCCTAGAAGGTGACTCCCTTTTTATTCAAACTCCTACCAGAAAGACAAACTTGGGGCATCGGCATCGTGACAGGAAAGAGGGCAAGGCTGTTATTTATCAACAGTCGGCTGTAAAGCTTACTTTGTAAAGCCCGTTTTCTCTCTTTTTTTTATATTTTCCTTACAATAGTACTCTGCCTCCATGTCTGTCTGTTAAGGAGGTCAGATTCCCTAGACAGTTATAACTTCCATGTGGGTGCTGGGATTTGAACCTTGGTCCTTTAGAAGAACAGCCAATATTCTTAACCTCTAAGCTATCTCTCCCGTCCTCTCAGAGTTCCTTTTCTAACTAATTTATAGACTCAGAAAGTTCCATTGCTTTACAAAAGCTCACTGATTGTCAGCAGAGTGAGCTGTAAATAGAACCCCAGAAACAGCAAAGCATCTCAAATCTGCTCCCTCTCTCCCTTCCCGTCTCTAATATTCAGGGATTAGAACTTAACGTTGGTCAGACATTCCTCCAAGGAGATCGTAAATGGCACTGTGTGCTCCTTTGCATTCAGTAATGGAAATCACCCCTAGAATTCAAAAGGGTGAAGTAAAGAAACTGGCAGTAACCTCCTGGGAGGTAAAGGTGGGTGCTAAGGGAGAGAAGGCAGTATTGGTGGTCTAGCCTAGGGTCATTGGAGGGGGCACTGCGGTGATGCACATGGCTGCTGCATGCATCCCAAGCTATGGACATTCACAGCATCCATACTATAGTATGGGGAAGATGGGGAGGTCACGTGAGTCACTGAGTTCAGAAAATAGGATCCATATCGTTGTCCTATGGGGGAAGAGGATGGGCTTATTTTTAAACACTTTAGACAAATCCAGTTGTCCCTCCGTTGGAAGGGAGTGCTGGATTCCTTGCTCAGGATCTGAACACACAGTGTCTTTGTTCCACCCCAGCTCAAAATCATCACCTCAAAGGACCTGTGTGAGGTCACTCTGCTAGTTTTTAAAACCTTCCAGGTTCTAGACAAGGAATGACATTACTGCTTTTATCTTGTTCTCTCTCTCTCTCTCTCTCTCTCTCTCTCTCTCTCTCTCTCTCTCTCTCGGTTTTGAGAGAGGGTCTCAGTTTGTAGTGAATGCTAGCCTCAAACTCCTAAATGCTGGGATTCCTGGCTGGCTGCTGCCACTCTCAAGACCTGGGTCCTACCATCCCCAACACCTGGCTGTATGTACTTCATCTTTTCCAGTTCTGGCTACTGCATGAGACAGAAAGGTGGTGCGTCAAATAAGCTGCACCCCCAGGCCCATCCCATTATCTCTTGATTACAAAAACTACCTTCTGGTAAAGGAGACCCTGATACCCTTTGAATTGTGCAGGCTTTTAATGTTTTATTTATATGAATGTTTTGCCTGACTGTCTGTCTGTCTATCTTTCTGTGTGCCTGGTGCCAAAAGAGGGTCTCTGATCCCTTGACTACAGTTACAGGTAGTTTTGAGCTGCCTTGTGGGTTCTGGGAATCAAACCTGGGTGCTCTGGGAAAGCCAGTGTTCCTAACTGTTGAACCATCTCTCCATCCCCCTGAACTGTGAAGCCTTCGTAAACATTCCACCTCTAAAACTACCCCTCTTTCCTTGGGTGCCCATGCTCAAGGGTGCCACTACTGTAAGCCATAGCCTAGGTTTTTCCACATTGCCCTTTCATAGAGAGAGGATTGTAAGGGCCGGGCAGTGGTGGCACACACCTTTAATCCCAGCGCTCTGGAGGCAGAGGCAGGTGGCTCTCTGTAAAGGCCAGCCTGGTCTACAGAGCAAGCTCCAGGACAGCCAAGGCTGCACAGTGAAACCAAGTTTGGAAAGAAAAAAAGAAAACCCCCACAAAAGTATTAGCCCAAAAAATTACCACTGAAGTCAGCGGATAAAGTTTAGCACCACGCTCACTGTGCCCTAAAGGACTATTTCTAGCCTAGATTGAGACCGGGTGGGCTTATTGAGAGAAACGTTAGGTGTTGCTTAGCTTGTTTCACTACAGACCTCTTAGCCGACTGGCTCCTGGACTGTCTTGGACTTGCCAGTGCCATGTGGTGTTTGCTCTGGTCTACTTAGCCCAGATAATTTTCCCATTCCGAGGCTTTGTAGACCAGATCTCTTTTGAAGATCCGGGGCTCCCAAGGAAGGGCGAGCTTGGACCCGGAATTGAAGAAAGTTCCCAATGATGTAATTTTAAATATAAAGAGCCTTAAATTCCAAAAATAGAGGTCAAAACTCCCTCCTTTCTTTCAGGACGAGGATGGAGGACTCCAGCAGTAGAGAGAGGGAAGTAGGGATTACCCTGGTATTTTTTCCTCCAGGCGTAAAGCCCGGGATAGGGTATTTATTAGGACACTCCCTTAGAGCATTGAAAATTCGCTGGTTTGCCCCAAATCTGGGATTGGCAGCCGGCCCTCTCTGGGAGGCGAGGGATGTCCCCACCCCCACCCCCTGCAGCGTGCCTGCAGTGCTTGATACAATCAATACAAAGAGAGTTTTAAAAATGTTTTGTTTTGTTTTTTAAACCGCGGAAGACTTTAGGCTTCAAGTTTGTGTTTTGTTTTGTGAAGCTTCTTCTACTAGGTGCACTGAAGTTTTGTCTTTAGCTGTGCTGAAACCTCGCAGTTCTTTTTAAAACAAAGTGCTCCGGGTGAGGGCGTGAAGCCCAGGAAGGGGGGCGGGGGGGGGGCGAGCTCAGCCGCCAGAACCCAGCAGGCAAAACGCATTATTGGCTCAACTGAATTTTGCGGCTTCACCTGATGGAATGCTCAAGTGGGAGGGGTGGGAAAAATAGGGAAGTCAGAGCTTCGGGAGCTGATAAATTCGTCTCTCTTTTTCCCTGGGCTGTCGCTGACAGCTGAAGAGTACTTTAAGACAAAACATTAGGACTCTTCCCGGCTTCAGAACTAGATGATACATAGAAGTAGATACGTAGGACTAGAAAGGTAACTTTACTCAATTCTTTTTCTTTCCTTCCTTCCTGCTTGCTTGCTTTTTTAACATCAAAAGAAAAAAGTGAGAACAGAGGAGGAAGCGTTAAATTTGTTTACCAGCATAAAAAGTTCTTTGCTAAATTGGGCGGGTCGCTCCGAGCTTCATCTTCTCAGGTGCGCGGGAAAGCAGTGTCTGCTACAGTGCAAGCGCCAGGAAACTTGAATTGGTCCTGGATAGCTTGGCTCCTCCACCCCCACCCCCAGCTGCCGCTTAGAGTGGCATACGAGCGCGGGGCGGATCGGCGCTTCTTAGGTCAGGTCAAGGGCAGGCTTGTCAACGTGCGCTCCACCGAGCGGCGCGCAACCTCGGGAAGGGAGAAGACGCAAGGAGAACTTGCAGTTGCATCCTCGTGGGTGGGGAGTGCGAGACCTCTTCAGCTCCAGCCAGCTGGGTGAATGGGGCGCGCACGGCCCCGGGAAAGCCGAGGCTGGATAAAATATGCCAGGCCTGCGCTTCTCGGGCTCATCAAGGCTGCGGGAGCCTCCCCGAGCTATCATCCTTTGTAATTGCAACCGTCAATCAACACTTGAAGACAAAGTCAAAGCCCGGAAGGGCAAACCCGGGAGACTACTCTTGCTGGAAAGGAGGAGGCGCGGGGGAGGGGTGAGGAAGGAGAAGTTTGCTAGAAGTTGGCTGGAGAGTGCCAGAGAAATTCGGAACGCTCGAGTTAGCTAGGGGAAACTTTAAGTCTCCGCCAGAAGTAAGGCCCTGGTGTCCTACATGTGCTTCCACACAAGAGGCAGAGTGGCATTTGATAAAAGATATCTCCCACGGAGGATGGGATGTGCGTCCCAGCTCATGGTTGATGCGTTCCGAGGTCCGTACTGACCGTTGTTGGCTCCAGCATTTAGATCACATAGGTCCCCTTGCACCCTTTCATCTCAACTCGCTTACCTTCCCCAGCCTTTTAGCCTCTCAGGCCTCATCTGTGAGTAGGAACCTAGAACCATCCCAGGTAGAGGAAAGGTGAACACCCTGAGTTGTTGCTACTGCCCCTCCCCCCCCTCCTCCTCCTCCTCCCCTCCTCCTCCTCCTCCTCCTCCTCCTCCTCCTCCTCCTCCTCTTCCTCCTCTTCCTCTTCCTCCTCGCCGCACAGCCCTAGGGTACAGAACATTCTAGGACCCGACCCGGCCAAAGTCACAGAACTGGTCCCGTGCTTCAGTGGGATCATCTATCCAACGGAATTAGAGGGTGGAGGACCCAGAGTGGGTTGTCTAGAGGGCATTGAGAGGCTGCACTCTGAAGACTTGTTTCCTTCACTCCTCCCTCAGCGTCAGCGCCAGGATCAGAGACTCGCCACTCCCCCAAACTTGAGGAACAACTCCGGGAAAAACGTGAGTGTGCCCCTGAATTTCCAACAAAACCCAGTTCCTGTACATTTCCTGCCCTCAAACCCGACTAAGATAGTGTCAAGAATCTGGAAATCTGAAATAAGGCCGATCCTAGGTACCTTGTCCCACCCTGGAGGTGGATGTCAGGGTTTTTTGGTCCTAGGAAAAGCTCATCCATCCTCCCACTCCCTTTTCCTCTCCCTCCTCCCCTACCCTGTGTGTGTGAGAGAGAGAGGGGGGTTGTTACTATGTAGCACTGATTGTCCTGTACAAACTGTAGAGACCTTATATAGACCCCTTACATAGACCTTGCTGGAATCTGAACTCAGAGAGATCCTCTTGCCTCTGCCTCCCAAGTGCTGGGATTAAAGGTGGAGGCACTACACCAGGCAAAAAGACAACTTCTCTTGTTTTTTAGGTCTTTTTTAACCTTTGGGGCCCCTTCTTCAGTTGGCTGCTAGACAGAGGCTCTGCCTAGACTAACTCTTCAAAGCAAGGGAAAGCCAGCGACACTACATAAATGTCAAAGGCCAGATTCTTTCAGACCTTGTCTTGGACACCTATTCTCTGTCTTCTCCTCCCTCCTCATCTATGAGGCTTTTTCTCGGAAAGTCTACCTGTGGGAAGATAAAGCCCCACTTGACCTTCGGCATTCATCACTCTGTCTTTGGAAGATGTTCTGGGGGCGGGGGGAGACTGGGCTGGAAAGCACTATCTTGACCTAAGTGAGTCCTTTCTGGCCCAGAAGCTGGTGCTACTGAGCATGACAACAAAGTTCACCTCACTGGGTCAGCCTCAGCCTCTGGTTCTGGCCAGCTTTCTAGCCACAGTAAGTCACAAGGCTCAAGGCTCTTCAACTCTGAGGTGGCAGACCAAGAAGCTAGGGTTCCTGCACCCTTTCCTGGCTGGTGGGTAGGAAGATGCTAAACAGTATGAGCCCTTAGAGTTGCAGTGAGTGGAGGCTGTTCTTAAAGCTTTCAAATAAACCGACTTCTCAAGTTTGCATGAACTCCAAAGTAAAGCAGGCAGTGGGTAATGCTCTGAGTCTGGAGACTTGCTCCCTTTCTGAACTATGTAAGAAATGTGTTTGTAATTCAAAGTGATGTCTTAAATAAGGGGTGATACTGAAAATGTATTGACATTGTTACTTGATACTAACGGGAAAACTTGAGCATAATGGTCACTAGTAAAGGCAAATTCAGCTTGCTCTGCCATACAAACTAATTGGCAGGCCCCTCAGTAGCTATGGCCAGAAGGGACGTGCTGATAGATGCTCTGAAAGCTGGAAATTCAATAATTTAGATTCTGCATATGTATGTTTTGAAGCAAAAATATGAATCCGTTTAGAAGGTATGTTTGAATTGATAGCCATCAGTGGATAGCGTACTTCATATAAAAGTATAAGCAATGATTTGGAATAATTGTATACTCATTAAATACTAGACTGGGCAGTTTATGTGATCTCTATGCCATTTAAATAGAATAAATTCAGATCTTTAGAGATTCAAATCCACCCCCTTGTGGGTGGATTCTGATAATTACCCAGTTGCACAGCAGATCATGGGTATGAAGCTTTGCATGCATCCAGGAAGCTGGGAAGACTGTTTTTCATCTTGTTGGGATGAGATCTGAAAAAAAAAAAAAACGGGAAAGATGAAGCTGGGCTAGTGGCCTGAGAGCTTGCATAACAGATGGTTCTTTATAACTTAAAAAAAAAATGCTGAGCCTCGTGGGGGGGTGGGTGAGAGTCATGGGGCCACCAAAGGGACTCTAGAATATAGAAGGACATCAAAGGGCCGATCTTTCCATCCTACCTCCAAACACAGCTCTCACTAAAAATTCGATAGTCACCAAGATAATCTTGGACTCTAGTGTTCTTTTCATAAGCGAAGAAGGTGGGTTGGTGAGCCGCGTGGGGAAGCAGAAGTGGCTGTCTTTTACTCGAATTTCTTGCAAAGGGAGAGAAAGCTCCCGGTGACTTAGCTGTTCCCAAAGTGAGCCTTAGCCCTGGGTTCTATAGGGCACAGCCACTCAGTTGTGCCTCTCTGATGTCTGTGTTCAGGGAGGACCTTGATAGTGGGACCAATCACCACCCCCATTTATGAATTTAACAACCTTTTTTTCTTCTAGGTGTTTTAAGTGGGCTTTTCACTCCACAGGTCTCCTTCCCCACACCCATGCGAGGACCACTTACACCCACACTCTCCAGCCCTTTTCCGTGCCTTTCCTCAGCTCTTTGAAAGCGGTCCTCAGATCCCTGGCCACTTCTTCTACACACAGGCTGCTCCTCAATTGCTGAGACACCTAGTAGCATTTACATCTCCCACTCACCCCTCCCGTCCCAGGCCAGGGTGGGGTGGAGTAGATTAAGGCGGGGTGAAGAGGTTGGGGCAGGCACTGAGGCCAGAGCTTCCTTATTGGCTAGTTGCTAGTGTCCAACCTGAGTCCGGAACCTGCCTCCCCATTCACTATCTTCACCTCTCACCTTCCCCCCCCACCCCCCTCCAGCTTACCTCCCCTCTCTAGCCGGTCTTCCCCTCTCCTCCTGGCTCTGTCACCCTCGGGGCTGGAAAGGGTTGATCTCCACCCTAGAGGAGTGGGAGGTTGGAACTTCAGAACTCCACACTTAGGATAGTAGGAGAGAGGGAGCTGAAGGAGAGATAGGAGGAAGAGGAGGAGAGGAGAGAAGAGGACAGTAGAGGAGGGGAGAGAAGTGAGAGGAGCGAAAGAGAGAGAGAGAGAGAGAGAGAGAGACCCCTGCCGATCCTGAGCCAGAGGGCGGGTGCCGTTCAGCCGCTGCAGCAGTAGCAGCTGGCGGCCGCCTCTGCTGCCCTCCGGAGCGCGGCGCGCACAGATCGCTGTCCGGAGCAGCAGCGCCTTTGCTGTCGCTGCCTCCGCCCTTGCGGAGCGGAACCCGGGCAGCAGAACGCGATCTTAGTCTGGCTTGGTAGTCCGGATCTCCCGCGCGCAGCTCAGGGACAGCTTTGAAGCTGCCGGACCGGACAGGGCTCCGAGGTCCTGCCCGGCAGCTCCGGCGAGCGGGTGGGTGAGCAAGCGGGCGCGCTGATCACCCCTTCTCTCTCTCCGCTGGAGTTGAATCTGTGCTGCCCGTGTCCAGGTGCTGGGCTTCCGGACCGACACCGACGCCCCATTCCCGCCCGCAGCCGCCTTGTCATGCTGCCCAAAGTGGAGACGGAAGCCCCAGGACTGGTCCGATCGCATGGGGAACAGGGGCAGATGCCAGAAAACATGCAAGGTAAGGGGGTGCGGTGTGGCACGGCGCTCTGGCTCTTGGCTTTTACACCCTCGGGCTAACCCCGCGGGCTTCAGCCTCCTGCCGCCTGGGCACCAGAGCAACCCGGCTGGCAGTTTGCGGTGCACCGGTTCGGCCTCCTCCCTAGATTAGAGCATAAAAGTTAATGGCACTTGAACTAGGTGCTTTCTCATCAACGTCTAATTGGCCACTTCTAATTAAGTAGAGAGACTTCAAGCTCAGAACCAACTGGAGCTGGGGCAGCTGGAAGCTAAGGGTGCCGTGGAATAATCTTTCTGGGGAATGGAATTCCTCTCTGCCCACCGGTTCTAGGTTGTTCCAGCTCTTACGCATATGCTCCCGTGTGGAGGGAAAAGACGGGCTAGAATAGCCAAGTATATACAGGAGAAGATCACAGGAAGGCGATTGGTGGTGTTAGTGGTATCCGATCACACAAGCACCTCAAAAAGCCTTGCCAGACCCGGCAGTCTTTTAAGGCAACTCAAAACTGCTGGCATAGCTAAAAACAGCGATTACACCAACTCTATTCCCGTCCATGATAATGCCGAATGAGGAATTGGGGTGCTCAGGCTTAGCTCATTGCTCTTTCGGTCTCAGCTGTGAGTATGGACATTCCATTTGTGTTCCTATTCTTGATTGATAACATCAGAAAAAGACCAAATCCCATCTCCTGTATTTTCTACACCCCAAACTCTTCAGAACTTTATCTTAGCAACGGGCCAAGGTGGGAACAATGTTAGGAAAAGTTTTTCTATCTTCGCCCCTACCAGAGTTCAGATATTGAGACCAGCCGGCTTGGGATTCCCCCAAAGCTTCTTGCCGGCCTTTTGCGCGAACTTGAAAAGAAGTGTTGAGAACAGAGCTCTTGCTTGCAATGTATGATAGTTGGTAGGCTGCGCGCTCTGGCCAGGAAACCTAAGGTCGCCTTAGGCTCCGGGAAAGGGGGCAGCAGGCGCGCCAGTGTGTGTGTGTGTGTGTGTGTGTGTGTGTGTGTGTGTGTGTGTGTGTGTGTGTGTGTTATCCTGGGTGACCTTGGGGTCTTTCCAAGTCCTCGGGTAGGGTTGTAGAAGTTCCCTGGCCTCAGTCCTCAGACTAACTTTGTGTGTCTGCTGCTGAGGAAGCCTTGTTGGCCTGAAGAGTTGCACCTTGGATTCCTGAGAAGTGCCCCAGGCCTGCTTCCTGCGCTCTGGCCTCCGGCTCTGCTAAGTTTCCTCCCGACAGGAGGACAGGCTTTTTGCTACTTCCTGCTCCATGCAGACATTTAGGGTGGCGGGATCCGGGGGGGAAAAAACAGGGATGGGGGGGTACAGCGCAGTGGAGCGAAACACGGCGTACGAAGGACTGGAGAGAAATACCCTGTTGGCGTTTTCTTTGTAAAATTGAGAGGACCCTTCTTGGCCTCCTGCCCCCAAAACCAAGACATTTGCCTGCCTTTTTGCTGGGGGGCTAGCAGATACGGCCCTAGGTAACTTGGCACTGGGCTCGAAAGCAGCGTGGGAAAAGCCTGGCGCGGCTTTGTGATAGTTTGCAGCCTGGACTGTGCGCGCCTGCCTGCTCGCCGTAGGGTTCCTCGCCAGGGATACATTCATACTTTGTCCGGTTCTGGAAATCAGAAAGAAAATTCGTTACTGGATTCTCAGAGAGTGCGAAGCATCCAACTTCAAGGGGATTAATGGAGGATCTAGCTTTTCGAGACCAGGTTGTTCCCTCGCCTTTCCCAGGGGCGCAGGGATTTCCAAACCATAGTGGATTTGGTTCTCCGAACTCTTAATTTAGGTGCCCGGGTGCCCCGTGAGTAAAGAAAAACTGATTCTCTGACTTCCCAGTGCACCTCTCCCCACCTAGACTCCGGATTTTGCCGGAAGGTGGGCTTCGGTCCTTCCTTCCATGTAGCATCTCTGAGATGGGCACGGAGAGTGTAAGTAGTTGCCAATCCAATACTCTTAAATGTGAAGTTAGAGGTTACTTTTGGGGGGAGACAGAAGAGAACTCGTCTAGTAAAGTACAGCCCCGCTCAACCCAGAAACACCTGGAAACAGAAGTCACGAGTTTTGAGAGTTCCGTAAACAAACTCCCCCAACCCAAAGATTTTCCCAAATCCTCAGGTCCTGATTCTTTATAGAATGTCTCAGCCTCTCTCAAATAGTTGGGGTACGAGCTGGCTTCGCTGGAGAGAGGCGTGCTCAGCATCCCTTATTTCTGAGTTACTGAGTCCCGGGAATGCCTTTGCCGACGCCTCTTCCTATTGCAAACTGTTGCTCTCTCGGACCAGTTTACGCTACAGCCTACGGCTCTGTGTCGGGGAACAGAATACTTCGTTAAGACTGAGAAATAAACGAACTTCATTTTAAAAAAATAAAGATGTCACCTGGTGATAAAGAGGCATAGTATTTTGGCTCTGGGGTAGGGGCAGTTTCTCCCATTTTCTTTTTAGTAAACAAATCTGAGGAAACTTCTGCCAAGCTCTGGGTACCTCTCCCCCGCCCCGCCCCTTCCAATGCCACTGATTAACTTAAAGCAAACTCTATTTGGAGTTTGTGCGTCTTTGGGTAGCAGAGGGTTGAGCAAGGGGGCCTGAGCCGGGTGCACAAAGGGTTTAAAGAGGGTGTGGGGAGCACCGGTAGTGGCCGGTTGTACAGACCTGCCCCTTGCCTGGATGCCGGCCCACCCCTGCTCTGCCTCCGGCTTAGGAGTCGGGGTAGAGGCTCGGCCGAAGTGGGTTCTCAGTGCCTAGGGGTCTGTTGGCCTCTGACCTTTACGTGCACAATTTATCTTTTTTGGCTGCAAAGACTAGGGCGTTAGTTAGTGTCCCTAGTCCTAATGAGTCAGGATACCATGGTCTGATTTTTGTTCAAACGGCAATCTCAGAGGTGTTTATACTTTGTAATGCTTCTCCTTATTGAAGCTTGGGAAGTCAAAGCTCTAGAACTCTGCTAAACCCTCCTGTGTTTCTTTTCCTCGCCTGTTTCTGCTCCCCTTCCGGGTGTCCTCTCTCCTCTTCCTTGTTTTTATTTTCACAGGGCATTTTCAAACGTGAGGAGATGAAAGTGGCCAGAACAGAACTACAGTCAATGCGGAACTGAATGTTTTGATTAATCTAACAGACTTGACCGCTGAGAGCCACAGGCTGTTGTTAAAGTTGCTTCTGAGAAGCAGGTTTCTGCAGCTTCATTACTCTGCAAAGCGGCATGAGCAAATTAGCATTGCTAGCCTAGCAAAGGGAGGCTAGCTTACAGCAAGCCACTTCAAGAGTGTGCCAGTCACTTACAGCTTGATTTTGCTCCATTAATTAGGCAAAGGTGACATTTGGGAACATTAGAGGTTTAAAAGACATTTTAGGTTGTTAACTTTTGTATGGTTCAAGTTTCTTTTCTGATCTGTTGGCTTTTTTTCAACAGTGGTCACTTTAAAATGGTAACCAAAAAAAAAGTTGGAATTGTTTTTAAATTGAAAAATAATGTTTACTGTTGCCCAAAGATGTTTTCCCCTGCTTGTTTAAAAGTAGTCCTCTTCAATACCAGTTAGGTAAACATTATTTTATATTTTACCTGATGATATCTGGCCACCAACAACCAACAATGCTTTTCAGCGCAGCATTAAAACCTATATCGGGAAATTAATAAGGCACATGTACGTGTTTTTCTTCTTGTTTCAGTGTCTCAATTTAAAATGGTGAATTACTCCTATGATGAAGATCTGGAAGAGCTATGTCCTGTGTGTGGCGATAAAGTATCCGGGTATCATTACGGCCTCCTCACCTGTGAAAGCTGCAAGGTTTGCTTTTCCTGTGCTACCTAAAAAGATAGAGCGTTCTGACCAAAACCATGGAAACTCTTCAAAGCTAAACCTCAGCTGTTTTTTTTTTTTTTCTTATTATTCAACTGAAAAGTGAGGGGGGAGAGAGTGTCATAGGGAGACTAGTACTTAAAATATGTCTGATTTAGTTCCAAAGGCAGATACCTATGCTCTAGGAAGCTGTCAGACTCGTGGCTTTAAAAGTTTATTGTGGTGCAGTGCTGTATCTATAGGAGGACTTTATTTCTAACAGTCCTAAATATTGATTTTGCTTGACTTATGTATATTTAAAGCGTCCTTAAAAGGAAACCTGACAGAGTACAATCCAAGTACATTTTAACTTGAGAGGAATCTGTGCTGCAAGTTGGAACATTTTTCTTTAATCTAGAAGACATGAAGGTCTGAATTCCCAGCTGCATGATTTCATCCTGATGGCTTCTGAAAATAATTTTAAAAGAATTTTTTTTGAATCAAGGTATCCAGAAACCAGATTTTAGTTTCTAATTCAACAATTTTTATAAGTGTATCATATAACTTAATTAAATGCAGGGAATCTGAATATGTTCAATGTTTTTTATTAATAATCTTGTCAAAACTTTTAAGAATTTGTCAGTTTTTTAAAAAAAAAAATAGTCCCCATAAATTCATTTCTCTATTTTCCCCCAACATCTTTAAAGTAGAAACTCAATGCATTTATTTAAACCTTTGCTGGAAAATCCCCCTTCATTTTCCACAACAAATTAAGATTGTTTTTGTGTGTGCTCACTAAAATAAGCAAGGATACCATCTTAGTAGAGAGTAGAGGAGTTGCTCTATCGAGAGCCATGCACCATTTCTAGTCAGTCCCCTTAAGTGTAAACAGGCACAGGCTGTGCTGCGATTCAGCTTTGTGGCTTGTGCACTCACAGATCCCTGCTTGTGTGCTTGTCTTTTCCATTAGTTGGACTTTTAAAACACAGCTCCCACCCTTGAATGGGTTCCAGTGGCATTAGGAACATTTCCCCATTTTGTTCTTGAAGTTCTTTTCCTTTTAACTGTCAGGTGTTGACATTTGTAAAAGATCTGAGGTATTTGCTATTCAGTTCTTACAATGGTTTGTGACTGAAATTGCATGAGACTACCTAAAAACAATGTGGTAGGGCTCTCTCACTTACCTCTGCTTGGAACATGGATGTTAATAGGAAGGAAACCAGATTTTTTTAAAAAAAAATATTGGTCAATATAGAGTGTATTTTTTTTCCTGACTGTTGAAACAAAATTGATGTAATTCTTCAGGAATATAATTCTGAGGCCAGAAAAATCTTCACTGAGGCCTGGCACTGATGCCGAGGATTGGTCTTGCTGAAATGTGAAATTAAACCACAGGCCGCATAAGGGCTCCGTGGTACAAGGAAAGGACTTACTGGTGATTTCCTTAGAGTAAAACAAAAGAAGAAAAGCCAGTTAGACTTATAATGTGACTCACTATTTTCTCTGTCTTATAGGGTTTTTTTAAGCGAACAGTCCAAAACCAAAAAAGGTACACGTGCATAGAGAACCAGAATTGCCAAATTGACAAAACGCAGAGAAAACGATGTCCTTACTGTCGATTCAAAAAGTGCATCGATGTTGGAATGAAGCTGGAAGGTAAGAGTCTGCCAGAGTCCCCTGGGATGTGGACTTTAAAACATTGTGTATGGAGCAGGAGACATTGTTTCTCTAGCCTCTACCACTGTTGACAGTGATAGAGAGAGTATTTTTACGTTTCCTCTGTAGAATAGCCTGCCATTTAAACATGCTAACATCTACCAGGGAAAAGAAAGAGAAGCAAGAAAATTTTGGGGTGCGATACATTTAATATTGAAAAGATCATCAGAACTGAAGCAGCTCTAGTGAGAAGAAATAATTCATTTGCAAAAATGTAAAAAATGAAATGAAATCACCCTTAATTTTTTTAAAAATCAAGATGCCCTAGATTCATTCTTTCTTTCTTTCTTTCTTCTTCTTCTTCTTCTTCTTCTTCTTCTTCTTCTTCTTCTTCTTCTTCTTTTTTTTTAAAGAAAATTGACCTGGTTGTACCATTGTTTCCTTTATGCACTTCTTGGTTCTTGAGAAAAGTGAGATTTTTTCATTGTGAAAAGGGATTTCTTATACAGAATTTCAGGTTTTAATAGCATAAAGAGTATGCATCTATTTTTTTTTTTTAAAGAAAAAGGTAATATCTGAATCTATACAATTTAATAACCAGGAAGCAGAAAGAATGCAAAGCAATGGGCTCTCAATCAGTAGTGATGGTGAATGGGCCTTCAAAAGTCACTCTCAGCTGCTAAAGGAACGCTGCGGGGTTCAGCTTGGCAGCCAGTGAAGTTAATATGTGACTGCTGTAAATAATTTGTGCTTCATGACTTATAGTGTGCTGCTATTTTCCAGCCTCTGACCTGCTGGCCTTCCACAGATTAAACAGACTGCAAATAACGCAGTATGTCGGGGTACCCAGCACCGTGCTAGAGTGCACTTCATTTGATCAAGGAAACGCAAGATACTTTTATTTGGAGGTTTTCTGCTATATAGAACTCATTCTTGGGAGCATTATGGGAAAAAAATTAAAGAATTTGTGTTTTTGCATAAATCTGCCAAATTGCTAACAAGTTTTTTCAAATAGAAGTGGGCACTTTGGTTAGCTTAAGGACTTCTTTTACGAGGAGATTGAGAAAGGAAGTAATTTGATGTTTATTAATTTTATCATCAGTTCCTTTAGTTGCCAAATAGTGGCAGATGGTAACTACCAGACGAGTCTTAAGATTGCAGAAGATGCAATATTAAAACCTGAATGATGTGATGTCATATGACATGTCATTTGATTTTTTTTTTTTTTTAGTGAAAGAAAAAAGATTGTGCTTCTTAGCTTCAGCATTATGCTGTGCTAATTGTGTGTGAGTGACCCATAGCTGTAACCAACCTTTAACAGTGGTCATGGAACAATAGAATGGTTGATAAATTATCTAAATTAAAAAGCGCTTTTATTATCCAGTGTAGCATTTTGGATACTTAGAATGTATAGTAAATTTTTAATGTGAATATTAATCCTAAGATTAAAAAGCTCAGAAAACTTGACCTCCAGCAGTCTTAGTGTCCCAAGTTGTCAGAGGTTGCTGGGTTCTGCCTAATTACCATTGGCCACTGTGGGTGGCCTCGGAGGGCACTGCTGACTAACTTATTATTAGACTTGGCCCCGATTCCACATGACTGTGGCACAGAAGAGCCTCTGGACAACTTTGGAAAGGACTTTGTTTTAATTGTGTCTAATCCCAGTTCAATACAAAGCATGGCTGGTGTTTTTCTGATGTGTACTCACATCAGTACAGGTGAAAGGGGTTTTTTAAGAAGAGCCTGCACCTAATAACTAGGATTGAGGAAGCTGTTAAGAGAAAAAGCATTTAATTCAGAAGTGGGGTTGATTCTCATTTTCTTTAAAAATGAAAAGAAAGGAAGGAAGGAGCCCAGTGCAGATACACACATGCAGATACACAGCAAGTATATATACAATGTTGTTTCCCATAAGAATCATGACAGTTTGTATGCTAGAAGCTGGTACACTCAGAAAGATAATCTCGCCCCCTACTATTAAATATCTGTTATGAAATGGGTCTAGTCCACAAAGGGTTAATGCTTTCCTGGGTACCCAAAATATGTTTTTGATTAACAACCCTCTTGAAAGAAAGAATTCATAAGGAAGACATTTCTCTTCTCAGGATATCTGTGGACTACTATCACAATAAAATGCTCACACACACACACACACACACACACATCCATACACACCCCACACACATCAATTATCAATGTTTTCTTTCTTTCTCTCTCTCTCTCTCTCTCTCTCTCTCTCTCTCTCTCTCTCTCTTCCTTTTTTTTCCGAGACAGGGTTTCTCTGTGTAGCCCTGACTGTCCTGAAACTCACTCTGTAGACCAGGCTGGCCTCAATCTCAGAAATCCTCCTGCCTCTGTCTCCCAAGTGCTGGGATTAAAGGCGTGTACCACCACTGCCTGGCTAATTGTCAACATTTTCAAATGCCTCAAGATCTTTCAGAGTGCTAACTCCCTTCTTGTATATTACCTTTCCCTCCTTTCTCTATCAACAGCCGTAAGAGCTGACCGCATGCGAGGAGGCAGAAATAAGTTTGGGCCAATGTACAAGAGAGACAGGGCCTTGAAGCAACAGAAGAAAGCCCTCATTCGAGCCAACGGACTTAAGCTGGAAGCCATGTCTCAGGTGATCCAAGCAATGCCCTCAGACCTGACCTCTGCAATTCAGAACATTCATTCTGCCTCCAAAGGCCTACCTCTGAGCCATGTAGCCTTGCCTCCTACAGACTATGACAGAAGTCCCTTTGTCACATCTCCCATTAGCATGACAATGCCACCTCATGGCAGCCTGCATGGTTACCAACCATATGGTCACTTTCCTAGTCGGGCCATCAAGTCTGAGTACCCAGACCCCTACTCCAGCTCCCCCGAGTCAATGATGGGCTACTCCTACATGGATGGTTACCAGACTAGCTCCCCGGCAAGCATCCCACACCTGATACTGGAACTTTTGAAGTGTGAACCAGATGAGCCTCAAGTTCAAGCGAAAATCTTGGCTTACCTACAGCAAGAGCAGAATAACCGAAGCAGGCAAGAAAAGCTGAGCGCATTTGGGCTTTTGTGCAAAATGGCAGACCAGACCCTGTTCTCCATTGTTGAGTGGGCCAGGAGTAGTATCTTCTTCAGGGAACTGAAGGTATGTCATATCCTGACCAACCCTCCTCTCAAGAAAAGTCTGTCTAGGTTTCTGGTTGTTACTAATGTTCTTGGTGCTTGTGAATAGGTCTTCCTATTGTGTGCTTTAAAGAAGAAATGGGTGTGTGGCCATTCCTGTAGGGTTGTTACTGCTTGACTTGGTAGGGCTTTCGTTCACTGTAGCTCCTAATTGGGAGATGGTGTTTAACATGACATTAAGTAGTATTGTTTTGTTTATAGTTGTTTATCCCTTTTAACTCAGAGATAGTTCTGGAAAATGCTGCATCAGACAGTTCCTAAACTATTTATAAAGTCAGAAACTATACTATATTCATGTAATCTTGAAGGTTTCTTTTCTAAGGGGGTATGGGGAGCCAGTATTTAGCTGTTCAGGTCCAAGACAGTGCAAATGGTACCACTGGTTAGAAGTATCAACTAGGCATTTACTGTTTGTTTACCCTGACATTAGAGTGGTAAACCATTGCTTTTTGAGGAGATTGAAATGAGATGCTCACTGCTGCTGCAGGCCAATGGTGGGTGCTTGTCTACTGGGTTCCTCTCATATGTCTGTGGTTTAAGCAAGTGGATTGATATATTGTAAATACAGCACTTGTTTGCATAAGGATCTATGTTTAACTACATAATTATTTTATTTCCTGAAACTTAAGACCAAATTAATACAGGAAAGTTATTTAGGCGTTTGGATTCCGAGTGAAGACCGAGCCACATTTGGTAACTAGCCATTCCATTCCTGATTTAAGCAAACCTGGAATTTGAATTCTAAGTTGGTTTTTTTTTTTTTTTTTTTTTGGTTTGGTTTTGTTTTTTCATTATAAAAATCAATGTTAGGCTTTTGCTGTCCTAGTGGGAGAGGTGAAATAAGTATCTGTGGCTTCTGCTAACCTAGCGTGCTTGTCATTAAAATATGCTGTACATACACAGAGAGTAAAGAAGCTGTATGCAAAGGGAAAATGTTTTTCACAGAAGTCTTAAAGCAACAGTATATGTGTGGAAACAAAATTACCTGATTGGATCTAAAGAGGTCAATAAAACGCCACCAGCATGCAGGTCCAATGCATCCTGCCGGTTACTCTCTGGCCTTTATCGCTATATAGAAATGTGGCTGATGCTGAAGACCAGGCTGCAGAGGCCAAGCAGAATGCATTGAGTTGGCACAATAAGACTAGGTGCTTTCAGAGTAACTAGAGACCCACTCTATGATAGAGCATTCATTCTTCTTTAAAAAGCTAAACCTTAAACTCTTAATATTCTGGGTGCTTTTACATTCATAGCCATGTCCCTAAGAGGACAGATAAGATCTTTAAAAATGAAAGTATTTTAAGCTGTTGCTTAAAAGCTGAAGTGATGAAGGATAAGTGAGCTGTCAGATGAACTGTAGCTAGTTGGGTGATGTCTTCCTGGTCTATAGCTGCGTCTGCCACAGGCAAGAGCCAGTGTTGCCAAGTCTTGCTGTTCTCATCTGTAAATCTTTGCATGTGCTATGGAGGGGGTGAAGAGGCTGATGCTTGTGTTGAGGTGGTTCCCCAAGGAAAGGTAGAAGAACGTGTACAGAAGCGCTGCAGGTCCGACATACTGCAGGTCCGACATACTGCAGGCCCAGTAAAGAGGTATTGTCTTTAAATTAGTTTAGTTGTTTGAGAGGCTCCGTCTTTACGTGACACAATCTTGTATTCAGTCTTATATTCTCTTATTTTGGCACCAGGAAACAGTACTAACCAAGTGTTACAGGATGGTCTGATTGTATTGTAATGAACAGTCAAAGCAACACCTAAATTAGCCAAGTAGCAAGTTAGTTGTATAAGATGAATATAAAATTGAATGAAATAAAGATTTTTCCCTAAAGTTTCTAATAAGATGGTTTTGTCTATAATTCCTTACAAAACGAAACACCTGGTGTGGAGGAGGCATAGGCTTGTAATCCCAACACTCAGAAGGTTAACAAAAGAGGCTTGCTCTGAGTTCAAGGCCAGCCACACAGTGAGTTCTAGGCTAGCCTGGGTCCCAGAATGAGACCCTGTCTCAAAAAGAAGACAATGAAAAAAGAGAAACAAATTTCTTTTAGAAAGACAGCTGAAGAGATATATGTTTTAAAAATCATCAGCAAAATAATGCACAAAAGAAGATGTTACAAGGTACATGGATGCTCTAGTCACGGGTTAGACTTCAAGAGCTGCTGGGAAAATAGACTTTAAATTTTTTTAAATGTCTTCCATTTCAGCTAAATTCAGGAGTGAAATTCTTTCCAATGGCATGGGGTTAGATGTGCCTGAAATGTCAATGTCTTGGTTTGCAGTAGGGCATTGACATCTTTACCTTGTTGTTTAATGTGTGCTTGGTACATTGTCATCATAGGCAGTAAATTGAAAAGTAAGAACGTAAAAACCCCAGGGTACCTAGAAGGTGTAGGGAGTTCTCTCAGGGGACAGAAAACCTGGACCCACTCAGCTTAAGTCTTTTTCTGAGAACCAACACTAGAACTGAGTAACTTCAGGATCCCTTAAGCATTGCTGTGAAGGGAGAATTTCTTTCTGCTTGTGTATAAATTTACTTTGTCAAAAACCAGCAAGTCGCTGGGCAGTGGTGACACACACCTTTAATCCCAGCACTTGGGAGGCAGAGGCAGATGGATCTCTGAGTTCGAGGCCAGCCTGGTCTACAGAGTGAGTTCCAGGACAGCCAGGGCTACACAGAGAAACCCTGTCTCGAAAAACAAAACAAAACAAAACAAAACAAAACAAAACAAAACAAAACAAAAAACACCCAGCAAGTCCTGAAATCAGCACAAGACATATAGCAAGGGTTATAATTTGCAAAGCTCAAAGCATGACTCACAGTAGGAAATACTCTTCACATTGGCATGGTATAACAAACACATCTCATACATTTGCACACCTGCACACACCACACCACACACACTACACCCCCCCACACCTCATACATTCACATACATACACACCACACATACACACACACCTCAAAACATTAACACACATACACACATATCTCATACATTCACACACACACACACACACACACACACACACACACAACCCGCACGCGCATTCATGCACACGCGTTCACAAAGCCAGGTTTCCCATGATCATCTGCGACCTACATTTAATAGACTTACTCTAAGATGTTATTCTGCCAATAACGTCAATTTCGTGCTTTGTTTTGCTTTTAATTCTGGTCATGACCCACTAAGTTGATTTCATGACCCACTAATCACACATGACCCACAGTTCAAGAAGTATCGCTCCAGGGAAGGTTTTGTGGTCTGTCCACTTGGCTGTCACCTACTTGTCACCACTCACTGCCTCTTCTGGCTTGGGTTAGAAGACATGCCTACAGCCTTCAGTCTTTTTGCTGAAGTTGCGACTTTTAAGAAAGACTTTTTTTTGGGAAGATGAGTGGTCGGTCACTTGTCATTTTCTTGTTAATGTCAAAGCAAATTGTCCATCAAATGACACATTTAGGGGACAGAGAGCTCCTGGAAGATAATAGGATAATAAGGAAATTATGCAAACAACCCCTTGGTCACACCATGGGACAAGTTACACTTTCTACCATGTCAAAAGGAGAGAACACAGATTTTACTTACTAGCTACAGGAACAGAAGGGCCTGTGGGCAGTCTTAACTTTGCTTCATATCTGTGAGGTGCGTGTGAGAAGGGAATTATGGTTCTCAAAGCCTCCACGTTGAGATCAAAAGTTGAGTTATAGAAAACACAATTGGAAGGTGAAAGGGGAAGGAGTGGACACACATACCTCAGCTGGTTTGTCTCTCACTCTCATAAACAACTTTGGCCTCAGTCCTAACCAACAGCATTAATAGAAAAATTAATATTCTGCCACTTGGCACTTTTGAAAAAAGTACAAATAACAACCCATGGTCCCCATTGCCTAGCTAGATCTTGTCTAGGTTTTCAGAGACAAAGGTGGTAAGAATCACAGAAAACCCACCACCTCCCCCTCCCTCCCTCCCCCCCCCCTTTTGTTTTTTGAGACAGGGTTTCTTCTCTGTGTAGCCCTGGCTGTTCTGGAACTCACTCTGTAGACCAGGCTGGCCTCGAACTCAGAAATCGGCCTGTCTCTGCCTCCCAAGTGCTGGGATTAAAGGCGTGCGCTACCACTGCCCAGCTGCTCTTTCTCTTTTTTAATGTGTGCATGGTTGTGCGTGTGTGTGTGTGTGTGTGTGTGTGTGTGTGTGTGTGTGTATTCACCTTTGCATGCGTGCAAATGCATGTACACACATCCTTGTGTGTGTGGGTTGGCCAGTGTTTGTGGTCCTGTGTTTTCTTCTATGCCTTTCCAACTTAGCTATCCAGGCAGGGTTTCTCCAGAATCCAGTGCAAACAGTGAGGCTGGCCAGCCAGCTTGCTCCAGATTTTCTCTCTTCCTTCTGCACTGCAATGGCAAGCTGGCTGTCAGTCAGTCTTATCCACTCAGCTTTTTGCATGGGATCTGGGGGATCAGAAGCAGCACACTATATCTCTGGGTAGTCTCTCTAGACTCTTTTCATATGAAGGAAGCGAGGCAGAAGAGTGTGGTTTGCCCCTAGCGAAGGCAGAACTGAGGCTCAGAGTCAGGGTCAGAGAATTAGACTTAATGTGTATCTCTCCTTAGTATGCATGCACCCACACACCACACACCCAGAGAGACAGACAGACAGACAGACAGAGACAACGGATACATGCACACAAGCACCATGACCTTTGACTCCCAGAGCATAGACCTTTGCCAGTAAAGCTAAAGCGGATCTCTAAGTTCTCAGAAGTCCATCACCACTGCCATTAAACCACTAATAATCAGCAAGACAGGTTTTCCCTGAGCCCAGACGACCCCGGGGAGGGAATGAGTCACTGTAGAAAGCCTCAATAATTCTTTTCAGCCACTAGGGAACCATTTCATGGAGATCTACTGGCTAGTGTTTCTGGACCTCGCAAAGACTCTGTAAGCACTCACTCCATAGCTAGCACTCAGGCCCTGTGACTCCACGTGCCTAGGCGGATGGCCAGATCTGATTCTGTTCTGTTCTCTCAGCTTGGGGGCAAGGTATGTGCAGTGTGTATTCCTTCTCCCAGAGAAGATGGGCAGAAAGAAAAGAGGATTAGAATCCAGCTCACGTCAGCCGCAGATATGAGACATCACCCTCTGAACCTTAAAGGCCTATGCTCAGGATGAATGTGACACCCCCATCCTGCTATCCCCCCAAGGGAAGATGCTCCACTTCCTGTTACCTCCATCACCTGTGACTTGAATATCTATCTATCTCATAAACATGAGTATAGTGAGAAAATAATTCCCACTTTGTTAACCAGCTAACGAATCTGGAGTATCTATTTGATCTTTTAATGAGACCAGATGTCCTCAGAGGATTCTGGGAATGGATGTAGAAGAACTTCCCCTCCACGAGTGATTCTGATACATGTAGGAAGAAAAAAGTCTAAATTAATCCTGACTGAAACTCATAACTAGCATTTCTGTGGAAAATAGGTCTCAGAGACTTGGGGAGTTTGTGTCAAAGGAATTCAGTCATGTAGAAGGCAGGTTTTTAGTGTGGTTTTCTCTAAATCAAAACAGCAAAAGCTGGGGCTTTTTTATTTTTTTCTGATCCATTACAGAATTTCTAAGCAGGGTTGCATTTATTTTTAACATTTATCCCCCAGTCCCCCTCCTCTTTTTTGAGATGGGGGTCTTACTATGTAGCACTAGCTGGCCTGGAACTCTCTGTATAGACCAGGCTGGCCTCAGCCTCACAGAGATTCACCTGCCTCTGCCTCTGCCTCTGCCTCTGCCTCAGCCTCTGCCTCTGCCTCTGCCTCTGCCTCTGCCTCTGCCTCTGCCTCTGCCTCTGCCTCTGCCTCTGCCTCTGCCTCTGCCTCTCAGGTGCTGAGATTACCACTGTATATCACCAGACTAGACTACCAGACCACAGTTTGTAGTTCAGCTTTCCCAACCAATACATGTTGTATTGGAGCTGCCCCAATTTTAGATTCATTTTAATTTAAATTATGTGTATTCATGTGTGTGTCTACTGTGAGGAGGCGAACATTTGAATACAGTTGCGCTCAGGCCAGAAGGGGTCTAGAGGTGGAGTTACAAATACAGGTGGTTGCGAATCACTTCCTACCCTCTCTCCCCGGCCCCCTCTCCTGTGTGTGTGTGTGTGTGTGTGTGTGTGTGTGTGTGTGTGTGTGTGTGTGTGTGTGTGTGTGTGTGTGTGTGTGTGTAGGGAGGCTGGGTGGACGGATGGATGGATGGACGGACGGATGGATGGACGGATTCATCATACGAGCCTGCCTAGCATCTTCCCACATTCTACTTCCCACTTGGCTTTCTTCCTTTGCCTGCTGATTGGAGTCAGGACTGGTACAGTCCCTACTGGAAAGCATCCAGGTTCCAGGACCTTAGGAAGACAGTTTCTCTACCTGCCTTTGTTTTCTCTTCTCTGGGTGCTGTTAATTTGAGAAAGAGATGAATAATAAGGTGGCAAAGAAAGAAACTTTCTTTCTTTTTTTTTGGTTTTTCGAAACAGGGTTTCTCTGTGTAGCCCTGGCTGTCCTGGAACTCACTCTGTAGACCAGGCTGGCCTCGAACTCAGAAATCCACCTGCCTCTACCTTCCAAGTGCTGGGATTAAAGGCGTGCGCCACCACTGCCCAGCTAGAAAGAAACTTTCAATCTTAATTTTCCTATCAGATTTCTCAAAGCCAATTAAATGAAGACGTCTACAGCTAATTGCTCATCAAAACAAAACAAAAGCCAATAAAATGAGTACATCATATCCAGATCTGAGACTGGTTCCCTTCACTAGAGTTGGACAGGGATATTTTCTTCCATCTTTGTGAAGCTGGAGAGTTGGTGAGCCAGCCCAGGATGGCATCCTGCATCCTGCCTTTCAGATCAATCCTGTCCGGTATTCAGCTTCCAGGATGGTCTGAAACAAGCCTGTGATGGTGGGGGTATAAATACCCACCTTTGCTTCTCACTGTGGACTGACGGGGTCAGCTCTTAGTGGTGCTTTGTGCTGTGGTTAGTTGGTTGGTGGGACAACCAAGCATGCCCATCTGGCAGTGGCGAGGGATAGTTTTCATCTGTGTGTGTGTTTCTGCATCTTTAAAGTTACTTATTTGTGTGTGCACATGTGTGGGGCAACTTTTGGGAGCCAGTTCTGCTTCTGTCACGTGGGCCCCTTACTACTCTGGGAGGCTGTTTTGATGGTAGGTACCTGTTACCTGTTGAGCCATCTCTCCAGCCCTACACCTGTGTTCTTCAGGGATGCCATGACAGTGCCGCAGACTGTCAGGCATGATGGTGCACCTCTAATCCCAGCACTGAGGAGTCTGAGGCAAGAGGGAGAACTGTGAGTTCTAGGCCAGCTAGCTCACACAGCAAAACCTTGTCTCACAAAACAAAAACAAAAGACACGTTGAAGCTTCCATACACTGTAACTTATTTTCTTTTTTTTTTTTTTTTTTTGGTTTTTCGAGACAGGGTTTCTCTGGCTGTCCTGGAGCTCACTCTGTAGACCAGGCTAGACTCGAACTCAGAAATCCTCCTGCCTCTGCCTCCCAAGTGCTGGGATTAAAGGCGTGTGCCACCACACACAGCCTGGCTACTTATTTTCATTAAAACACAATTTTACATTCCTTCCTTAGGATTTATCATTCTTAAGGTGCACCCTGATCTGCTTTTCTTATGATTCTCAGATTAAGGCCAGATGTGTGCTGATTCAGGTGACTGAGTTCAGTGCCAGCATGGTGTACATAGTGAGTTCCAGGACAGCTAGGGCTACACAGAGAGACCCTGTCTCAAAAACAAAATAGTGCACATGGATGCACACACGGACACACACAGACACGCACAGACACACACACATGCACACACATTCACACACATTCACACATATTCACACATACACGCAGAGAGATTAAGTTGCTTTGTTTCGGGAGCTACAAGCTCCATTTAACCCCCTGAGCTTGTAGAACTTGGAGTCTGCACAGATCATCAAATCAGCCACAAGCTCAGGCACACAGCCTTCCTCGAAAGCCAGCATTTCTCATTCAAGGAAAAAATCCTTGTTCTGAAGTCAGCATCTTAACATCTCCATGGCTTTGTTTACACAACCAACAAATTTCCCTTTTAGTCTGTGTGTAATCCACTTGAGTATGGGGAGAGAGCATCACTGTGGAAGTCACAGCTGAGAAATCTAAGAGTAGCAGGTAGGCCCTTGTCAGGTGTGTGTGCCTGTGTGTGTGTGTGTGTGTGTGTGTGTGTGTGTGTGTGTGTGTGTGTGAAACAGGATGGTTTTCCTGAGTGAGGTCAGATGGTTTTTATTGGATCCACATTATAGACAGCGCAGGGCTGACAGCTCACAGACCTTTTCCCACAGTGAAGTAATTATAACATACCTTACCTGCCTTTTGCTTTAGTTTCTTGAGAGAAGGACTCTCTTCAAGTAGCTCAGGTTGGCCTCAACCTTGAACACTAGCTTAAGCCAGCCTTAACTCCTCCTCCTCTTGCCTCTTCCTCTCAAGTGTTGGCATCTTAGCCTGGTTTAACCACTCCAGGCTCCTACCACACCCATCTCCTGGAGTCTCTCATTTTGGGTCACAGTTAGAAGATATTATAGAGGACATACCCCCCCATCCCCGTTCCTCAACACACTTCTAAGATTACTAGTCTATAGTGATATGAGTTAATTGTTTGGTTAAAAAAAATATTACAGGGCTGGAGAGATGGCTCAGGTTAAGAGCACTGACTGCTCTTCCAGAGGTCCTGAGTTCAATTCCCAGCAACCACATGGTGGCTCACAACCATCTGTAATGGGATCTGATGCCCTCTTCTGGTGTGTCTGAAGACAGCAACAGTGTGCTCACATAAAATAAATAAATATTTAAAAAAATATATTACAAACTGGACATGGTAGCACATATAATGCCAGCCCCTGGAAACCTGCCACAGGAAACCAGGAGTTTATTCACAAACTGAGGCTCATAGGGACAATCCTGTCTTGACCAGTGTCTTTTCAGGCCCAGATCTGTTCATTTGTTTTTGTTTGTTTGTTTTTGTTTTTTTTTTCTAAGTAAATCAGTCCTTTTAGTCAAAGAATACATTTGTAAAATTGACATGACTAACTGAATCAGCTTGAAGACTCCAGGAGAACGGCAGCAGTGGAGGACAGAAAGGAATGGACTAGAGGAGCTCTCGGGGGGGGGGGGGGGGGGGGC
>CM052711.1:51458285-51479630 GCA_028551405.1 Uromys caudimaculatus
ACCAGTAGTGCTATTAAGACAACCGTATGAAGCCCTTGTAAACTGTAGACTGTATCATGAATGACCCCATTGTCACCTGGATTTTAGACTTGGTACTTTTCACTGTAGAGGGACCCTTTTCTAAGTTGACTCAAGGACATGGAAATCCGTTGCTCTTTTAATTTTTTTCTTTCAAGGGAGCTCGTTGTAGGAAATTGAGTGTAGAGCCATATTCTAAGCTTGCATTAGGATAGACAGGTGTCTGCATGGGGAACGGGGGCCTCTTCTGGAAACAGCTTTTCTTGTAAACTGGCCCACACCTGCGGGCACAGAGAAGGTACCAGGTGTGCAGTAGCACGGTGGTGGTCCTTAGTGAATACCTGGGTGGGCTTTCTCTTCCCTCTCCAGCCTCCGTGGGCCACTACTATTTCCAGAATAGGCAGTAGAAATGGTTTTGTCAGTTTGTCTACTTAGAAGCAGTTCCGTGCCTGCCTGCTGATAACAATTAGAGAGTGTCCTTAAGGCCAGCTTACTTAATTTGCCTGCCTGCTAGTATGAGTTCCTTAGGGGTTGGGGGTTGAAGGTGAGATTCCCTGTGTTTGAGTCCCTGCGTCCTTGTGTGTACCATGCATCCATGGTTAGCAGACTAGCAAAGCCAGCAAACGTGACTCATACCTGACACCCCTTCATGAACTGTTGAAGGACTTTGCCTCCTGAACCTGAGAAGTGCAATAGATCCTTTTATTTTTATTATTTATTTATTTATTTATTTATTTATTTATTTGGTGTTTTCAAGACAGGGGTTCTCTGTGAAGCCCTGGCTGACCTGGAACTCACTCTGTACACCAGGCTGGCCTCGAACTCAGAAATCCGCCTGCCTCTGCCTCCCAAGTGCTGGGATTAAAGGCCTGCGCCACCACTGCCCGGCTCTTTATTTTTTTAAATGATAGCCATAGTGGGATTTGAACCCAGAACCTCCTAAGAGGTGAGAGTACTCAAACAAGGCACTACTTCCCAGCCCCAGTTCTCCATGTATGGTTTAGTCTAAAGGAAGAGCCAAAAACTTTGGGAGAGAAATTAGAAGTCTAAAGTTCACAGGGCTGTTGAGGGCTGTTGTTTGCTCATCTCAGAGAGCATTGCCCTAGAGACCGAGAGATGTCCCTTGGGCTGTACCTCACTGAGGATTAACT
This sequence comes from Uromys caudimaculatus, assembly GCA_028551405.1. Lineage (NCBI taxonomy): Eukaryota > Metazoa > Chordata > Mammalia > Rodentia > Muridae > Uromys > Uromys caudimaculatus. Next base: position 51,459,455 of record CM052711.1, read on the forward strand.
TTGCACCCAATTTTTTGATCCAGCTCTGATTTTGTACAAAGCTTTTCCTTTATATGAATATAATTCATCTAAAGGTTAAAGTAGCGGTTCTCCACCTGTGGGTTGCAACCTCCTGAGGTCCAAATAGCAGATATCCTGCATAGCAGATCTCTAAAGCACGACTCATACCAATAGCAAAATTACAGTTATGAAGTAGCAATGAAATAAGTTTACAGTTGGAGTCACCACAACATGAGGAACTGTATTAAAGGGCCGCAGCATTAGGGTGGTTGGGAACCACTGAGCTAAAGCCTGCTCTTCACTACGACAAGAGCACCACAGGCAGAGTTTAGTCCTGGCATCTGTTCTTCCTGCTCACAGCATAGAAGAAACTGGCCCTATGTTTGTTTAAAAGTCCACAGCAGGACCACGTGCCAGGAAGTGCCCTTTACCCCAGAGAAGTATATATAGCAAATAAAGTAGAGAGCATTTCTTTCTTTCTCTTTCCTTCCTTCTTTCCTCTCCTTTCCCTTTTTTTGGACAGGGATTTAACTATATAGACCTGGCTAGCCCGGAATTGTGTAAACCAGGACAGCCTTGAACTCCAGAGATCAAGTGCTAGGATTAAAGGTTAAGTTGAAAATATTTTATGGAAAAGAAATGTCTTAGATATCAAATACATGTTGGCTAAGTATGGTACAGCCTCGGAAGTGAAGGCTGGAGGACGTGACGTGACGGTTCAAGCCTGCCCGCTCTACATAAAAGTTCCTGCTGGCTCCTCTTCTCCCTCCCCTCCTCCCTCTCCACTTCCTCTTCTCCCCCACCTTTAGCCTCTCCTCTCCTCCCTCCTCTCCCTCCTCCCCCTCCTCCCCCTCTTCCCCTTCCTCCTCTTCCCCCTCTCTCCCCCTCCCTCCATCCCTCCCTCCCTACACACACACACACACACACACACACAGAGAGAGAGAGAGAGAGAGAGAGAGAGAGAGAGAGAGAGAGAAGGTCTCATGAATGCTAGACCTAGCACCTTGCTTTACTATTAAGCATGTATCTTACCCTCAGTGTAAAATACATATCTATATCTCAGAATGATGTTTTCAGTTTCTTAGCTCACACTGCTGATGTGTTTTGTTTAGGTATCTTCACCTTTATTTGCTAGTGAACGATGACGTACACACGTACATTGGGGGTACCAGCTAATTCTGTGTCTGCGTTTTGAGTGCATATCCTATTTTCAGGCTTGTTCTCTGCAGTTGGGTGTCTAGGGCACGTCACTTTATTTTGACCACTGTATCCTGTGGACTCAGAAATCTATCCGAGTTTCCTTGCCTCACGCATCTTTTCACGGTCTTGCTTGTTTGGTCTAAAGTTGTGATGAATACAAGACTTTGCTTACTGCCTAATTAAAAAAAAAACTTACTAAATATTACATTTCCCTTGTAAAAAAAAATAATGATATAGATTAGTGTTTGCGCAGAAGTGCTGGCAACAGGATTCTTCAAAAGTTTTCCTTTGGGTGATGAAAAGCTGTTACATTATTTTGACTCGCTAATCAAATGTAATTGGGTAGCCTGAAGTGCTTTAGATTCTCCTTGTACAGTTATCAAAGCAGGAAATGTAACTCATGAGCTGATGAAAGGCCTCTCTCACGATATTCTTTCAATTATAGATCTTACAGAGCAAATGAAAGAAGAACTCTGCTGCTAAAAACGCCGAGGTTTGAATGCCCCTTCGCGCTAACGGCTGTATTAGCTAGTTAACACATTGTTATGTTCTTTAATTGATTTTTACTCCAGCTTCGGGGGGGGGGGGTAGTCTGAATTTATTTGGCACGGAATTAAGGATGGGAAGACTCTGGAAAATAATATTGCTGTTTACACTAGATTCAAATCACATCAGCTATTTGCATGGAAAACAATAGTCCTGTCTCCCATTTGTGAGATGATATGCCTTTTAAAATGTTAATATTCAGTTGTAGTTGAGAGCTAGAAAAAAATTTATTTTCACTATATGTTTGCTTCAGCCTAGACTGGCATGAGTGATATCATTCAAAATGGATGCTAAGGTAAAATTTTAGACACACACACACACACACACCACTCCACAGTAAATAAGAATTAAAACCACACATTATGCCTTTATCTCACAAGGAGGGGGCACCCTCTTAAAGTTGGCTCACACTCAAATTATCCCTGGAAGTCTGCTACAAGTGAGTAGGTGTGACTGAGGCTTGATCCATGTATTAATTCCTTTATTCACTCATTCACCACACAGATAGAATTACTGTGTGGTAATCCCTGTGCTAAGATTTTGGAGACAATTTTGACTGAACACCTGCTAAGTCCCCTGGGGTCCATTAATTCCCCAACACCCGCCCTTCCCAGTAGAGGCTGCATTTGAGCACAGACTCTGAAGTCTTAGTCTTATGTTTGGTTGTGTGGCATGCGAACGACCCAGTGCTCACAGCGAGGTTTGCAACGACATTGCCACCAGGAATGTAATTCCCAAAGACAGCAAGTCAGCCCCTGAGCAACACCGCATTAGCCCAACCAAGATTAAAGCAGAGAGATGGCAGCTTGTCCAGATGTAGTACAAGCCCTTTGGAGGGTGCCTAAGCCAGCACAGGAGGGGCAGAAGTGGTCAGGGAGAGGATCTGGAGAGTCGGAGTGCAGAGCCAGATGGGAAGGCAGAGACATAGGCACTGCTGGCAGAAAACAACTGGTGCAGAACTACAGATGCCCTGGCCGTGTGTCTTTTGGGAGTGTGGCTTAGTTCCTATACTGGAAGGTGGAGAGCAGGCGAGGGGAAGCTAGGCAGTAATCTATCAGGGGCATTAACATACCGGTCCTTTTGTTGTTGATATCTCGATACATGTCCCTGGCTGCCCCTGGAACTTACTTTGTAGACAGGACTGGCCTATGTCCCAAGCACTATGCCTGTCTCTAATAGAAGCTTCTTAAATACTGATTTGTTCAATGCAAGATAAGCCACCAGAGACAGGCAGGGAGCATCAAAAGGACTGAAATATAGCAAAATCCCTACTAGATAGACATACGTTCCTAATATAATTTCACAGCCTTGTTTGTGCAGGTCATTTTTTTGTTTGTTTTTGAGACAGGATCTCAGTCTGGAGCTCAGGTGGGTCTGGAACTCTCTGTCTCCAGAGTGCTGAGTTACATACAGGTGAGGGCCACTGGTTGACTATCGTGCCAGCATTGAAAGTGCATTTATTTGATGCTCACATTTACTGAACTGCTTAGATTTTGCTCTTATACAGAAAGTATGCATGCAAGTGGTATCTGTTAAGTGCTAAAATTACTTTTGTTGTTTCCCCCACAAAAGTCTGATTCCTTCCAGGAAAATTTTAGTTATTGGTAGCACATAGGTATTTGAGGTCTTAGTCCATGTATCAGGTTTAATTTAAACAAATACCATATATTAACCTTTTTTTTTTCAGGACAGCCCTCTTTTTGACCAGAAACTTTTCTTTTAACCCTCAAGCTGATTTGTTGATTTTTATCTCATAGTCAATTATTTAATGGCCCAAAATTAGCTTTTCAAGGGTTGGTACATATGGAGGGAGCTGTCTAGGCCAGTGGACCTAAAGTGACCACATTGGCTTTTTAGAAATTGCTTATTGCCAGGTCTGGCCCCAGACCGGATGAATTACATATTCATTCAACACGTGTTAATGAAATTCCCAAAATACCCCAAGTCCTGCTCTAGACCTAGGCATACTGTAGTTAACAAGATCAACAAGGGCACTGTCCTTTTTCATTGGTGCTCCCGTGCCAGAGAGAGGGAAGCTGATGATAGACAAGCTAACAAGGGAAATGTTTACTGCCAGAACAAATCAGTGCACAGAGCAAATGGCAGGAGGCCGGCAGCCAGCTCCACTTCTCAGATGGCTGGGGAAAGAAATGACCCTTAAGCTAAGGTCTAAACAGCAAGAACAAACTAGTGTGAACAGAGATATTGTCCAGACAGAACAGACAGAGCAAAAAACCCCTGAGAACTAACTCAACACTTCCGAGAGGTACTGGAGGCCAAAGGCTACCAAGGGACAGAGGGGGAAATGTCTCTCCGTAGATCAATGCATCTGAAAAGGTCCAATTCATGGATGGATTACTGTTTTACCCTTCTGGAACAAGAAATCTTGACATTTCAACAATGCTGTGATGTCAGCAGATTGTCCTAAAATATTATTGCTCAGGTGGACACTGGACTATACAAATGTAAGAGTAGATACAAGAAACCCAGATGCCACTGGGAAGCTTACACAGTGGCTTAGCCCAAGAACAGAGAATAGAAGCTGAGGGGTGGGTGGACCCAGGATACAGGTTGAGGTAAGGCTGACAGACTGACTGCCAAGACTGAGGGATGATGAGACAGGTAAGACTCAGTTTCTGGCTGAAAGCATGGGCAGCCATTTGTAAGGGGAAACAGAGGCTCCAGGAGCCAGCCCTAACATCGCCCAAACACCGGGACAGGCAGACCCAGGTCTCCTTTCTTCTAGGAGCCATTGATTTATTCTGATCTTTCTTCCCAGTCTAAAAAAAATGAGTGTAATGAGAGTCCACCTGCGGGCTCATCCATGTCTCTGGATTCAAGCTTTTCACAAAGACCCTAAGAGGTGGGCTCTTCTGCAAATGTTCCTTGATGTATTTCAGAGGCAAAAAGTACCCGAGATTCCGGTTAGTTGTGGCACACGCCTTTAATCCTAGCACTTGGGAGGCAGAGGCAGGTGGATTTCTGAGTTCTGGGCCAGCCTGGTCTACAGAGTGAGTTCCAGGACAGCCAGGGCTACACAGAGAAGCCCTGTCTCAAAAAAACAAAAAAACAAAAAACCAAAACCACCTGAGATACATGCAACTGGCACCCTCCCTTTGACAGGATATGTTGGTCCCTTGGAGACTGTCATTAGATGAATCTGACTATTGTGTGATCATCACTATGGACAACATTGCTTGTTGGATTGCCACTGTGGGAAGACCAAAGAAAGAACTCAGTCATTGAGCTATGTCAGTCATTAGCCCTCTGGTCTGGTCAACGCTGCCTCATTAACACTTCCAACACTGAATGTAAGATACAAACTAACCAGGCTTCAAATTCAGCAGGGAAAGGATCTAAGGATAGTTTCTCTGGCATGTGCTCTCCTGGCTCTCAGACTGGCTCTGAGCTCAAGGAATCAAGAGGATAGACCTCTTGTGTTAAAATGACAAAATGGTTTTTTTCAAGATTATTTATTTATTTTATTTATATGAGTACACTGTAGTTGTCTTAAGACACACCAGAAGAGGGCACATCGGATCCTATTACAGATAGTTGTGAGCTACCACGTGGTTGCTGGGAATTGAACTCAGGACCTCTGGAAGAGCAGTCAGTACTCTTAACCACTGAGCCATCTCTCCAGCCCAAAGAAATATTTTTTGCTTTGTTTTTTTTTTGTTGTTGTTTGTTTGTTTGTTTTGGTTTTTCGAGACAGGGTTTCTCTGTATAGCCCTGGCTGTCCTGGAACTCACTCTGTAGACCAGGCAAAGAAATACTTTTTAACCACACCCCATCCAGTGCTAGGAATGGTATCATCCTGATTAGGTTTGTTTGTTTGTTTTTTGTAAACTTGACACAAGCTAGAGTCATTTGCCAAGAGGAAACCTCAGCTGAGAAAATGTTCCTGCTAGACTGGCTTATAGGCAAGCCTGTGAAGTGTTCTGTTTTATTGGTTTGTTTGTTTGCTTGCTTTTTTTTTTTTTTTTTTTTTGAGACAAGGTCTCTCTAGAAGTGCTAGTTGTCATCCTAAGACTATGTAGGTCCATCTGCCTCTGCTGATGCCGTCATGTGCTGGAATTAAAGGCATGTGCTTTTGCATCCAGCCAGTGGGGACATTTTCTTGATTAATGATTGATACGGAAGAGAAGGGCCTTGCACACTGTAGGGCAGTGCTACCCCTGGGCCTGTGGGCCTGGGTGCTATTAGTTGGCTGAGTAAGCCTTGAGGAGCAAGGCAGTAAGAGTGATTCTCCATGGATTCTGCTTCAGTTCCTGCCTCCAGGTTCCCAACCTACTTGAGTTCCTTTCCTAATTTCCCTCAGTAATAGAGTGCTACCTCGAAGCATAAGATGTAATAAACCCTCTCCCCCCCCCCCCCAACTTGCTATGGTCATGGTATATTATCATAGGAATAGAAACTCTGTAAGCACCCCACTACTGAGCTACATATGGGACAAGCTAGCTAAAATGTATTTCATCAGTCTGGGTCCTGCAGCAAAGTTTGACACACAGTCTGTGCCTATGCCATGGCATGGACGTTTTCTCTCCATGTCTCTGCTTCTTCTAAACTTTCATTCTAAGCTTTACCTGCAATCCTTCTCCATTTGGCTTGATTTGGAAAGGCCATTTCCTTTCCTTCCTCCACTAACGCAATATATGTAAGATACAACATTTTATGTCTTCTCTCCTCCCAGGCCTGAACAGCAGTTAGCACACCTCCTTGATCCTAGCACCTCCAGGCAGAGGCAGGCTGATCCTTGAGTTTGAGGCTAACCTGATCTATGAAGCCAGTTTCAGAACAGCCAGGGCTACTTAGAAAAACTCGGTCTGTAAAGAAACAAAAAAGTAAAACAAATCTAGGGAGTTATCTACAAAATTATAGAGGACCATAAAAATGTCATACATGTCAAAGTCAATAATCCTGTAGTAACAGTGAATATTTTTTCAGGTCTCCCAGTATTCCAAGAGGATCAAAGCTTAGTTTAGTACTTCATTTACTTCTAAGCATTTGGGTGCAAAAGTACAGACTGATGTGTGTTGACTTCGTTAGAAGAAAGTCCTTGCCGGCCCACCTAGTGTAGATTGCAGCCATGCAGACCCTGAAGCACACACAATTTAGGAAGCTCATGGAAAGGATGCAGGAAGTACCTTCCTCTGGCATGTTTTCTAAGAATATTAGACTTTGTGCTTACTACTGTCCTGGTCTCTCAAAGTACCTTGGGGCTGTCCCTGTGAGCAAGTGATTGGTTCTGAAGCTGAAATCATAAGTAATAACTTCTGAGTTGCAGGTAGGTCTGCTGAGGTGTCTAGGAATAAAGAGAGAAATCCACGCTTACTGAGTAAAATTGTATATTGTAATCTAATGGGATTTAAATCAAGACCACAGACACTGACTGGCAACCTCATACACCTTTACTGAGTTTTTCTTCATTAAGATATCAAAATATTTTTTCATTATATATGGTGGCATATACATTTAAATGTATGTCCAATTCCGGTGTTCATGCCAGCCTAGGATGGGCAGCAACAAAACACCAAATGAACAGATTCCCATTGTGCACAGGCCACTATGCAAACAAATTCCCATTGACTTGAGGCCTATCAAGACCACTGTGCCTGTGGACTGAAGGGATTTTTCCTGTAGAACCTGCAATATGGACAACATCATTGAGCCATTTGTAGCTCCTAGCCTTAATCCACGCACAGCCCCTATTCCAACCATTTCACCTAAGCTAGCACAGTTAGGCCTTTTCTCTTTACTCTGGAGAATTTGTAGTATATAGACAAGCTGGGGGCTGGAAGTAGTGTATATACCTTTGATTCCAATATTTTGGAGGCAGGAGCAGGTAGACCTCAGTCTGAAGCCAGCTTGTTCTTAAAGTTTCAAGCCAATCAAGGCTGTATGATGAAACCTTGTCTCAATAAAAACAAACACCACCAAAAATAATACCAGCTGGGGATGCCTAGTGAGCTTTAATTCCCAGTACTGCAAAAAAGTTAAAACAAAGAATTCATACTCTGTAATAACCTAGGCATAGCTTCCAAAGTGGTCGGAGAAAAAGTGTTGGGGTTTCCCTCTGTTAAGATAGGGTGTTTATATTTCTGTGCTTAAGAAGAATCACATGGTAGGTTGTCTTGGCTAAAATGCTTTAGCATTAAAGAGTTTCAATTTTTTTTTTCTTTTGAGTTGGGGATATTTGTATTCACACATTGAGAGACTTAAGGGACAGAATACAAGTGTATATATGAATTCAGTTTTGGAGCATTTCAGAGTTTAGGGCTGTGAATCAGGGACATGCAACCTGCATCAAGTAATCTCACTTTTGTTCGGTTTTGCCTGTTCTTGTTTTCTCGGTCCAAGACTAGAATTGTAAAATAGCTGATATTATAAGTAACCTGGAAAACATTTCTAATTGTGTAAGAGCATCCACAAACACTTACCTCTGAGAGGGACTGTGGCTGACTTTAAAGTAGGCCCTGAAAAGCATCTGGGTGAAGAAGCATTTGGTCTTCAGCAAAACTAAAAGGAGGGAGTCAGAGGCTGGCAGATCTCTGAATTCGAGGGCAGCTTGGTCTGTAGAGCAAGTACCAGGAGAGAAAGGGCTACGAAGAGAAACCCTGTCTGAAACCCACAAAAAGCAAAAAGTAAAAATGAAAGAGATCACAGCCTATAAAATTGTGTGTGTGTGTGTGTGTGTGTGTGTTTCTTTTTCAGGCAGTGTCTTTCTATGTAGCCCTAGCAGACCAGAAACTCACTGTGTAACCAGGCTGGCCTTGAAACTACAGAAGTTTGTCTCCCTGCATGCTATGAGCTGTCTGTCATACTTGGGCTAGGCCAGTCATGTTAAAGGATCTGATGATTTTGATTTTTAAATAGTCACCCATGTTAAGAACTTGATTTTTTTAAAAATGGCTATCAGGAGGCATCACCAGCTACTTAGTGTTAACTACACTGAATCACAACTCTGCTCAGGAATTGAATTCGTGTGTAAGCCTGACAGGGCATTTACTATGGAGCTATCCACACCTATGTATGTGATAGGCGTAGATGCTCAGGAGAGTGTCAGCTTGTGTGAGAAGCTCTTAAATAAATGGGGGATTCTGAAAGAACCTGCAAGTCACGGTCGAAATGTGCTGGCAAACTTAGAGGGGGCAATGGTGAGAGTCATCTTTTGAAATAAGAACACGGCGGTGGCACTTGTTACTATAGACTTTTGGAAGCAAGAGAATCATGAGTTGGAGACCAGTCTGAACAAACCAAGACTCTCTCCCAAAGCATCAAAAGTCATGAATAAATCATCAAATCTATCCACATTTCCTCCTACATATCCTTTTGCGAAATTGTTGGCTTTCTTTGGTGATGAACTCTTTACCCAGATTGTAAACTAGTGAGAATTCCCGATTAGTCAATTAACTTGTGTTTAGACTACTTTGTTTAATGTTCTGATTTGTAAGTCAAATGCACCAGACAGATCACCTTCAGAGACGGGAATATCTACAAAACATCTCATGAGTTTTTGCTGTAGATTTCCCTCAGAGCTTTGAGTCTGATCCCACTTCGGGCTGAATTCGGAAAAGCCCTAATGTCTGTAATGAGACAAGAGCTGAAAGGGCTTGGTGCACAGATGTGCTGTTTCACAGAACTCTCCGAGCTGGGGAGTATTTATTTCCCTTTAATTTCATCAAAATAAAATATCAGGTAAAAACATCCTAAAATGGTCCTTAAAACAACAGTTCCCCCCAATCTATTATTTTCGAGCAAGGGCAAATCCAACATTAAATTACCCTGTGTTGAGAATTGAGAATTATTGCAGAACTGCTTTTGACTGGGGCACTTGGCTTGATCAGTGTTAGAGCAGAGAAACTGAAAATTTAGAGAGCCAGCCTTTGACGCTGAGTGCTCTAATTGACTGCTGGCTATTACTCTGAGAGACCATTTTAAATAAAAGCCCTCATTGTGTGTAATTCTAGTGGATTTTGAGGTAGTGAAAAGTTGTGCTGATTCTCTGTTTGTTCCGTGGCTTCAGCACCACCTGTGTTCTCCCCCACCCCTGTCCTCTCCCCACCAGCCACAGAGCAGGCAAAGTATTAACAGTAGTTTTCTTTCCCTGGAGGTGTGGTTTTTTTTTTTTTTTGGTTTTTCGAGACAGGGTTTCTCTGTGTAGCCCTGGCTGTCCTGGAACTCACTCTGTAGACCAGGCTGACCTCGAACTCTCAGAAATCCACCTGCCTCTGCCTCCCAAGTGCTGGGATTAAAGGCGTGCACCACCACTGCCCGGCTCCCTGGAGGTCTTAAAATCTGTTCAAAGTTGAAGATGTAAACTGTCTCAAGTCAGACTGAGGCAGACTACACTGTAGAGCCCAGCACAGTGGCCACTGAGTCCTGGTTCAGGCTGGTGGGATGTACATTTCTGGAATTTTAGATATGGCATGGAAACTGTCGATAAGACAGGGAGATGGTGCCACTCATAAAAAGCATCCGGTGGGCAGTGTCAGTCAGTGCAGCTGGGAAATCAGTGTTTTGTTTTGTTTTGTTATTCTGGGGGCTCCAATGAGTCCGATCTCTCTGGTTTCAAGGGAAGTCCCAGGTTCCATCATTGTGAGAAGACTTGTAGTATTTTGGCCACGTCTTGTAACAATCAAATACCTTTCTACCTTGATTATATTATAAATGCATAATGAGATGGACACAATGGAAGTCTAAGATTTAAAACAAGAACCAGGAAGCGTTGAGAAAGTAGGATTTACCACCTCAAGTGGGACTCTGAATCAAAACACCAAATGACCAAATCATTACACTTCCTGCAAAATTAGGAAAGAAAAACAGCCTGTTACCCCCTTCTCCTGTGAAACTGTTTTTAGTTAATACGGACATGGGGGTGAAGTATTTTATGTCTTCTAAATATAGGTTTTCATATATTAAAAGAAAAGCTATTTACAACTGATTTGTTACTAAATAAAATCTTGGATGAACACTTTTAATTACTAAAAAGGTAAGGGAACAATAAACACGGGAAATATAAATGAATAAAGTGTTCAGAGTCAAGCTGCTTTCAAGGCTATAAATAGCATCCTGCGCTCTGCCGCTATTCTTAGAATGAACAAAAGAAGGTGTCCCAAAATAGAAAGGCAAGCACATCTCCCTGAGCCTTGGAGTCCAGGGCATAAGAAACTCTTCGAACAAGTTCATGGATTCGGGGGCTTAATTGATCTTTGAAAAGGACATTTCCTCGCTGTCACCTTGCCAAGGAAATTCTTTTCCTGGCATGTTTGTAAAATTGGCGGACTGATGTTTCCTTTGGGTGACACAAGGTGTGATGAAGAATTTTATCTTTACTTCCTTACTGAAATCAGCCCCGGTGGCTTGCTTTTCTGTTAACTTATTTGGTTATTATCAGATGTTGGGCAGTTGACAGTGTTGGTGCACATAATAGGCCTGGCCAGGTCCTACATTTCATCTGACCGGCTCCTGGCCTTGGTTAAAACATTTATAAATATAGGCATTATGTGCTTGGGTACACTGTCATCCCAATACTCCTGAGGCAAAACCAGGTGGATCTCTGTTGAGGCTAACCTGGTCTACAAGGCCAGTTAGAGAACAGCCAGCTAGCCTGCTCCACATAGCCAGTTAGAAGATAGCCAGAGCTACATATATATAGTTAGACTCTGTCTTCAGACAAAAGCAAACAAAACAAAACATTTATACACACACACACACACACACACACACACACACACCTGCACACTTTTTTTGTTTTCCTTTGTGCTGCTATTTTTTTTTTTAAACTGAACTAGTTTTGCATAAGATACCACCCTTCCTGATCTGTCAGGCTGAGCTGTAAGGGTACAGTGTAAATAAAAACACCTAGTCTTTGCTCAGGTGGAGCCAGGAAAAGCAGACTTGTGAACAATATCTCAAAAATAGTGCTACCCTTAGTTTTAAGGGTCTTTTGAGGGCCAATGACATGTTTGAAACCATACAGAGTAGAAGCTTATACTGGTATTGTCTCATGGACTACACATAACCACTTTTATCATTTTCAACAAAGACTTTATTTTTAATTATCTATGTGCATGTATGCCTGTGTATGGGTACTAGTTTAGGTGAAACTAGTAAGTAGCCTTGGAGGCCAGAGTGTTGGATCCCCTAGAACTGGAGTTAGTCCTGTGCTACCTGACCTGGGTGCTCTGTGCAACCAGTACATGCTCTGAGCAGCTAAGCCATCTTTCCAGACCCTCCCCTTTATTTTTTTTCCACATAAAACATTAAAATTCTCATCCCAATGTCTGATTTTAAAAATTAACCTATTTTCCTTTATGACAACTAGTTGTGACCATGATTGAGAATTGATCCTTGCACTGTAAACTGAAAGTAATACAAATTTTAAATACTATGAAAAGAAATCAGTATGAAACATTAAGTATAAAAAAATTAAAATATCCAAGAACATTTTTCATGAGTAGCAGTGAAAGACTACTAGTGTGTTTCAACATTGAAACTATATTCTATAATAATTATAGAAATCTATCACTTATTCATAAACTATGTGTACTCTGGTAAAGATTATTTTAAAATATTTAAAAATATTTAAATTTTATTTTTGAATTTAAATTTTATTATAAAATGGTTTTTACTATTTTAATAGTAATTATTTTTATAATTATCAAGTAGAATTCTTTCTCAGCAGAAGCTTGTTGTCGCTAATTAGTCTGACAGTTCAGCTCATTTGAAGTCCTACTCGAGAAGTCTATCTTTTTGTCATCATGTATTATGTATTTACGCACAGTCACATGTTGGGAGTAGACATGTGAGCTTTTAGGTGTCTGCACATGCTTGTGAAGACCTGAGGTTGACAACGGGAGTACTCTTGACCATTTTCACTGGGGCAGGATCTTTCAATTGACAGAGCTCACTTTTTAGCTGACCTCTCTAGCCAGCTTGCTCATGGTCTCCATACTTCTGCCTTCTGAGTACTGAAACTATAGGTGGGTCGCAACCACAGCTGGCATTTATGTGGGCACGGAGAATTTGAACTCCACTCCTCAGGCTTGGGCAGCAAGTGGGTGTGTTTGGTGTTTGGTTGTTTGGTTGGTTGTGAGCCTAGCTTTCTTTTGTTTTTGAGACAGGTCTTTGTTCATATAACCCTGGCTGTCCTGGAACTCTGTAGACAGGGCTATCCTGGAGTTCACAGACATCCTCCTGCCCCTGTCTCCGGGAGTACTGGGATCAAAGGCATGCTTACCACCGAGCATTATAATTTACATTCTTTTATTTTTATTATTTATTATTTAGTTTTTTTGTTTTGTTTTTTTGAAACAGGGTTTCTCTGTGTAGCCCTGGCTGTCCTGGAAGAACTTGTAGACCAGACTGGCCTGGACTTAGAGAGAATCCACCTGCCTCTGCCTCCCAAGCTCTGGGATTAATGGTGTGCACCACTACTGCCTGGCTACAGCAAATGTTTTAACCACTGATCTCTTTTGAGTGTCTGTGGAGAGTCATGTCAAACAGGAAAACGGAATTTGCTCCAACATGTCTTTGTAGAATGAAACATTTAAAAATGTATATGGAAGTGTCAGATGTTAATTGCATACCCTGTTTGACATCTCCATTAAGATGAGAAATCATTTTTAGCCAAGAGACAAAGTTCTAGCTGCAGATTACCTTGGAATATACAGATAGTTGAAGTGTGTGTTCAGTAGAATTTCATTGTGAACAAGTTCGATTTCCACTGTGTTTTTGTTAACAATTGAATACCACACTGGGAAAAGATGCACTACCATGGCAATGTGTCTCCTGGAGGTGGCTAATGACAGGCTAGCCCAGAATCATCAGGTAACACTGCTGCTGCTGCTGCTGCTGCTGCTGCTGCTGCTGCTGCTGCTGCTGCTGCTGCTGCTGCTGCTGCAGCAACTGCAACAGAAGCCCCAGTGGATCTTTGCCCTGCTCCTTTGAACACGGGGTGGAGGAGGAGAGGGTATTGTGGTCATAAGTCTTTAAGAGCCCTTTGTTGCCACATTTCTAGAAAATGTAAGCATGGCAGTGTAAATTTAAGGGGAAAATAATTAAAAAGCATCTAAAAAGATCTAGTTTCGTTTTTCCCCCTTTTGTTAAGAAACAGCAATGTTTATACAGCGTATTGACTTAGAAATTCTTTGGTATTCCATCTTCTCAATTTTTTTTTGCAAAACACTCAAGTGTAGTAACTAAACAGCAAACCAATTTTAAGTTGAGCTTGGATGAGAACCTTTTATGAAGATTGAATGGGACCTCAATCCAAGGACATAATAGACAAGAAACATTTTTTTCCCTCTCCTTCTCTTCAGAAGTAGTCTTCCGCATGGTTTAATGTGCTAACATAACTCCCGTTCCAATATTTCAAAAGATACAGAACTTCCCAGCATGATGATAAAGTTTTCCTGTGTTCCAATAATAATACCTAGTCGGACCAGCGATTTCCAGTTCCTTTGTGGTTCAGCGATTTGTAGAGACCAACTAAGTCCGAAGTGCCCTGCCGCAGTATCAGTGTGGGAGTCGGAAACAGATGTTCGCGGGACAATGCCATTTGTTGTCACTGTCGATACTATGTGGCAGCTTTCCCAAATGAAATTGTTTGTGGGTGGAAAAGAATGTAAGCAGTGATTCATGCCCGGGCTCTTTTTTTCCCCCCTGCTGGAGTCTAACCATATTTGTTTAAATCATAGATCAGAAGACATTGGTGGATTTTTAAAAAAGTCTCAAATAACTTACACTAAAGTGTCTTCTTTTTTTTTTTTTTTTAAAGAACTATTTCAAGAGTTTTACTGAAAATACTAAATGCCTTTCTTTTCCTGGAGAAGTCTGATAAGGATTGACATTTCCTCAGATTTTCTATTTTAGATTGGACATTTTAGTATTACATTTGGTAGGCACAGTTTCCATTAAATGATCCCTTGCTTAAAATTTTATCAAAACAAGCATGAAGTCAAAATTCTTCATGAGCTCAGGTGTGGGCTCTCAGTAGAATTATACAGGCACCACACACATCCAGTCATTTTTGTTCAAAGAAAAATGTGTTTATATGTGAGATTTAGATATTTACTTACAAAATCATTTAAAATGCGCCTGCAATGAAATTGATATAACAAAGAGACCCTCAAATTAGATACACCTTGCCACCAGGTGCATAGAAACAACCTTTCCCAGGAAGAAAACCTAAGGAGAATTTCCAATAACTTCTCATGCTCTTGTAGAACATCACTGGCCTTAAACCCAGTGGTAGTCACAGGGAAGGGATCCTAAAAAATACTGGCATTTTCCTGCTTCGTGAATATTTAAGTACACATTTCAAAGTTCTGTAAACTTTTCCGGACTTTCTTTCTTGGGGTAGTGCTGTGGATCAGATCTTGGGTTTCATGTACACTACCATGTACTTGGCTTTGCAAGTACACTACCACTGAGCTATGGAGTCAACCCTAGCTATCATTTTAATAGTAAGTTGTTTTTTATTATTATTATTATTATTATTATTATTATTATTATTTACATGTAATTGCCATAGGGAGTGGTTCTCCCCTCTCCCCATAGAATCCAGGGTAACATTCATGGTCTTAGGTCTCCTACCTAGCCATTTATTTATATGTGTTTTTAAATGTTGAGTTGATAAATAAATTGTACACATTTAAGGACTACACTAAGATTATTTGCCTACATGTATGTGATGCTTGAGGACCAGACAGGGAGAGCTTTCTAATGATTAAAAACTGACGTTTAAGCCTGGTTATGGTAGTTCATAAGGGAGATCTTCTCAGGAGGCTGAGGCAGAAGGATACCGACTACTTCCAAACGACACCCCTCCCCCAACACTTCCCCCTTGCGCTCCTTTTCATCCACTGACACTTCCGCATTAGCAGTTTGCCAGGGGTATCAGCATACTCTAGGAAGGAGAAAGCACTCTGCAGCGGTGGGTGCTTTATAAAAGGCACCAGCAATGCTATTTCTCATGGCTGCCATCCCTGTGAGGCAAGACTTGGTGTCATAATCACTTTCTGGTCTTATAACAATATTTTTTTTTTAATTTAGTGTGTATATGCCTCTGTGTGTGATTGCAGTGTGTGCCTGTTTCCCTATAGCACCCAGTAGGAGGTTTGAATCCCTTGAAGCTGGAGTTTCAGTCAGCTGTAAGCTGTCTAATGTACGAGCTGGGATCTAAACTTGGGTTGTTGGGATGGGTGGCTAGTACATGCTTAACCTCTTAACCCATGAAACTGTCTCTCTAACCCATATTATAATCATTTTGAAAATAAAGTCCCCCGCCCCCAGTGAGACAGTGGCCCTAGGGGAGGACTATTTTAAAGACTTGATTTTCTGGACCCCATCAGACATAACTTTAGCACCAAATGACTGGGAAACTCATGATTTTAGTAATAACTACAAGCTGGAAGTTAATATTCATATCTAAAATATTTGTACTGATGCTTTCTTTCTGATTTGTTTTTTTAAAAAAAGCCAGTAGCAGGAAATTCTGCATTTTCTTAAATTTTAATTTCATTTGGAGAGTATTTCAGACTTGTAAAAGTGATTCACACATGATTTAATTACATCCTTTAGTTACTATCATTTTTAATACATAGTATATAGTTGACAATACATATAATAATTTCATTTTTCTATCTTTTTTTTTTTCCTAGGTAGGGTTTCTCTGTGTAGCCCTGGCTGTCCTGGAACTCACTCTGTAGACCAGGCTGGCCTTGAACAATAATTCCATTTTTTTTTTTTTTTTCGAGACAGGGTTTCTCTGTGTAGCCCTGAATAATTCCATTTTTAAATGAATATCTGGTTATGTAGCCCAGGCTAGCCTACAAATAACAGTTCTCCCCAGTGCTGAGATTGCCCATATAATGCTGCAGCCTGGTTATATGACTCATTTCAGTGAACACTGTGAGTTTCAAAATAGCCAAACCAGTTCTTTGACCTAAAAAAAAAAAAAAAAAAAAAAAGATGCTATACTAAAACTTTCTCCTGACAGTCTAACTGTGGATTTAAGTACTCGAGCTACGGAAGTCTTTAAGAACATATCATTTTTCACAGTGTCTCAGTTTCTCTCTAAGGGCGAATGGATGGATTTGTGTTGCCTAAAGCCAGCTTCTGCAGCAACCACCAGGAGCAATCAAGAGGGCAGAAATTCTAATCCTGACGTGGCAGGAAGGGCCCAGTTCTACTTGACAGACATGATTTCAATTAAGGACCCCCAGGCCCACTTTTCCCGTTTCCCCAGAGCAAGTGTTGTTGGCACCCGGGGGGTGGGGGGCATCCTTGGACACCAGATCACCTGCTCGGCGTGTGGGACGCAGTTACATAGAACACTCAAACCCCATCTTTGATCCCCAGCGATATTTTTCTCTGTTATGTCACAGAGGTCACCTGGCTCATGTGTGACAAACTGCCTCCATAAGTCACGGTGCCACTGGCAGAGATTTGTAACCGTGCCCCTGGTCCATTGCCTTTGAGTTATTTCACAGGCCCACTGCTTTACATTTACACTCTGTCAGAAGATGAACAGGGGACGGGAGTAAACTCAAGGGCAGGGGCTCATCCTGAAGGACAGGGGGAAACAGGTGGAAGGTTAATGGCCCTGGAGCGATTCCACCAGCCTCTCAGCCTTGATATATGGGCCTCGGGCCTAAAACGGGCATTGGCTTTCAAAGATATATTATTTCATTTGAGGAGAGGCACTCTGGAGTTCCTGCATTTGTCTCCTGATAGATGATCCTCTGTCTACAATTGGTTATGGCGTGTGAGTTTTTCCTCGGGCCTGCTCCCCTACATAAAAATTTTGCTGAGCCCTCCAACCTCTCTTTGCCTTTAAGAACCGGACAAGTGCAAGCTCTTTGGCAGGCCGTTGGAATTTTCTTGTTATTTTAGTGGTTGGTTTTTCTGAAGAGGGAGGCAAGCGCTGGGCGAAAGACACTTCTGTTCATACACACACACACACACACACACACACACACACACACAGAGGCACACACGACTTGATAAGGGTGGCCTTGCGGAAAGAGAGAGGCAAACGCGGGGATCCGTGTCATAAGATGAGCTCTTTTAGGTTTTTAGATTCCAAAAGTTGCTTGCTTAAAAGTAGGTGCCAGTCAAGCCTTTGATTGCACCATGTTGGCAGCTCTTCTAGCTCTGAACCAAAGGCTTACTCTCTTTTAAAACAACAACAAAGTCTCCCAAAAGTTCAAGGTGCTTTAGAGGAAGGACAGTTGGAAAAGGATCATTAATTTTCTCAGTAAACCAACCAAGTAGAGTTCTCGCCACATACGTCTAACGCTACATAAATGAATTGAGCTGATCACCAGATGAATGGAGAGTCACCTGAGTTAACCTGTGTCTACAGTTACAGTGGAAGGCTACAGACCAGTGTAAGGTTATTTTAAAAAATCAGTCTCAGCCTCCCTGGGTTCTTAGGGTTAATGTTCATGAAAATATTTGGAATTCTAATAGGCTTCAATTTATAGTATTTTGAAATTAATTATTAACCTGGTTTGAGGTGTGTACATATGAAGTCTTTGCCTTTATAATACCTGATAACTGCTATACTAACTAGCCTCCTCTGAGATAATGCTTATTTTTATGGCCAGCATTAAGGGAGAACTAGCTCAATAAACTCACTGTCTAAACATATGCTAGCTAGTTTTTCTCTAAAGCTCTTTTCACGTTACTCTGCCCTTGTGTCTAGTGCGTTCCCACATCACTGTGTGAGGCATCAAAAAGTTATTCAAAGTTTTTAGTGTCAAAAACAAATTCTCATTTTCCATTATTGTTCTGGACTCACCAATACTTATCTTTTAAGATATAATATTAGACAAGTCTGATATCGAACAGCATATGTGAACTGATTGCCAGGATTGCCGCACGCACAACAAACCTTTATCATAGTCATCATCTGTGTAAAATCAAGATCAGGGCTATAGAAGTGACTTGGGAGAGGCTTGCCTGCATGTTCCAGGCTCTGGTTCCATCCTCAGCAATGTGTGATAGAAGAAAAAAAAAATCAGGTTCAATTCTTAACAGAATGAGGCAGCATCTGACTATTGGCTTCTTTTAATAATGAAGTTTCCCCCCCTCTGGAATATTGCCAACTGGAATATTCTGAGGTTATCTCAGAAGTAAGAAGGCTAGAAAGGCATGCTTAGTATCTAAGGGGTATGGGATATGTTTTAAATGAAAGATTCCAAATCCCAGATTGTATAGAGTTGAGCCTCTATACAATGGTGCTGGTGGTCAAGTGTCTATGCTCCCACTTGTTGCTTGGTTACATGCTGCTGAGGGCTTCACACAGTCAGCCCAAGGTGCCACAGATAACATTCTTGGCTAATGACCTTAAGGCTTCTTTTGCTTGTTTGAAAAATTACTGATTTCATTTTAGCTGCATTGACTGTTATCCAAGGTCTTTTCAGTCAGTAGAAAAGAAGACCCAGTCAGTGGGTTAAGTCTACTCCTCAGGCAGAGATCAAACATGAGAAACCCAATGTCCCTACATCTGTCAGTCTCCTAGCTCAGATGGACCCCTCCCTCCATAAGCTGATCCATAGGAAGCAAACAGTTGCAAACAGTCTCTTAATTGCTCATTTGCAGTTGAGACAAAAAATGTCAAATGCAAAAGGACGCCAAAGCCAATGGAATCTTCATTGAAAAAAAAAAAAGAGATCTTAATACACAGAGCCGCTTATTATTGCAAAATTAGAATAACAAACGCACCCAGCATGAAGCCAACATAAACTTGCCTGAGTTTTATTCAACCTGAGACCCACTCAGCCTCCTTGTCTCTAACAGCAATAGAGTAGGCATACTTCACACTCTGTTTGTTATTCTATACTGTTCATTTAATGATATATTTAGGTCTCCACCACACTCTGTATTTTTACACGTAATTACCCATATTAAAAAAACACTCATTAGTGTTCTGTTCCACTGACTTAATTATGCCCCTTAATTAAATCTTGACTAACTGGGGGTCACCGCAGTGTCAGTGGGATTTGTCACTGTTTGTCAGCAGGTGTCTGGTTGCATCTATTACTGGTTTTCCTTCTTATGGCCTGAATCTATTGAAGAATTGTCTGGGTTTTTTTTCCCTCTTTCTGCCAGAGTTCTTATTGGAGACAAGGAATAGCGCATATAGACAGGCTTCCCCACAGTGTGTGTTTGTAGAAGGAAATTTTTGTTTTCATTTGTCTGGAAATTTTCTTGGATTAGGAGAAAGATGCCAAGTGAAGAATAGGATGCACAGGCACTTTTTTTCTCTTCGGTTTTTCTTTTCCTTTCCTTTCCTTTCCTTTCCTTTCCTTTCCTTTCCTTTCCTTTCCTTTCCTTTCCTTTCCTTTCCTTTCCTTTCCTTTCCTTTCCTTTCCTTTCCTTTCCTTTCCTTTCCTTTCCTTTCCTTTCCTTTCCTTTC
>CM052711.1:51479730-51551896 GCA_028551405.1 Uromys caudimaculatus
TCTTCCTTCCTTCAAGGCAGGGTCTTGCCTTCTATAAGTTGAGATCAAATTTGTGTATACAACTCTGAAACCTCTTTGAAGAACAACAAGAAAGATTCTTAGTGATGTTTAAGCACCACTTTGCGTATTTGGAAGTGTGGTGCAGTGGTAGATTGCCTAGCAGGCAGGAGCCACGGGTTCAAGCACTGCATGGAGTGGTGAAGGGTGGCACACTCCTGTAATCCAAACACTTGGAGATGAGAGGATCAAGCTCAAGGCCTCATCCATCCCACATAGTGAATCTGAGGAACCTGAGCTATGGGAGACCGCAGGTCCCTCTAGCCCTTACTCCTTACAAAACAAAAGGGCTCAGAAGGAGGAAAACCTTCCTGTGTCTACCACGCACTCAAGTGACCTCATTATTTGGAGCTGCTTTGTCTTTCTGTTTTACAGTAGAGTGTTTTACACTCATGGTTTTAGCACATTACTTCGGGGAGACAGAATTCCCTTGTTTCTCTGTATAATAGGCATCTAATGTTGATCTGAATAATTGATTAGTCCAGTCAGGCTTTTGTCATTAGTTGTCATCTTCAGAACACTGCCTGTGCATCTAAAAAGGCCTTTATATTTATTAATGTATTTTTTTGTGTGTTTAAACATTTTATTATTATCGTACTAGTGATTGAACACAGGGCCTCATATGTGGTAGGTAAACACTTTACCATTACCAATTAGCTATATTTCTAGGTTTAATTTTTTGTTTAAGTTTACATTTGTTTATTTAGAAGGTAGGGTAAAAAACTCATGCTGAGTTCCATCCTAGGGTCTGCCTGGTAGGAGAACCAATTTCCATAGGCTGTTTTCATGCTACTGTAAGTTTTCGGTTTAGACAATTGTTCCAAATGAATTTAACCCTTTTCTAAGTTAGCAAGCAGCCTAACCCATGAGGTTCACGCAGTGGATGTGGTGTGTCTGCTCCATGCTGAACCTTAAGACACTTTGTGATGCCCCACGGCTGTCTGTGTGGGGAGTTGAGGTATTTTTCCTGCTATTTTTACTGCTAGAGACAGGGACAGGGTCTTGCCACATAGCACAGACTGGTCTTTGTAACCTTCCTGTCACAGCCTCCCAATTGCTGGAATGTCAGGCATATGCCACTGTGCCTGGTATTGTTTTCTAAAGGTCAAAGGGAAAAATAAATAGTAATGCTTTAAGGAGAAACATGTTTTCAAGTGTGCGTTCGTCGCTGTGTTCATCGCTGTGTTAGTTGGTGTGTCCGTGCGTGCATGCGTGCATGTGTGCATACATGTATGTATGTGTCCATCTGTGCATGCGTGCATAATGACATTGGTGTGAGAGGCAGAACAACTATCAAGAGTTGGTTCTCCTCCTACCTGGTAGGGATAGGATCTCTCTAGTTAGCTAACTGGTCCATCTTGCTTTGGGACACTGGGATTGCAAATGTTCATAACTGTATCTAGTTCCTTTATTTATTTTATTTTATTTTTTTAATGTTGGCTTCAAGGATCACATCTTCAAGCTTGAAAACAAACATTTTACCCACTGAGCCATTCCACTACCCCCAAAGAATTTTTAAAATGATAAGCATCAAGACAGGGTTTCTTTGTGTGGCCCTGACTGCCCTGGAACTCAAGAAATTCCCCTGCCTCTGCCTCCCAAGTGCTGAGACTATAAGGTATGTGCCACCACCTCCAGACTATGAACACCTAATTGATAAACTGTAAACTGATCACACAGGAGAGATATATTACACAACCTCACTAGCAGGGTATTCATTCTTTTGTAGTAACATCTCTAATTAGTTTAGTTGATAGCACAAGAACAATAAACATTTCTGGTATTAAAAAAACCCTGCAGTTATCATCTATAGAGTGCACGAGTTAGCCACGGTTGTGAGATACGAGAGGAAAACAAGTTCGTCTCCATTGGAGGAACCGGTTTTCTAGGCATTAAACAATGATGTGGCTGAACCCTACAGGAGTTTAACCTATATAGAAAATGAAAGTTAAATCACAGGACTCCTTTCAAGAAATATGTTCAAGTTTTAAGATGCAAGTCAGGCATAGGACCCAGAGTGTCCCCAAGAGGACCCAAGAGAGTGTCCCCAATCCCTACGAAATGCCTCTGCCTAGTTGTAGTGGGAAGAGAAGCTTGGGGTAGGAGTAGCCATATGCATTCTAAGTCCAGCTTACTAACTTAGCTGTTTACAGATTGTTTCGTCAGCAGTAATAATGCTCTTACCCTCCTTCAGAGATCTTACAGCGGGTTATAAACAACTTAGCACAAATCTACTCTCCCGGTAGATAGCATATACCCAAGAAACATCAATTTTATCCAAATCCAAAAGTCCTATGTTTGATCTACTCAGCCAGCGCTTGACTGTGGCTCAAGGCACAGGGCACAGCGGATGCTCTTTGTTAGACCAGAGGGCACCCGATTTGGCAGTCATTTAAAGTCAAAAATCCCACAAAATCCCTCATGACATCTAGTCGTGTGCATACTTCAGCAGAATTCTGAGACACCGCGAGGAATATGACGCTCCCATTTCTCTAGGGTCTGGTGGAAGGTCAGCTGGTCACCTCTGAGGGATGGGGCCTGGAGGGAGTGGAGATTTCACTCATGATCAGTGTGTGTGTCTGTCTACCTGTCCCACAATGAAGCTACCAAACTCCTGCTTGAAAGTGAGGAGAAAATGCAGCGACCCACCAGAGCACAGAGTGATTCATTTATTTTTATGAGCGCTTTAGCCTTTCTTTTATTAGTATGCCAAACACGTCTTATTTATGCCAAATAATTAAGTCTATTATTAATGGAAAGGTATGAGGGCGGGGAGAGTGAGTTCCGGAAACTTTTTTAGAACTCAAAAGCACACACGCTAATTACCTTACAATATGGCAAATGTATTTAATAATAGACGTCCCGTAAAGGAGGGTCCCATCTCAGCAAACTTATGCCTTTATTTGTGTGTATGTGTGTCTGTAACCCTGACCTAGGTTAAAACTGGGGACACACAAACAAAGAAAATTTTAATTCTGAGGTAGCTGAAGGGGCATTATTGTGTGGCCTCTGTCTTTAGCTCCTGAGGTAAATTCTTGGCTAGACCCTCCTTTAGCCGTCAGAAATCTCTCTTCTCATACTGCACACAACGCATCCTTTCCAGAAGTTTGCTCTGTTTTTGATGTTGACCATACTATTCACAACATTCCATTGCACATTCAGAAAACACCCAAGGCAGCACGCCGTCAGTATCTTCCAGCCTTTCCTTCCCCAAGACCCAAGCTGATTTGACTGATTAAAATGGAGCCACAGAGCTATTCCACTGCCCAGAATCTGGGCCAGGCATAAAGAGTACCATTCATTGCATTGTTTTTCCCAGACACACACACCTACGTCTCCAACCCTTGCTCGGCACCAATTGTCCTATCACCCAAGTGCAGAGTTTGGAACCTAGTGGTCTCCAGAACTCAACTGGTGATGATACAGGCACAACTGTGATAGCTTTAAAAAGGGACGCTCAAAGCTTCTCATCCCAGCATGTCTGGCACTCTTGAAAACAAGATCCCCTTCCCCCGTTTGGTAGGTTTAGGGGTAGAACTCCAAGTCTTCCACCCTGGAGCCGTGTCAGTTAGGACTATCAAAGTTAATGTATCAAGGGTTAAAACAGAGAATCCCCAAAGTACACATTCCATTTGCCACCAGAGTGATGATGTCATTACATCTGTAGCTTCCAGGTTCCCGAGAGGTGTGGAGGGTCAGGAAAGTTGAGAGGGCAAATGACCTCTTGGTATACGAGAAAATCATTTTAACCTCTTGTGCTGTCTGACCAGACTGAGAAAAATGGTGCCTTAAATGGTGACCTAGCATATCATTCTTGTGATTGCTGCTACTCTTTCATGTCTGAGGAGGTTTGAGGCCAAATAGAGTTCTTCCTTTCTTCTGTACTAGAGTTTCTTTTTGTGGAAGTGGGATGGAACCTTGAGCCTTGTTCATACGCAACACTGAGCTTTATACCCAGTTTCTGTTCCCTGTTTTAAGATGGGCCTGGCTGCCTTACCCAGGCTGGTATCTTCTGGCTACTTTATCCGGGCTGGCATTTTACTTGATTCAACTTCAGGTTTCTGAGGTGAGATTATGTATGTCTCACCAGGCCTACCTTCAACTTGGGAAGTTTTCAAGTCATTAAATAGATAATTATAGGGACAGTGAAGGGTGGGCAGAGAGAGAGAGAGAGAGAGAGAGAGAGAGAGAGAGAGAGAGAGAGAGAAGAGCTGGAACTTAGCAGAAGTGGCAATAAACTAAGGCTCAGTTGGCTATGTTGTCTGACCAACTTCACACTGATTTTCTTGGTCCCTAGAGGTGGGGGCAAGGATGGTATCCTCTATCTGATTCCACAGTGGTTACCCCATGGTCAGCAAATAACCTTCATCTCTATTCCATTTCCTAAAACGTTAGTGTAAGAACACAACATTTCAGAGGATGCTCACACGGGCACATGGAGTTTGCTGCAGCTTCCTAGAGATTTTGTTCAGAGTGTGCTGCATCAATCACCAGTACTGCTGGGCTGCTTATTTTGTTAGACATGCAGAGTCCCACTGAGTCAGAAGATGGACTGTGTGTGTACTGGGGTCTGAGAACACAGATCTGAAGCATAGCTGGATCTCCCTAGAGTTGTAAGATAGAATTATGTCAAGCAGACTTTTACTGCCAAGAAATGTATAGTACCTGTAATAACAAAATCCAAAGTAGCACTCTTAAAAGAATAATTTTATTTATGCATTTATGGTATCATAATTATAGGCATATTCTACAGGACCTCCTCATCTGTAAAGGCAGGCTATACCTTTTCTGTAGTCATCTTTGAGGTAAGCCTGCAGTATGCTTTATTAAAAGCAAACAAACACTGAAGGTCCCCATGCAAGACTGTGGTTTGTGGGAGAATCTAATTTGTACCAGGGAGCAAAGGTCACGTGGAGGAGCTCATCAATGCACTCACTCCAGGATGAGATCAATCTCCATAC
Source organism: Uromys caudimaculatus (assembly GCA_028551405.1). Taxonomy (NCBI): domain Eukaryota; kingdom Metazoa; phylum Chordata; class Mammalia; order Rodentia; family Muridae; genus Uromys; species Uromys caudimaculatus. The sequence goes on from CM052711.1 coordinate 51,484,749, forward strand.
TTCACCATATTGATCCAAGGGCTCATTGGCACTCCCCTCCTTGAACTGTGCGGATGGTGTGTGAATGGAGACGGATAGCTCTCGGCCTGAGGGTTCTGTCAGGGAGGATGTTCCCATCCTCATTTAGGCTTTCTGCTTGTCTCCTTCCATTAAGATCTTCTCCTTGTTTAGCAAGCACTTGGAGAAAAAGGCTTGGCATAATAGGCTGTTATTCTACTGCGGACAAGATGCCTACGAAATGCCACTTTGAATATCAGATTATGAAAAACAACCTCTTAGTCCTTGGTCATCAGAACTTTGAGAAAGAGTAGTGCAGTACTCATTGAGAGGCCTTCGAGAGGATGATGCAGTTTGCTCCTTAGCCAGACTCTGCTAGAGTCCCTTTGAGCCACTGAAATGGTATCAAGATATCAGAGGTCCTTAGTCCGTGTAGCCATCAACAGGCCAGGTCTGGCTGATGTAGAACAATGTTGTCTTGATATGGTTGGCCTTGGAATCATGGCTGGGATTACTGACATTTATTGTTAGCTACTCTCCCCTGGGAGGGGGCTGTGGTTACTCCTGGATCTCCTCTAAGGAAAGGTCACAAGTCATCATAAAGAAGAGTTCCAATTGGTCATAATAGCAAGCACTGCACACTAGATCTGGATATCCTTTGCTTTCTAAGTCGTGTGTCATGGCCCCTTGTCTCTGTAAAACATGAAGAACTTCTGATCATAGTGATACATGTTTGAAACTCCAGTGTTTAAAACCCTACCTATTCCACAAGTCTATTTCACCCTCCAGTTACAGGAGCAGTGTAGAGACCCAGGCTAGATAAAGATATGCAGCTTCGTGGCTTCGTTGAATTACCTTCTTGACTTCCATAGCACATGGGAACGGGCTCGTTCACAAGATGCCCCGGGGGAACCACACAGCTCTTCCTTCCTCTGTCTCTGAAGAACACTCTCCTTCCAGTAACTGTGTGTATCCATGGAAACTGTAAACATCTTCTTCCTATCAATAGCATAGCTGTTTTTGTGGAGCCACGCATACATCCAAACAATTGTCTATGTACGAAATCTGGAGGAATACAGTTTGCTCGGTTCCCCCATATTTGAATGAGAACAGGGACTCCATCCCTACTAATCTCTACGAGAAATATTTGTTACAATGAGTATTTCTCTCCCTTTTTACATGGTAGTAAGTGGGAGGGTGGGACTCAGTCCTTGTACGCTACTTAGCTACCTTGTTGCAATGTGTTTTCTGTATACCAAGATATCTGCTGTGCATAAATTCTTTTAGGCCTTTGTTGGGCTCTTTCCTCACTGCATTCAGTGACAAACATAATAGTTGTAGATTTTATTATAGAGTGAGGAAAGGAAAGGCTACCTAGAAATAGGAAAGATGAAGGAAGTTAGTTTGGGATTAAACTAAGCAGTGGTGGTTCTCAGCCTCCTAATGCTGTGACCCTTTAATATAGTTTCTCATGCTGAGGTGACCACTGACTATAATATTATTGTTACTACTTCATAATTGTAATTTTGCTACTGTTATGTATTGTAATGTAAATATCTGACAGGCAGGATATCTGATACGAGTCCTGTGGGGATTGTGATCCATAGGTTAAGAACCACTTTCCTAAGGTTCAGTTGAAACAAACTGACTGTGAAGTCATTGCTTTGAGCACGCACAGGATCTTTCTTCCTTTAACTGGCAGAAGTAAGAAATTGATTGAGACTTGTGTTTGGTGAGGAGTGTGTTCAAGATCACAGTGACATTGCTATTAAGGTCTAGGCCCTTTATTGGAAGTATAGGGTCTATACTCCATTCTGCCAAGTTACAAGCAGCTAAATAAGACACTGGTTGGGCATAGACACTAGGAATCTACCTGTAGGTCTTCTGCAGTTTAGAGGACTAGTCTTTTCAGTGAAGACTCACTAGGGGACTGTTTTAGTGACTGTTCTGTTGCCTTGAAGAAACACCATGACCAAGGTGTCTTATAAAAGAAACCACTTACAGTTTTAGAGGTTTAGTCCATTATCATGGTATGTATGATATTATGCTATGTATGATATCATGGTATGCAGTAGCTGAGTGCTGAATCCTGATCAGTAGGCAGGGGATGGAGGGAAAGACAGGATAGAGGGTGAGAGAAAATATTCATCTGGGCTTGACATGGGTTTTTGAAACCTTAAAACCCACCCCCAGCAACAAAACCCACCCCCAGCAACAGACTTCTAAGAATGCCACACCCCTTAATCCTTCTAATCTTTTCAAATAGCATCAGCTCCCTGGTAACTAAGCATTCAAATATATGTGCCTATGGGCATTCTTATTTAAATCATCATCTCAGAGATCAAGAAGCTAGGAGCCTTAGCAAGAGGGAAGAGCTAAAAAGACTCCAGGATCAAATTTAGCTCTTGCCTAAAAATATTGAGACAAGAGTGAAGTAACTCTTTGTACCACATAATTCAGTTTGGGGTTTTTGGAAATAAACAATTATACCCTTCATCTCATCCAGTCTCTGCATTTTCATTCTGCCAGTCCAGGGAGAACCCCATCCCTCCTTCAGATCATAAAGCCAGTCCCCTTTGGGAGTCAATAAATACCAGCTCTCCATCCTCAGGCTCCTTCACAGTCTTCCCCCAGGCAAAGAACAACCAAAGTTGTTTGGTTTTGCAACCTTCCAAAGGTCCTTACTTCCCAAATCATAAATTTCTTTATTTGAAATAAAGAAATTATAACAGTGTTAACATTTCTTCCTGTAGGGGGCAATTTGGTACTTTTTGGTCATCCTTTGCCAACTGTGACAAAATACTTGATAGAGTGTGCTTAGTAGGCAGAAACATTTATTTTGGCTCATGTGCCAGGTTAGAATTGTGGTCAGCCTATTCTGTTTTAAACCTGTGGTATGGTGATGTTATATAAGGCCCTAGGGGCTTACAGTGGAAAAGGCTGCTCAATTGGTAATGTGGGGGAGGGGTGGGAATGGACACCCACACCCACATACACACATCCCCACCCATCCACCCACCCATCCACCCATCCATCCACCCATTCATCCACCCTTCCACCCATCCACCCACCATCCATCCATCCACAGTGACATGACTTCCATTTGGTCCCTCTCCCAAAGTTTCCATCTGTACCAAGGAGCACCGTTAGCTAGGGGCCAACCTTTATCACAGGTGTCTGTGAGGAGTCTGTAAGACTCAAATTATAACAGTTATATTTTTAAGACAAAAACAAAACAACCAAGGAGGCTGCTCTTTACTTCTTTATAACAAGCATAGTAGAATAGTATGGGGTAGAGGCTGGGGGGATTCTTAGATGCCCCCTCTGTTTCTGGCACCTACAGTCAATGTACTGAAATTATAGCCCATGTATCTTGAATTTCTTCATCTTTAAAATGAAATCATTGAACCAAAGATACTTTGATCATTTCTGTCTTGAGTAAATACTCATCCAGGACAGACTGTGAGCAGCAGGCCATGATCAAGGTGTGACTTAGGATAAAGGGTCATGGCTGGACACTCATTCTGAGCTGTAAGTGTTGTGTGCTGGTGGTTGTGGGCGTTGCCATCCACACTGCCAGTGACAGGGAGTTTTCATGTGAACCGTTCAGCATCAATGTGCTATGTTTAGAGCTACAGGATAAATATTTCCCGATATACACTGTTGAAAATTTCTTCACAAAGCAAAAATTGTTTTGGTTTACCGAGAAATAACCTTTCTGCACCTGGAGATCTAACTGCTGACCCTGGAGCTCTTGGCAAGTTGCCAGCCTTTTCTGTGAACCCATTTCTGGGTGTCTCTGAAGACTTAGAGCAAACCTATACTTGGCACGGTGACCTGAAAGAGGAATTTGAATCATGTCAAGGAACAAGTCCCGTTGTGTATCTCCGGGGAACTCAAAAGAAAAATGCTCCTAGGAATCTTTGTGCCCAGAGAGTTCCCATCACTGAATAGACCCTAGGGACCTCTTCACTTCGCTCCTAATTTTAGTTGTGTTTTTGGTGAGAGATATTTAGGCCACTGGGTTTTGTTTTTTTGTTTTTTGTTTTTGTTTTTTAAAACTCCTTTGGCTAACTGCCTGCATGAAGCAGCCAGCCGAAAGGGGAGGACCAAGGACATCTTTGCCTCTAAACAGACTTTGCAATGCATTCTGGGAAGGACAATTATTAAGTGGCCTTAGAGGGCACAGAGCATGCTCTGTAGAGACCACCTTGTCTCTTCCTCCTCCACCCTGTTACCTCAAGGACCTCAACTGTACTTTTCTAGCTCACAGAGAATGGGACAGCCAGTGCCTTCTTCCGTTCATGTTTTAATCTAGGGTGCTAAATGGTGGGCTCATCACACACCCCTAACTCCCCTCTGCCTGGGGGCGTGCTTACTAGTAAGGCACTGACCTAGAGACAGAACTTCATTATAGATTTTTGTGGCTGTCACCATATTCACAGATCCTTTCTTGACACTGAGTGTAAGCCAACGGAAAATACATCACCTTACATAGGATTTTCACTGTTGTGAGCTATAAATTCAGGAGATGACATAGATGTACCCCCTGGGGTTATGTGCCACCTGATCTGTTGATCTCTGTATTGTATACCCAGTGTGGTTTTGGAACAATGCCAATATCAGTGGGCATGCTAACATGGAAGACCATAAAATGGATTAGGAGGTTGGCATGTGGTGTGGTGTGGTCTGTCAACGTGACAGCCTCTTCCCATGAACTTGGGAGTTCATGGGAATGGGTCAAGACAGTGTAACTGGGCGTCACTGGAGGGAGGAATAAGAAGGGGAAAAGTAGGCTAATTTTATTTCAATTAAAATTAATTTTTAAAGCATCTCGGAGAAGAGTTTATTTTAGCTTATAGGTTTTTTTTGTTTGTTTTGTTTTTTAAAGATTTATTGTATGTCTATGAATACACTGTTGCTATCTTCAGACACACCAGAAGAGGGCGTCAGATCCCATTACAGATGGTTGTGAGTCACCATGTGGTTGCTGGGAATTGAACTCCGGACCTCCGGAAGAACAGTCAGTGCTCTTAACCGCTGAGCCATCTCTCCAGCCCTATTTTAGCTTATATTTTTCGTGGTTTTTCAGCCTGCCTTCTTACAGCACCCACAACCCTCCCACATCAACCATCAATCAATAAATGCACCACAGGCTTGGCCACAGGTCAATCTAGTGTATACATTTTCTCAGCCGAGGCTCCTTTTGTCAAAATGATTCTACTTGTGTCAAAATGACCTAAACTAGCCAGCACATCTCCTTACAAAGAATTTATTTCCTGCTTATGTATCATCTTCTAGACCAAACAGGGGAGAACATTGCTTTAATTACACATAGGAGATTTCTGAACTGAAGAACCGGAAGTTGGTAGGTGGTCACCAATGTCTTTGCCCAGCAAGGCAAAGCTCTAGGATAGTACTTGATTGACATCCATGTCCTTTAAAATACTCTCCTTGTTCATCAGCCTTTTCTGTCACCTGAGCTTCTATTTCTTTCACTTAGCATCTCAATTATTTTTCTTTCTTCTATTGGTATAGACGGCACTGTAGTTGTGCTGTGTAAGTAACTGTTAGGTGTTTGCCCCTGGTTTGGAGATTCTTGGCCATGAAGTCGCACACTGTTTTGTGCACTAGTCTAGGTTCTTCTGTTCTTTGTAAGTTCTTGACATAAAAATAAGTCACATAGTCATCAAATCTTCAGGTTATCCAGAATATGGTGTTTAGTTTTATTGTTGATTGGGAGTGTGTTTAATTTAGGAGTGTATTTAGACAAGATAGTGGTTTTAGGTTAACTTCCCTCTTTTTTTTTTGAAGATTCATTTAATTTATTTACATGGGTGTTTTGTAGAAGAGGGAATCGGATCCCATACGTTAATAGAGAGTTGTGAGCCACCATGTGGGTGCTGGGAACTGGACCAAGGCCTTCTGAAAGAGCAGTCAATGCTCTTAACCACTAAGATAATCTCTTCAGCTCTCATGCATAGGCTTTTAGAAAGAATCCCCCAGTGTAGCCCAGGCTGAACTTGAGGCTGAGCCTCTGGAGTGCTGAGATTATAGGCCTCTTCTCAATAGCGATATTAATATTTTTACCTACTCTGTGCAGCCTTATCCTTTAAACTCAGAGGTATCCCCTAGTACTTCACATTTCCTCCCTGGTGCAAGTGCAACTTCACTGAAAGTAGTGCTGTGTTAACAGCCCCTTGGAAGGACGGCCTCAGGCACTCACAGTCTACATAATGACACTTACCTTTGGAAGCACGAGACTGAAAAATGTTAACCGTTTCTGAAAGAAGTTCACTGAGACAAGTTTCAGACTCCTCCAGCTTCCTTCCTTCCTAGAGGGCATGGTGAGCTTGCTGATTATGAATGTCCACTGTTGGACAGGCCCTGTGCTTCCCTTAGGGGAGCCTGAGGTCTAGGGCTGTGGTGTCCCACATGGTGTGGCTCGGTTTGTTCTTGAGCTTTCTGTCCACTGACCATGCCTTAGACATTTCGTGAGAGCTGGTTGGGCCCACTGGAGAGGGTAAGGTAGCTCCAACAGCCACTCTCCTTTACTTCAGGTTATTGCTTTTTTACCTGCTCTTATCTAATGACATGTTATTGTCAATATTTTCATATTCTAGTCGATAGACCATCATGTTTGTAGTTCCCCAGTTTAAGAACTTGACAAAAACTGAAATCCACATAAATAGGTGACTCTGTGGCAAGAGAAGAGTGTAGGCTTTATCAGCATTGGACGGTGTGGGTCAGTGGAGAGTCCAGAAGACTGCAGCTTTTTGAATGGTTTCTTAGGGAACATGTGAGTATTCTTGGGAGAGATGATATCATATTAATATTCCTAGTCACTACGTCATGAGCTTTTCATTTACCGGAACCCTGTTGCTAAAATTACATAACCTTTGTGCCTCAGTTTCCCCATTAGCAAAACAGGAATCACATTCAGTCTGTCTCACCAAATGTGTGGATTAAAGAGTTTATGGGTGTAAAGCTTTTTTTTAAATATATAAACATAGATGGGTCTTATGACACAGGTCCAGTCTCAGCTTCCTGGGAGGCTGAGGCCAGGGATCCGGTAGTCAAAGTGAGTTCAGGGAAAGCCTGGGGAATTCAGTAGGCCTCCAGTCAATCAACCAGTTCATGGGAAAGATTGGGAATACAGTTTGTATTGCATGCACGAGATGCTCCGGAGGGAGCTACAAGACCTGGGACAGGAAAGAGGTTTACAAGATAGCCTTGTTATCATTACTGAAACGTCACAGAAGCTGGCACAGCAACAGGCCAGAGCAGATTGCCATGATCAGAGGCAACTCTCCTTTTGGCTACTGTGGCCATCCTGGCTGGGACATCAGCCTGCAGGAGCGTCTGGGGAATTTGGAAGAAGGTCATGTCCAGACAAACAATATGCACAAACCAGATGATTCTGATATCTTCCTATATGATGGACTTCAGCAAGAGGGAGATAGGAACCCGCTGTCTCCATCCTAGGTTTTGGGGGATTCTTGGTCTTGGCCTGAATGGGAGGAGAGATGAAGATGCTCTCCTGCTCCTCCCCCATGTAGCTCATTCGGATTAAAAAGGAGAGCATGGTGGACTCCTCCAGGAGCAGGGAAGGACTATAAATGTACCAGCATTGCATCAGCTGACTAGGGAGCTCTCCTGGCTGTTGGTTCTCTGGTTTAGTTTTGGCTTTAGTACTTGTTTAATCATTGTAGGAGTTTATTGTACAGGTTTCAGATAATCATCTGTGTTCTTTATAAAACACTAAAGGATTAAGGTAGCCAGGTGTCTGTCTTGCCTTTTGATTTTTCTCATTGCTTTTGAGTAGAGGAATATAAATGTCATTGTTAGCCAGGCAGTGGTGGCGCACGCCTTTAATCCCAGCACTTGGGAGGCAGAGGCAGGTGGATTTCTGAGTTTGAGGCCAGCCTGGTCTACAGAGTGAGTTCCAGGACAGCCAGAGCTACACAGAGAAACCCTGTCTTGAAAGCCCCTCCCCCCCCCAAAAAAAGTCATTGTTGTAAACAGAAATGATGACCAACCATTCAGAGATTTGTTTGTTTGCTTGCTCTTGCTAAGGTCTTGTGTTGGTCTTGTTTGTAGTGACACTGAAGAGTGTGTGTGTGTGTGTGTGTGTGTGTGTGTGTGTGTGTGTGTGTGTGTGTGTGTACATTTATTTTGGAGGGAATGGTTTGAGGGTAAAGGTCAGAGGACACTGCAGGTCTCTGCTGTTTCCTTCTGCCAGGTGGGACCTAGGGATTGAACCTCAAGCCACCATGCTTGGAGCCACTGCCACAGCCCACTGGGCCATTGCATCAGCCAGGTTTTTTCTATTTTTTTTCCTTTTGTTTCTCACTCTTATACTATCTTTGGATTCAGGAGTTATTCAGCAGTGAATAATGGGAAAAGGGATTTATTATAAAAGTCTACAAGGGCTGGACATGGTGGCATGTATTTTTACTCAGGTGGCAGAGACTGGCAAATTTCTTGAGTTTAAGGCTAGCCTGGTCTACATAGTGCTTTCTAGGACAGCCAGCACTACAAAGAAAGAACCATCCCATTAAAAATTAATAATAAAAGAGTCTACATGGTGAATTTCCACTCTTTCTGTAACCCTGAGGAACCTGTAGACTTGGCCTTTGGCCATCTGGTTCCCAGTCGGCCCCCCTCACTCGAGTGTGAGTTCTCTGTCCCTCACCACTTCCCCCCCATTTTAACATCAGTCCTGCACACCAAGTTGATGTTCCAGAACAAGAAGTAGAATCACGTCTACTTTACCCAGCCCACCTGCCCATTTCAGTAGGATGTCTTCCTGGAAACATCATTTTTAAAAGCTCAATCACAGTGATTTGTGGCTTATAAAAGCCTGGGTGGGGGGCAGGAAGGGGGACACAGGGTCTCACCCCCAAACAAAATGCTGTCCGGTCTCTTGAAGAAAAGAAGGTAGAAAAAAGGAACATGACCTTGATTGGAGAGGTTGTAGGAAAGGATCTGACTAAATTTAAAGTAAACTCTGTAGGAGGCGGAGTGAAATGACGTTTGAGCCGGTCTCTCCGCTGTTGAAAGAGACGGGGGGGGGGGGGGGGGGCAACAAAGCCCGATAACTTGATTGTGAAGTTGAGAAAGTTCGTTTTCCAGGTCCTCTCTGAGCATGAAAGTGCATACACTAATGATTAACAGGCTGGGCTGTGGGAAGCAGGGCTTCATAACAATATGCGGCTTGTGTCCCTTTACGTGCTCTCAGATATCAATATAAATAGTTTCTCTGATAAGCAACTAGTTTCTGAGATAAGCCCTTCCTTTTCTTACGGCAGATAACTCAGGCTTATGGGGGTGCTATTGCTCACTGCTAGTGAGATGTTTTGCTCTCTCTAAAGGGACTGATAGCTAATTGGTCCTCTTCCTAGGCTCCCCAAATACCATACTAAACATTATGGCATTAATGGCAGCATTGTGTGTGTGTGAGAGACAAATATATAATTATATATATATATATATATCAAATTACCAGCACTTGTTTTCTTTTCCCTACCCCTTCTCACCATGCTCATGAAGGTGATGTCATCAAGTAGCATGAAACTAAACTCTCACCAATTTCAAGATCTCCTAAAACATCATAGGATCAATGATAGAAAATGCAATAGAATATTGGTGTAAGGACCTCTTTAGGATGCCTTGAAGTCTCAGTTGCTCAGGAGGGGTTTTGAAATTATAGTCAGTCCAGAAGTCCTCACCAAGGGCCAGCTTCCAGTGCAGACCTAGAGGGCACAGGTGACCAAAGACCCCCACAGTGGCTTGTGGTTTCACTGTATGAAAAATTATCATTTATTTTACAAGGGCTAAAGGAGACACTAACTTAACCTATGGGGCTGGCTACCTGAGATACATGGGAAAAGTCAACACCCACTGTGGAAGTGATTCAGGCATTTGTTACTTTATTTAAAAAGCATCAGGCAAGTTACAGGAGACTCTTGGTCTCAGAGAAGAGGTGACAGCACAAACAGACAGAATATAAAAGGAAAACCCAAAGGACACACTAATTGTAGAAGTAGACACTCAGTGTCACCTGTTGCAGCAATTTCCAAAGAGATAGTGGGTGCGTGGGGAGTGGGGGCTGATGGGACAGAACTGAGCAGATTTTAAAAGTCACCCTCAACAGGAACGGGGAAGGTCAGAGTTTTGTGCAGCCGTTTCACTGTGCGGTCATTGTGGCAAGTTCTGTTGCTGTAACCATGTCTCTAGTGGTCTATGTCAGATGACCAGGATCCTCCTTTTTACTCATTCTTTACTTATTTAAAAGATTTATTTATTTATTTATTTTGGTTGTTTGAGACAGGGTTTCTCTGTGTAGCCCTGGCTGTCCTGGAACTCACTCTGTAGACCAGGCTGGCCTCGAACTCAGAAATCCGCCTGCCTCTGCCTCCCAAGTGCTGGGATTAAAGGCGTGCGCCACCACTGCCCGGCTTTTTTTTTCATGTTTAATTATACATAGGCATGTCTCTGGGTCCGCATGTACACATGAGTACGGGTGTCCAGAGACGCCAGAGGAGTTAGTTAGATCCTCCAAAGCTTGAGTTTTAGGCAGTTGAGCCCCCTGACTTGGTTTCTGGGAATTCAGGAATCCATGCTCTGAGCGGCTTAGCCATCTCTCCAGCCCCTCCTTACTCTTTTTGGGAAGAGGGCAGGACCTCACTCACTATGTAGTTCTGACTTACCTAGAAAGCACTACGGAGACCAGGATGCTTTTGAATTCACAAGTTCCGGCATTAAAGGCATCCTCTCACACAGTAAATTTTCTTGCTGTATAAATAGGTTCTTAAGCTGAAACCTCCATTCTCCACCCACACATGGACTCAGGAGGTCTGCCTGGCCTGGCCTCCTAGAAGTTCTGTACAGAGTTCTCCTGTCTAGTCATTGTTGGGAACACCATCTCAAAGTACAGTTTTTTGGGGGAGGCTTCCCTGAAAAGAGTGCTCAATAAATAACCAAAGGTTTTATATCACATTTTAAAAAATAAATGGAGCCAAATTACCATTGTAGACTGATAAAGTTGAAATAATAAGATGCTGATAGCATGTAAGGGTGTAATAAAACCCCAAGGAGCAGCCTGCACTTTGCTCTGAAATCACCCTTAGCATCCGAGAGTGAAAACTGTAGAGTCTGCTCTAGGTGCAATGACATGCCTGTTGCTGGGTCATCAGGACAGAGCTCCCCACCTGAGGCAGAGGATAAAGTACCTAGCTACTGCCCCCATCCATCTCTGCCCCTGCCCCACCCTGCCCCGCCCCCTCACAATGTCATGTGGTACTCCAGAGATTTGAGTGTTCCCACTGTCAACTAACCCAGTGGGTGCTGGGCCAACCCAGTGATTTCTACAAAGACAAGGAATGGACTAGCTTTGTTAATTCTTTTATCCCAGAGCTCCACACTTAGACACACCAAATAATTGACTCAAAAATGGCTATTTGAGCCTGCTTAAATAGAGGTAGCACCCACTTGTTTTTTTAAGCTTAGCACTTTAGGCAACAGTCATGCTACATAGTAAGACCTTGTCTCAAGAACAAAAACCAGCCAAACAACAACTTTAGTGATGTGAGTTAAATTAATTTTATTTAGAACATTTTTATACATCTTGGTATAATCAGGAGACAACCTGGATTTAGGGAAGGAAAAAGACTACATCCTTGACTGCATTGTACCATCTGAAAATTAAGCAGGATAATTCCAATTTTGCTAACTGAACAAAAGCATGCTCTGTGAGTCAGAGCCAAACTAACACACAAAAGTCTTTATGCTGGGTAGTTACAATTTGAGAGGGGGGAACCTCAACAGAGAAAGTGACACCATGTTTGTAGGCAAGTTTCTAGCTCCATCCCTTTGTGAGTGGGGCCACCGAGGGCTGCTGGTCCTGGGTGCTATAAGAAAGCAGGCTGAGCCAGCTGTAGGGGAAACCAGGAAGCAGCACTCCTCTATGGCCTCTGCACCTGTCCAGTTTGACTTCCCTCAGTGTTGGACTGTGCTATGGAGCTGTAAACTGAAGTAAAACACTTTCCCCTGAGTTGCTTTTCATCACTGTGTTTTACCACAGCCACAGAAACTCTGACTAAGACATCCTTAAACACTCCCTGGCATGTGCCAGCAGTATATATAGCTTCTGTACACGGGGCATGTGGATCTTACATTTGGGCACACCAGGGTTGGTATACCTTGTCATGGCAGATGGATTGTCTCCACATTTATATCAGAGCTGTGTACAAGGTGTGTGAGATAACTAGGTCTTTGTCACTGAATAATGCAGTCTCTGGAGGGTGAGAGATGCTCATTGCAACCCAGCACTTCCCATTGTCATCTTCTCAGTAATCCTGACCACTCTTGACCCACAAGGAAAATGGCATTTAGAGGATTTGGGGGAGAATTGTTTAAATCATAAAAAACAAACCAACCCACTTAGTACCGGGCACTTGTTTTATTTTGAGACAGGGTCTCCTATAGCCCTGACTGACCTCATATGTGCTGTGGAGTCAAGGCTGGCCCTTATGTTCCCAGTGCTGGTCTCACAGGCAAGAGCAGCCTTGGTGATCTTTCTCTTACGAGACTCACATCATTAAGAATTATTGTAAACACTCATGATCAATAGGGCCAGTTCCCCTACCTTCAGAAATCCCTCAGGCTGCCCTGTTAGCTCTCTCTCTCTGTGTTTGGCAGCTTGCTAGGATGTGTATTGACCTTTCCGTACTTGAGTGTGGGCTATTTGGGGTCATTCTAGCAGGGTCTGTTGAGGACCATTCAGGCACCTATACCTCCAGCAACTAAGCTCTTGTACTGCTGGCTCGAACAATCTAATGGAGTGCCTTTTCCTAGCAGCTCGCTGATTAGAAACACTTAGTTTATATTCTGAAGTATTTTTCTAAATAAAAATAGCGTTTTCCAGGGGCAGCACTGTGTTTGCTGAGCATCTGTGTCTGAGTGCTCATTGAAGGGGACCTCTTTGCTTATTGGTCATCTTGTGTGTACAATTATGCAAAACCAAAAAGACAGCGAACAACGTACTCTCTTGTTTTTCTATTATAGGTTGATGACCAAATGAAACTGCTTCAGAACTGCTGGAGTGAGCTCTTGATCCTCGATCACATTTACCGGCAAGTGGTGCATGGGAAGGAAGGGACAATCTTCCTGGTTACTGGAGAACATGTGAGTATCCCGGCCATACAAAGCAAACAAAACAAAACCCTCATTATTAAGCTTGTTCGGAGTGGCGGGAATTTTACTAGGTCAGAAGCAGTCTTGTGCTTTGAAAGGGAGAAAGGAAGAAGAAATGATGACTTGGGCTCTCAGTTCCTGCTCTGATTATAAAGTTGGAAAAGCAAACAGCTTTCTCCTGCCAGTTTGCAGAATGAGGAGTCTTGTACAAGGGTCAGAGCTACATCTAAGTGAAACTCAGCAATTAGGACTGGTGGGTTGGTTTTTGCCCTCCCTTCAGCTTCTGCATGAGCACACCATATTTGTATGTGAGCTAGCCATGTTAGTTCCTTTATAAACCATAGAATCCTTACTGTTTTGCTACTGGTGCTGGTGCTGGTGATGATGGTGCTAAAGATAAACTCAGGGTCTCTTACATTAAACATGTGTTCACCGCGGTTGAGCTACCCAAGCAGCCCCAGCGTCTTTGCCATCTTGGAATGCTCTCAGTGGAATAGCTGCAAGAGAGGCAAGCTCATGAGAAGGGATAGGAGTTCCGATTGCCAAGAACTAGTCAGTTATATACAAAGAAAAATTGCTATAAAGTTGGGTTTGTTCCTGAATCTATAATTGTTGAATCTATAAATATGTATTGGTGACCCTGCTCTGTGCTGGTCAGTAATCAGAGGCACTGGTATATATTAGGGAGTAAAAACAGAAAAAGTATCCTGTCTTTCTGGAACTTAATGTTGTAGCAGGAGGTTGACCATAATGAACTAATTCACAACGAACTAATTCACAACCCTGTGGTATACTGGTGGAAAAGGGAAATAAACAAATATTGGCCAGCAAGCAGAGGAATGAGCACATATTCCTGAGACCTGGGGATTATATAGTGTTTGGCGTTACTGAGGTAACATTTGAGCAACACATGGGAAAGCAGAGACTACTGTGTCGACATCTGGGAAAGGGAGGACCTATGCTATACAATGAGCTTAATTCCTACTTCTTAGGGTTTGTATAAATTTTCCTAGTTTTGTCCTCTCTTCCCTATAAATAATGAATTGATTGGTTATCTAAACTCGAGGTAGACCTGTAAGTTCTGGTCAGTCCATTTGGTCATAGCTAATCAGGGCACCACCGCTACATGGTTCAGCCAGGGTGACTCTGGCACAGAGGCATTGTGATCTTTAACATCCAGCCATAAATGTTTATGTACTGTGAAACCACAGCCGTGCATATTTGAAAATGAAAGACTGTCTCCACACCATTCGCTGTGTTATTAATAAATCACATTTCCCAATCAAATTAAAGGCAAGCACCATTCCAAGCTTTGCCGACTGGATCAATTTGACTGACTCCATTACTATCTGGTCCTTGCTCTCAGCAGCTCCAGGGAGAATGGTCTATCTGATCTCACATGCTTCCAAATTTTGGTGTTTGCATTCTGTAACCCAAGTCATTGGAGGGAACCTCCCTGTTTTTCAGTCTGATCACAGAGTATATGTTTGACCATCCACACCCTTGCCTGGCTTAGGGTTCCATTAGAAGTAAAAGACACAACTCAGGAATTAACTCAATCTCATTTGCTTAAATGAAACAGGATTGTGCATCTTTAGAAATATTCTTTAACCTAGTTTATTTTGCCTTGAGTACTGCCTTAGAGTAATAGTAGGTACTGCTGAGAAGCAGAGAAAGCACACCCCCTGCCTTTCTGATTTTTAAAACCAAAACAGCACCAACAGTGTTACTCTCGATGTCAATCACTGCCGGTCTGGACAGTGCATGAAAATGGAAGGTAGGAAGTCCCTAGCCTTTCCCCACTTGTTTCCTGCCGTACAGATGCTCCCAGCTTCCCCTGTGTGAATAGCACGGTGATGGCTCTTGTAACCAAGCTTTCTCATTTATGGTAACTATGGGAGGCTTTTATCTTTCTGTTGTGGAGCAATCGAGAAAGCACACCCCCAGGCTTCTGTGACTACAGAGAAGGCAAGCATAGAGCCACAAAGGGAGATTTCTGGAGCTCATGAGCTTTCTCACAGCAGAAGAAAATTAGGGGTCGGGTTGGGGGTGGACACACAGAGACACCACACACACATACACACACACACACACACACACACACACACACACACACACTCCTCCTACTTCATCCTCCTTACTGTTACAAGCATATGCCAACACAGCTAGGTAGAGTACATTTTGACTATTAATACAAACTTCCTGACTCTGGTTTGGACATTTTAAAGAGTGCATATGCATATATGTGCCTGTGATTATGAATGGGTCTGAGTGTGTACATATATGTATCTGTGTATGTCAGAACAGACTGTGTACCCTTTTTAGAATTTACTAGCTTCATCATCTTCATAAAAAGTCATCCTACCTTTGAGGCATCAGTTTCCTTGCCTGTCTGGTGTGGACCATTGTGGCACACCCACATACCCACATGAGAAAATTGCGATAGTAACGACAGAAAATAGTTGCGTGGCATTGGACTAAAGACTAAACTAAACTAAAGGAGGTTGACACAGAGACATAGTGACCTATGTCCCATAGACTGTCTACAGAGTAAACTTTCACCCCCAGGTGGAAGTCGGCTTCTGTGATACATTGTAGCAAGGTCATGCTGATGTCCTGGGGAAGAATCAAGCCACACTGGGCCAATAAAGCATGCAGAACTCTCTGTAAGGCTCCATGGTTGGCACTACCCTTAAGTGAGGAAGATGCTTTTACTTTTGGGTAAAAGGTATTTCTGGTGGAGTAATACAGAAGGCAATCAAAGATGTGAGAGGAGAATTATTAGACACTGGCCTGCCGTGAAAGCGATAAGGGAGGCCCTCCTCCATCTCTGCTCAGTAATGGCAGCTGCAGTCCTTTGGGCTCTGCAGTAAGCAGTGCTGCAGGCAAGCCCCAGAGCACCGTCAGGTGCACTGCAGGATCTTCCAGAAGAGGAAGTAGGATCAGAACAAACTGAAGCAAGCCTTCTCCACCCAAGTTGCTTTGTTCATGGTATTTTATCAGTTTAATAGAATCCCAAATACCAAATACCAGGGTCAACTTCTCCACTTAGAGAACCTTAGACAGTCATTTCCTATTCCCTTGAAGTTGGCCAACCGCTGCAAGGCCTCAGCTGCTCCCAGACCCAGGGTTCTTCCTTTCTTCCCCACTATGTGTGAAATGCTGTAATAAAGTGGCACAACCCTTTCAGTAAAGGAGGAAGAAAAGACTACACCAAGTAGTTTTTAAAATGAGGAGCGGTTTGTGAATGCAGCTGGTGGGCAGCATTTGACTAACGATGTGCGAGGCCCTGAGCTCAATCCACAGCGCCAAGGATAAAAACAAAAGACAAGGAGGGAAAGTGGGAAGAAAGGAGGAACAGGAGGAAGGGGAAAGAGGCAAAATTACTGTGTCCCCAGAAAACTGTCTTGAAGCCACCAACAGATAAAAACATAGCTTCATCCTCAAACTTGGGGACAGCCAACTGGGCTAGGCATCAGTGACAAAGCTCAGGCCTCCTTGTCCAGGGTGCCAGTAGTAGCCCTCCCCCCCCTCTCTCCCCCCCCTTCCTCCTCTCCCTCTCTCTCCCTTCTCTCTCTACCTTGATACATTCTTTTAATTAATTTCTTTTTTTTTTTAAATCTGCATTGGTATTTTGCTTTTTTGCTTGCACACATGTCTGTGTGAGGATGTCAGATCCTCTGGAACTGCAGTTACAGACAGTT
This sequence comes from Uromys caudimaculatus, assembly GCA_028551405.1. Lineage (NCBI taxonomy): Eukaryota > Metazoa > Chordata > Mammalia > Rodentia > Muridae > Uromys > Uromys caudimaculatus. Next base: position 51,501,647 of record CM052711.1, read on the forward strand.
GTGAGCCAACATGTGGGTGCTGGGGAATTGAACCTGGGTCCCCTGGAAGAACAGTCAGTGCTCTTAACCGAGGCATCATCTCTCCAGCCCCTCACACCAAGGTTTGTAAATTAACTCTACAGAGTTCAGTATCACACTTTAAACTGATCTAATCTGATTTATATACAGGATCTCACCATTCAACCCTGGCTGGTTTGGTACTTGTTGTGTAGACCAGACTAGTTTGGAATTCACAAATCTACCTGCCTCTGCCTATTGAGTGCTGAGATCAAAGGTGTGCACCACCATGCCCAGCTAGTTGTGAGTTTTCATCCAGCACTGATATAATAAATGTAGATTAAATAACTCTGAGGCAAAAAGTAAAGACTGATTAATCATTAATATTCAGTAGTGTCAAAGCAATGTATTTAGTTACTATCTTATTTATAGCAGCTAATTCTTTTTTTATCTAGTATTTTAAAAGCTATCCACGCACACATGCATATATTATACCTGTGTGTCTATCAAATAACAATAGAGTAGTTGACACGAGGGCAGAGTCTAGTATTTGCATTTTGTACCTAATTAACAGCTACTGTAACATTATCCTACGGGAAAGGTGTACTGTCAACTTATTACCTTTTATTATTGTGTACTGGATTAAATGACATTATCCAAGCCATCAAAATTTTGGACATTAGAACTAAAAGCAATTTAGCTTAAATTATCTCTGTACCTTCATGATGAATGGAATTTATCCAAAGGGGACACTGCCTTAGATGGTCTTTTCAGTCTCCCCCTTGAATTTAATGGCATAAAGATTACATGTAAGAGAGCAATCAATTAATTTTACTAAGTGCATAAAACACAAGGCCAGCTGCTCCTGAAATGAGTACAAACTCTGCACCCAACAATGAAAATATAATTATGTTTGCAATAAAAGGTAAGGAAGTTACAGCTCCGATTTATCAGAAGTGACTCATCCGTCCTCCTTCAGAGCTGTGCAATTTGATAAATTATCCCTGGAAGAAATGTTGCCACACACCCCCCCCCCCATTAAGCATGTTTGTGCTTTCAAATTAGAATGTAAATAAATGTGGCTATAAAGGTGTTGAGATGCCCATTGATTCCTTGAGGTCTATCTTACCACAGGTGTCTCACTACCTATATAACCCTGGGAAGGAATTCCTTCAGTATAGGGTGTTATGTTTTGAGGATGAACTTTAGCTATTAAAAGTTACTCTCAATGACCTGGTGAAAGTTCACACACATCTAATTTAATTAACCTCATCTTAAGAGTAAAATTAACTAAGTGTATTACTCATTACCCACAGTGTATATAAAGTTGGCACCAATCTTGAATTATGATATTGTCCTTATTACGATTATCTCTTCATAACCACAGATAGGAGAGGAACCATTTCTAGCTTATGTTCCTTATTTAAAGATGAGGACACTTAGGGGTGGGGATGGTGTCTGACTTTCCCGACTGTCTTTGTATGGGTCAGTATTTAACCCGTGTCATCTGTCTAGTCCCTATCGTTGTCACCTCACTGGGCCTTCCTGCTGTCATTCACCCACTGAGTCCATTTGCCCTGTAGAATTTCTATCAAATGTCAAATACCCCTTATCTGAAAATGCTTGGGATTAGAGTGCTTCAGATTTTGGGTGCCTGAGAGTTATGTACATAGAGTGAGATTGCAAAGAGGTAGAGCCAATTCTAAATATGCAGTTAATTTAAGTCAAACACACACACACACACACACATCCCTCCCAGAGGAAATTTTGTCTAGTACTTTTCTTTTTTTTTTCTTTTTCTTTTTTCCCCAAGACAGGGTTTCTCTGTGTAGCCCTGGCTGTCCTGGAAGTCACTCTGTAGACCAACCAGGCTGGCCTCGAACTCAGAAATCCACCTGTCTCTGCCTCCCAAGTGCTGGGATTAAAGGCGTGTGCCACCACTGCCCGGCTGCCTAGTACTTTTAATTGAGCCCATGTACACAGTCCCTTGCAGTGTCTTGTTGGCTGTTTTAAACTGAGGACATTTCAGGTCTCAGGGTCTTGGTTTGATACGGTTCTATTTTTTTGACACAGGGTCTCATGTAGCCCAGGTCTCAACTTTAAGTATCCAAAGCTGCCCTTGAGCCTATTGTTTCTTCTACCTCAGACATCAAATGATTGCTGAGGTTTAAGGGTACAAACCACCCTGACTTGATTATCCATCCGTTTTGTATTTACCATGTTCAATCTGCGTTCTTCCAGTAGCAAAGAAACTGATATTTATCCTTGTTTGACTATCGAGATTTGTAGTTGCACTAAGCTTGCTTGGTTGGTCTTGAACTCAGTGTATAGCTCAGGCTGTGACCCTAGGTTTGTGACAATCCTCCTGTCTCTGCCACCCTCATTGTACAGGATAGTTTGACACAAACTAGACCCACCTCTAAGAAAGGTCAATTGAGAAATTGCTTCCATAAGATTGGCCTGTGGCTGAGTCTGTGGGCCATTGTCTTGATTACTAGTTGATGTGGAAGAGCCCAGCCCACTGTGGGCGGTGCCACCCCTAACTAGGTGGTCCTATGTTGTTTAATCAAGCTGAGTGAGCCAGTTGCAGTTTTGCAGTGCCGCTCCATGGTCTCTGCTTCTGTTCCTACCTTGGCTTCCCTCTATGATGGGCCATAACCTATAACCCCTTTCCTAGGGTTTGATTGGTGGGGTTACAAGTGTCTGTGCTATCCCACTTAACCTTTGAAGTGAGAACTTCCTTGACATAGGAACCTCCCCCTTTAAGAAGAGTGGCAAAAATGCTGGCTGGCTGTCACTCTGCATCAACCCTTTGATGATCTCCTGCCCCAGGGTTCAAGCTGCTTGCAGACTGACCCTTCCACACGTTCTTGAAACAGAATCTGAAAGAGCTCATAGACTGCTTGACTATTAAATTACACAGGATAGTGCCTGCCCAGGGGTAGATACAGAACAGTAGGACGGCACCAGGCTTGAAGCAGGCACTTCACTGGACCGCACATCAATGGTGGCTTTTTCCTGCATAGTTGACTCTCTCTGTAAGTTGATTGACACCTTTGGGGGTGGGGGGTCTCCTTCCACTGATTCATAATTTTCCCACCCTTGAAAATGGTTTCTTTACACCCAGTATTCTCTAGTTAAAGCTGAAAACTCAACTCATCATATTTACACAATATAAGGGGGAAAAAAAAAATGATCCATTCTGCCTTGTTTTTAATTGCAAATTCTACTCAGGGGACTAGTTCTCATGCATAGGAGGCAGCCCTGTGCCTTCTCCTAGTGAAACAAGTGCAGTCAATTATGGTAATGAAATGTCAATAAATATAAAAATTTAATACAGTCTGCTCTGGGTGAGTGGCAGATGAGGACTTGCCTCCCAGACAAATTTGCTGCTCATGCAAAAATTAAATGCACCTAAAAGAGCATCTGGTTGCTTGAGAATTCTCCAGAAAAACAAAGCTGGGAGTGTCAGGTACTGAGTGGGTCTTCCCAGGCTGTGAACTCAGGAGCAAAGTCAGTACTGCCATAGCCGGCCACCCTAACATCTCAACTTGTTATTATAAATCGAGCATCTTATGTCCTCGTGAATGATGAAGATGGGTGCCTCGCAGTGTATTTTACAAAATGAAAATAGAAGGAAGACTTTGGGGGTTTGTTTTCCAGACCAAGAAATTATTCTGCATAAAAATTAGGACACGTGTCAAGGGGGTGGTGGGAGATGGTAATCAATTCGGTAGAATCTAATGTAATCATCTCAAACTAACAGCCCCATGCCATCCTCTAAGGAAGGGGAAACGCTACCACATAGTCAAGCATGCCGACACCAGGGAGGCTGAAGCGGGAGGGATGATGAGTTTGAGGCCAGCTTGGGCTACATAGTGTGACTCTTTTTTTCTAAAAAGGAATCCTTAATTACAACACCGCAATCCTTTAATCATCCGTAAGCAAGCAATGTTGAACCATGAGTATATTAAGATGTATCCTAACCATTATTTTCTCATATATTGGTTTATGTTATTGTGTACATGTAGAATTATTATGTGGCTCATTTCTTGTGGATAGCATATTTTTTTTTTTTTTTTTTGGTCTCGACTTAATCTTCAGAATTTAAATGATTACTTTGCATGAAAATATTTTTACTACTGAAAATCGGGTATAGGTATTTGTAAAATGAAGACACCAAAAACTAGCTGCTATGAAAGTCATTAACATGATTGGGTTTTTACCAGCATCATTGAGATACCCTTTACAGGAGGTATCTCAAACTGCCTTCAAGAGCAAAGCTCTGCCTTCTTGGACTGGTAAGCTGTTTGTCAACTTGAGTCACCTGTAAGAAACAGAACCTCAATTGAGGAACTGGCTCCATCAGACTGGACTGTGGCCTCTGTGTTAGAAATCTGTACTACAACCTGATTCTACCCACAATTCCTAGTGAGCCCCAGGGAACTTTGTACTGCTGGTCCTAATGGTTGTCACAGCTGTGATTCTGTGTTGCAGGTGGACTACTCCACCATCATCTCAAACACCGAAGTGTCATTCAACAACCTCGTGAGGCTGGCACAGAATCTCGTGGCGAGACTCCGTTCCCTGCAGTTTGATCATCGAGAGTTTGTGTGTCTGAAGTTTCTGGTGCTGTTCAGCTCAGGTAAGTGAAGTTACTTTCCTCGTAGTACAGTCCACAGACATTATTTTCAAATACCCAACATTGATCGAGTGTCTTGGTGTTCCAAGGATAATGAGATTTCCTTCTAAGGATCTTTAGACACGAACATGCTTTCACTGTATTTTTATTCCTTCTCAAATCTTAGACTTTTAGCAGATGGACGGGGTGTAGAACAGGAGTGGTTCATTTGGAAGGCTGTACTTTCCTCCCTGGTGGGCAGGTAAGCAAGGACAGAAGGCACAGTGGAGACGTAGGAGTCACTGTACCAAGGTGGAGCCATCTTTCTGCCATTCATATTTGTATGAATCTTTTCTGTTCTGTGGTCTGGCTTCTGCTTTTGTTCTTCTAAAATGGGGCTGATAATTTGTGTGTTTTAAAACTCCATTAGGATTAGCTGGCGATTTTTTTTTTTTTGGTTCTTCGAGACAGGGTTTCTCTGTGTAGCCCTGGCTGTCCTTGAACTCACTCTGTAGACCAGGCTGGTCTCGAACTCAGAAATCCACCTGCCTCTGCCTCCCAAGTGCTTAAGAAGGTTTATAACGAGACGTGCCACTCTGCACGTTTAAACTATGGCGGCTGTCAAGAGGAAAGATGCTCCCTTAGCAAGGGTCCAGAGTAGGAAGATAACTAAGCAAGATAGATTAGCTAAATCAAGGTTCTCAGTGAGCCAGCTGAGAAAAATCACCTCTGGTTGGAATAAAAAAAGAATTAAGGAGATGGGTTTTTATCGACTTCAAAGGAACAGATTTCTCTGCCTGTCTCTTAGTTGATTTCTGTATTTGTTGGCTTAACAAAGCCAACTTAAATAAACTTTTTGCCAAGTCTATTCATTCCTCATTGGAAGAAGGGCTGAGGGAGGCAACTTCCCTTGAACAAAAATAATGGAAGAAACCAGACTTACCAGCATATGTTTTTTCTTTAGTCGTCAGTTATAAGATAGTTGTGAATTCATATCCAAAGAAATAAAACGAGAAAACAATCCACAGAGTGAAACAGATGTGTCTGCTTTCCAAATTACGCACCGTGGTTTCCGAATTCCTCTTGATAGTGCCACACAACTGTTGTTAATATAGGGATGATTTCAAGTCTCAGGCAGTCAATGTTGAAAGGGAAGTGACGGTTTGCATGTTTTGGAAAGTGCGATATACACAGCAGAAAGAAATATTAGTGTGTGTGTAAAAAGACACGTGTTTTATATATAGATGGGAGTGTTTAATGGTTCCCAGTGCTAGGAGTGGGCCCCAAGTGCCTTCTACAGTAATCACAGCGAGCAGAAAACTTCCATGCAAGGAATTCTGTGTCTCTCATGGAGGAACAGTGTGTGGATCACCAAGCGTAGGGCTTGCTGTGACCCCACAGGTTATTCCAGCTATGGCAAGATTGTGGTGTTTTCAACTGATGAGAAATAATGGGTGTGTGCATGTGAGTAGCTTGCGCCTCTTCCTGAGGGAAGCCTCTTCCTGAGGGAGTACTAAGCTCTTACCCCAGTGGTTATTTTAAACAAGTAGAGAGAGACTACATGTGAAGACATACATGTAAGACATGAGTTATCTTTAGTTTTTATGACTTAAAGGATTTTCTTAGATTTATTTAGTTTAGTTTATATGTATGAGTGTTTTGCCTACATGCATGCCTAATGCCCAGGGAGGTCAGAGAAGGACATCCACTTGCCTGGAACTAAAGTTACATGTGATTGTGAGCTGCCATATGGGTGCTGGGAATTGAACCTTGGTCCTCTGAAAGAGAAACAAGTGCTCTTAACCATTGAGCCACCCCTCTATCCCTAATTAACATTACTTTTATTTTGCCTTCATTGCTCTCCAAATTATTATATTCTCTGTCAGTCTGGAGGAGGCAGGTGTATCTTAACCACCTTCAACCTTTGAACCTTTCAAATGATCTTCTGAGGGACTGTGTTTATCAGTGCCTCCATCACACACTTCCTTGTTCGTGGCTTCTGGGGAAGCAGAGAGCGCTGGGGAAGAGCAGGCCTAAGTTATCTGTTGAGAACTTGTCTACTTACTGGTTGAGCAGGAAAGAGAAACAAGGCCTTCTGATCACAGGTAAAATAAGTACAGGTCAAAAGTTCATTCTTAAAGAAGTAGTAAAAATGTCATTAGCAGTAAAATCCAGGTGGTTTCCAATTTATGAGTGAAAAACTTTCTTCATTAGTTTTCTCCAAGGAAACAATGGATAATCAATTTTTTCTTCAACCCTATTATATACTAAAGTAGCTAGTATACTTTAGATCCCAAATAACTATTCCACTGTGCCTAAGAAGGAAATAGTACAGGGTCACATTGAAACCCCAGGCTGTTGTCTACACCAGGTGCTCCTTCCTCAAACCCTCAGGAACTGTCTACACTTGAACCAAACATATTCAGATGCCAGCTCTACCCAGCATTGCCCTTCCTTCTGTCATCCTGACAAATGGACGCTGAGGTAGAGTAGATGAAGGCCAGAGGCTCTGTGGAAGAGGTAGCTTCGGCCTTGTTATCACCTGAGAAGATGATATTGCTCTTCCCTCATAGATTCTGAGAGAAGATGCAGAACGGTCGTATGCATGTATAGCATTTTGACCCAAAAGAGCAGCCAGAGCAGAAGTTTGAAGGAAAGGTAGGTAGGGCAAGATGAGTTGGAAAGACAGGAAGGGGTGAAGCAGGAGACAGGCTAAAAAGTCGGCAAGAGCCTGGCCTTGGAAGGGCTAGCCTTGGACCATCCAACAACTCCAAGGTAGCACTGGGGATACAGTGTAAGAGAAGGATGTGCCCTGGACTCATTCTGTAGGCACCTGGGAATCACAGCACGAACTGTAGCATGAACGCAAGCTGGCCAGCCTATGTTCATGTGATTTTTGTGGTGGTAACATGAGAAGAAGTGATTTTTGCACAGTATGGGGGTCTGAACGAGAGGAGAGAAATGAACGAAGAGGTTGCCAAGCTGTGGCAGAGTTAGAGAGCAGAGACCTATAAAGACCTCAGATATTATTTTTATTTTTATTTTTATTTTTATTCTTTTTTGGTACTTAGTTAGGAAAGGCTGTATAAACAATCGACAAGTTTAGTCAAAGCAGGTTCCAGAAACAGCCACCACCACCCTCCTGACTAGTCACTCACTAAAAAAAAGGACAAAACTGAAATAAAAACTCTTGACTTAAAGATTTCAGGGCTACTACTTACTAATCGAATCCATGAATAGATTGGTTTATCTGGTCAAGAAAGGAAGTAAAAATGAAAACTCCCAAGTCTTCCACTCTCTGCTAGTTGTAATGTGTTCCTTAGATTCTGCGAAATTGGGGCTGGGAGTGTAATTTAGTTGAATGCTTGCCTTGCATTGCCCAAGGCCCATTGATATTCTGACAGAAAAGAGATGTCCCGAGTTGGCTCCGTGTTTTTTAATGTTTATATGCTGGTGTATTGTGCTCCCTCTTTACAGAGGAAGAAGTGTAGGTGCTAATATCCACACCATCGTTATGGACACAGTGTAGATGAGTCAGGTTCCCACAGACTGTGTGTGAGGAGTATTAATGTGGGGTGAGTGCTCAGTGCAGTAAGTCCCTAAATTGTTCCAGCTAAGATGCTACTTTGGCTCATAGATCTTCTTAGCCTGAAGACGGGGTGTATCGTCTCTCCCTGAATGAGCACCCCGGTCTGTTGTAAACCGCCCTCTTTTCTGATCGCACAGTAGTTCTAGAGGGCTTTGTAACATTTATTTACCTCATTCATTACAGTTGTTCTCCTAGAGGAGAAATAGCCAAATCTAAGCCGTAGCTAACGGTCAGCTAAGTCTCTTTCAGTGAAGAGTAGCCTACGAAGGAGATGGGCCTCCCTTTCAGTTGCTTCTGTGCTGTGGAGTCCAGCTCTGTAAGTGGAGCCTCCGTTGAGGTTAAAATTATGCATTTTTTTATACATACAGGCTTCAAGCACATAGCTGTGTACCTAGTGGGGACCTACAAAATGTTTACTGATAAAATACATGAAAAGAAAAAGGTAGACATGCTTCGTTTTAAACTCAAAGCCTTTGGCAAAGTAATTGTAATGAGGAATTGCAAGTTAATTTAGCCGAAAGGAAACTCTTGCAGTTCTTCCCTGGTGCTAATGGAGTACTACATCCTATAAAACTAATGTTGAATATCCTGTCCTTAGTCGCCCCCTCTAGCTCTCACTTCATTCCAAATGTCTAATGTTAACTATGGTACCTGGTTATACATCAGAAAACCTGAGAGAGACATTCAAATGGGGGGCAACAACCCTAGGCAAGATGGATCTGGTGGTCACTGGGAACAACATAAATGGTTCCTGTAGAGACTCTACTGTGCAATGGTTGCCGTCTCCTGTCTGCTGCTAGAGTCCTCTCTGGAGCATCACTAGAGGTGCAAAGGGCACAAGGGGAGAACCTTGTTTACTTACTGTAGACTGGTTTGCTTTAGCCCCAGGTTTGGTCCTCGGCTTCTGAACACTGCCCTTTATCCTGCAGCCATCCTCGTCGGATCTAGACAATCTCTGCAGAATCCGAGAACAAATGATATTATTGGTATGACTTAATCAAAAACGAAACTTGTGATGTTGAAGGATCTTTAAAATCGTAAAGCGGCATTGTAAGGCTGAGCGGAGAGCATTTTTTACCTTGTCTGCCGTGGCTCCTTTACATTGCCCCTGTCTAGAGCAGACAAAGGCGGCTGTATGGTGAAGCTGAACTTTTTATCTACCCAGTCTGTATGTTTTAAAGTCATAGATGATATATATTTTGCTTCTTGCTGATTCTACCTGACAGATATGGGTTTTTAATAAATATTTATTGCCTTTCCTCCCAATCTCGGCATTTGAAAAAATGTAATAGGAAATGAGATAATAGTTTAAAATAATAATTTAAAAAACACAAGCATGAGATTTGGAAAGATAGCCTAGAAGGTTGACCCTGCAGTGTGTTTTATTTTAGAAAATAAGGGCATATCTTTACATTATGAACAGAGTCATTCTAAGGAAAATGGAGACTGAAGAGAGTCCTCTTCCTTTAAGAAGAAAACACTATGTAGAATCCATCAGCATTAGGACACTAGGAGACTAAGATACCATGAGCAGCCACAGAAGAGACACAGTCACACTCACCTTCAGTGGCGTCTGTAATTTAATGTTTTCTGTTTTGTTTTAGTTTTGTGGGCTTTGTTTGTTGTTGTTGTTGTTGTTGTTTGTTGGTTTGTTCTTTTGAGGCAGGATTTTTCTATGTATCAACAGCCCTGGCTGTCCTGGACTCAGGTTGTAGACTCAGCTGTCCTTAAACTCACAGAGATCCACCTGCCTCTGCTGGAATTAAAGCCATGAGCCACTAGGTCATCCAGCCTAGTTTTTGTTTTTTGGGTTTGTTTTTTTTTTTTGTTTTGTTTTTTGTTTTTGTTTGTTTGTTTGTTTGTTTTTGAGAGTGTCTTGCTATGTAGCTCTGGCTGTTCTGGAACATGCTATATAGACTAGGCTGGCCTCGAACTAAGAGATCTGCCTGCCTCTGCTTCCCAGGTACTGGGATTAAAGGTATATCTAGCTAATTTAACATCTTTACAACCTGGGAGCCAGATCTAAAGCCAACAGCTCCACCTGCCAGTGAGTGCCCCTCTCTTCCAGCCAAAGACCTCTGTAAAGATCCATTATCACTGCCTACCTGTAATGATGAGATTTCTTTGGGCAAAATAGAAATAGACAATTAATGGAAGAAGACTGTCTATAAGATTAACTTTTAATGGCAACCAACATAGGAACACGCTTGGTGTAAGTTTGCTATAGCTATCCTACCTAGCCAGTGCTGAGTATTATGGGTTGGGATTGGTTCCACTTCAATACTCCCCTGTCTCCACTTCAGATTCCACAACCTGAAGCCACCCAGGTCTCTCTGTGAAACCGCAGAGTGTGTATACACCTGTGTATAGCTACTCTTATACTTTAAAGTATCTCAAGATTAACTAAACCTAATGTAGTATAAATTCTATATAAATAACTACTGTATTGTTTAAGGAATGACAACGATCAACGTGTTCATGAGGATGTAGGTGAACTGAAATTAGATAGTGTGGATTTCTCTTCATTTCTAAATCGTAATGGTCGTTGTTGTCTCTTGAACACTGGTACTCAGAGCTTCAGTGCACTTACAGATAGCATTTGTCCCAAAGCTTTGAATTTTCTTCTCCAAAGACATCCTTCTTACAGCTTACTGTCACCAAGATTTGATACTTTCTTGAAGCCTTTGGCAGCCAAATGGAAGCTAAATGGTCTTAATTATGTGTGTGATTTACCATCTATTTTAATTGTATGTGGTGTGTGTGTGTGTGTATGTGTGTGTGTGTGTGTACACGTGTACATGCACATGCAGTTTTTTTAGTTTCTCTCTGTAGCCCTGGCTGTCCTGGAACTAACTCACTCTGTAGACCAGGCTGGCATCGGACTCAGAGATTTGCCTGCCTCTGTCTCCCAAGTGATAGAACTAAGGTATGCATCACCAATTTAATGGTCATTCTCTGCCTCTCCTCATAACTAGTTATAAAAATCCCAAAGTGAGTCAGGTATGGTCTTGCAAGTCCATAAGCCCAGATAGCTACTTAGGAGACTCATGGTGTTCATGGCCTGTAAATTAAGTTCTAAACCAGTCTGAGCAAGTTAATGGGATTCTGTCTGAATTAAAAATCTCCTTTTTAAGGGCCAGGAATATAGCATAGTCATAGCACACTTGCCCAGGAAGCTGGATACCATGAGTTTGAGCCCCAATATAGCATAAACTGGGCACAGTGATATGTGTTTATAATCCCAATGCTATGAAAGTAGAGACAGGAGAATCAGAAGTTCAAGGCTATCCTAACAACATAGTGAGTTACAGAGCAGCTGAGATATACAAGACTGTATCTCAAATAGCAATAGCAGCAACAGCAGTAATAGTAAAAACAATAAATTGTTGAGAATGAAGCTTCATGACTTATCCAGCATTCATGAAACCCTGAGTCTCACTCACTTTCAGTAAGACACAAAGGAAAACAAATTGCCCCAGCATGGTGGAGCACACCTTTAATCTCAGGTCTTGGGAGGCAGAAGCAGTTGGATCACTGTGAGTTCAAGTCCTGCCTGGTCTACGTAGTGAATTCCAGGACAGCCAGGGCTGACTTAGCTCCCCCCCCCACCCCCAAGTAGAGCCTTTGTTTTACTTATACATAGGCATACATGCGCACACGCTAAGATTCAGATGGATGAAGCCCTTTTGGAAAAAGAATGAGGTGACTGAATCTATGGATTCTGACTTCAATGCTCATGCAGCGTGCTGTTGACTTTGTTAGTAAATACAATCACACGTGTTTACTGTCTGAACAGTGTGTATGATTTAGCCTTTGGTTAGTTTCCAATAGTCTTCAGTTTCTGATGTGTATGGGGTTTGTTCCTTGTTTGAGTTTCAGCCACTGATGCTTCCACTTTGATAAAGACCTTGCGCTTGGCTCACTTTTCTCAATGCAATATGTATCCTTGAGAGCAGGGCCCATTGAAGGGCTCTGCAAGAGCTAGCTATCTGTAGGTAGTGAATCACAGCATCAATTGGTGCTGGCCTCTTGAACCCAAGCCAGTCAGGAATTTTGTATAAGAGTCAAAAAATTCCCGTACAACCTTCCTAGACAGGAGTCACTGCTGAGGGATGTACATGTCACTTTAATCTATTAATTATTAACTATTAATCTATCTCAATCAGACACAGCAGGGGCATATGAAAGAGGAAACATCTGATCATTAAATGTAGTTTTAAAAGGTTCCTGTCATTTAACACACAAGAAACCATGGCCCACCAGTCAGAACTCCTTTCTGCTTGCCTGTGGTACTTGTGTTTAAGCCAAGACTCCTCTTTAGCACCAGTAGGGAGACTTGTTTATGAATTCTTCCAAGGCTGGCAACAGCTCTTGTGTGAGAAGGAAGACTTCACCATCCACAGGGTCTTCATCCTGTCTGCTCAGTGACTGGCTCCTTGGATAGGGCTCCTTTTGGGCAGTGTTGGGTACACACTGGTAGCCTCAAGTGCAATTCCATGTGCTAATTCAATTCCAGATGACAGCAAGACACAGGAGTCTAAATCTGGAGGAGGGTTTTCTCCTGTAGAGAGGAAAGAGCTTGGCAGACTGCCTGGTGACGGGCCAGTCATGGGTTGTCTGGTTGGGAGGGGAAGTATTGCTCTGGCCTGGGCTGTGCTCAGGACCAGCTCATGCCTGCTCTTCCTGTGTTGTAAGGACCCAGGAGAGATGCGTAAGGTCCACAGTGGGGTCTTTCTTGGTTCTCCCTCACTTAGCATTGGGAGCAGGCTCCTGGCATCTGTGACACAATGAAGTCAGAGGTTACAAAAAGAAATGGTGGACTTCTGTTGTAAACTTCTGGAGAAGAGGTCCCACATTGTTGGGTTTGGGGTGGATCATTTTTTTTTTTTTTTTTTTTCGTGAAGCTACATACGTGTCCTCATTATGTAGTAAGGCGAGCAACAAAAGCAAAAGAAAGAACAAATCTCCCCGGTTTGCTCTTTTTGCCAACACCAAATCCAGGTGGTGAAAGAGGCTTCCAAATCCGCTGAGGAATTTGACCCCATTGACTAATCTCTGTGTTTACAGTCCCAACGCAAAAATGATTGCCTTCCTTTAAAAATCTGAGGGGAGGACTGGAAAGGTGGATCTTGAAAGGGCTAGCGTAGTTCTGTTCTCATTCTTTGTTGAGGTTTTGCCCCAGAAGTGGTGTGCAATGTTCAAAGTGTGGCCGGCGTGATGGCTAAGCAGCTAACAGTATCTGCCGCCAAGTCTGATGACCCAGGAGCCCAGGTCCCTGGGACGCACATAATGGAAAGAGAACTGAGTCACACACATAACTTACATTTTGAAGGGATTGAAACCTCTAGGAAGATGACTACTTAGGCAGATTATGGATGAGTATCATGATGAACTACATGTTTTTTGAAACCTGTTAAAAGCTCTTTTTTTAATCTTGCCATTCTGTGGTAAAGGGTAATCTTGTCCTTTCTGAGGCTGGCCTGGTGTCTGCTGTTTCAGCCTCCCTCTAAATCCTACCACACAGTCCAAAACACCCGCCGCTGATGACTGGCCTACCGAGTCCAAGGATACTGCCTGTTATTCATCTCACATCTCTCCCCGCGTGCATTGCTTAAATCATTGCTCATGAAGTCAGAAAAGGCAAGGAGCTGTTCCAAGGCTCACTATACAATTAGTATGCAGGCTCAGCTTCTACCGTTTCATTTGTGATATTCTCACTTATTAAATCACTCACTAGACACTTGTCAAGTGGCCGTGCATGTCTTCATACTATTGCCCTGCTGTGGTGTCTGCAGCTGAGGGGAACGCCAGCAAATAAGCACCTCCCCAAATTTATGTAATCATTTGAAAATCAGAACGGATTGATTAGCATTCACGAGACGCCACAGTTCAATATTTATACCACAGAGATTTGGCAGAGGCAAATAATGGTACATAAAGCTCATGCTTGCCTTAATTAAATGCAGGATAATAGGTGTTGTGCGTGCACAATTTGTGTGTGTATATTTGTCCCCTCCCCCCCAACTCAGTGAGGAAAGCAGTTTAGCCATGACCAGATATAATTCATTTTGGAGTTCTAAGTTTGAACTTAATCAATATGTATTTACCACCACTGAAAAAGTGATTATCATTTGTTATCTGTTGGCACAAGAATATAATTGCCCAAATAGCATTCATTTCAGCATATTTCTGAGTAGGTTATGCTTAAAATATTTATTATATGTTAGTTGCTAATGCAATACTGTCATTTTGCTAACTACTGCTGTTTAGTGAGATGATTTTTTTTCCGGAGACATCAGATTGAGACTAACCAGCAAGGCAAATAGAGAGAGGAGGCCCTTTGCTCAGTTGGCATCGCTCCATGCTTCATCGTGCCAACTGCGCTGTTCACATCCCACAGGAAGTGCTAGTGGGCATGGGGGTCATAATAGATCCAGCACAACAGTGAGCTCTGGACCCAAGTCCCTTGGGTCTAGAATGGGGCAAACCAGTGTCTCACACTATGATCTGTTTATTGAAGAGTCCCCTTGGTTTACTGATAGGAGTTCAAACTTGTGTCCTGATGGTGTTTGGACAGGAAGGTTAAGTTTCAAACAGACCCATACAACCCAGGATGCAAAGACAAATTAGAAAAGTAAGACATTTCATCATTTTAAACACTGAAATCCACACAATATACTAAACACCCACAGATGTGGCAGCATATGGCCTTTCTAGAGACTGCTGCTTCATGTGATACAGATCTTGGGGACACCCTTCCAAATAAGGTGTGACAGATCAAGCAAATAGTTCAAGGTCCACGTCTGTGTTATCAGCTCTACTCACTCTCCTTTGCACCTCTCTGGTCACTTTCCCCTCTGACCAAGGCATGCCCTACTCCACCACACACCATATCTCCAGTCATACTTTGTTAGTGACAGGGTCTTTGTCAACTATCTTGTTGAGAAAACTAAGAAGCGGCCACTCTCAGAAGTTCACCAGAAGCTTCCTTATACCAACCCCTGAGCCACTCAGATTTTGCGCCTTTGCCCCGGCTCTGGAAAGGTGGAATCCTAGAACATCAGCTTGGAACCTCTAACACAAGAAACCTGTGATGCTGCCAAGTCATATCAGGAGAAGCAGATGGAGACTGACAGGAGTTATTGGACCTGAACCCATGTATGTAGGGTCAGGATTGGCAGCAAACTCCACCATAGGGAAGGTGCACAGAAGGGACTTCAGCAGTTAGGGAAATGGTGCTCTTGCATAGAACCCAGATTACATTTTATTTACTTCATGGAAGGTAGTCATGTAGCCGGGCTTGCTGGCTATCTAAAAATGTCATCATTGTGATGGCGAAGACCTTCTGAGATGAAGACAGAATGCGCACCCTAGCACCGCACCTGCCACAGAGAACAAGGAGTAGAGAGCAAAATATGAATTTGTGAGGCAGGCATAGTGGCACATCCAAAAAATTCCAACCTGTGCTGCATGAGACCCTGCTAATCATTAAAGCAATAAACAAACAAGCAAGCTTGTGCCTGTTCTGAGATATTTTTATTGTCGAAGAAATGAACTTCAAAATCTGAGGTCTTGGTCCTACCATCTAGAAGCCAAGCACCTGGGACTCAGGGAGGTGGGGCTGGTCATCCTCCTTGGGTCACTGTGGTTCATCCCGAGTGACAGCTTCCTTAGCTATCAAACTTCAGACTGCAGAACCTCTGCTGTAGGCACTGTGGTTACGTGTAAGCTTCATCCTTCACTCACTTCTCCCTCTGATTCTGTGTTGCTTCTTTGGCAGCGCTCCATTTATCATCTTCTATTGTAATTGTTCCGTGTGTCCCACAGCCGGAGTACCAGCTCGGCTTTCACTCTGTATTTTGAGACTCCAGCATCATTCCTGGAATGCCACTCATACTAGAAAGCAATGCTTGCTTAGTTGGTGAATTCATTTATGATTGCCCAGCTCACCATCGACTACGAACAGTGTGGTTTGCATGCATTGTTTCTGAGCATCCCCGTACGTTTAAGATATGGTTCGTGTGCTATCCTGATGCTATCTTTCCCTAAGAGCGGGGAAGTCCATCCACATAAAAAAAATCACCCAGGTAGTAAGTAGCAGAACAGAGCTCTGCACACTTTAGACACCAAAGGCCAGATTTCCGCATAACTCCCAACTGTTTTTCCGGCTAATTGATTATGGAAACTATACAGGCAATCTCCACATTTGTCAATTGCGACGATGGTAATTCATTCTAAAGAAGACCAGTCAGGAGCCCAGAGGAAATCAAATCTTTCTAGACCCTCCTTAAAAGTGGAAGCTGAGTCGAGGCCCTACCTTGTTAAATGGCCAGCTACTTGCCTGTACCGCTACTCTACTGCAGCTCACCCTACAGCTTTCAGACAGTGCTGTACTCTGTTTCCCAGTCTGGAAAATGGGCTTGCCAGTTGCAGAGTCAGAAGCACTGTAGATACAGGGTAAGAATGTTTTATGCTGGCCACCTGCCTCCGTCCCCATCTTGACAAATCTTTATGATAAGCAGAAGGGTCACAGTCTGGGTTGCTCTTGATCAAAAACTTGAAGAACCGGAAAATAAAAGAAAGCCAGGAAAGAGTTTTAATAATTAGCGATTTCTCCTAAAATTAAGAGAAAATAAGCTGTTGTTGTTGGCCACAAAGAATTCCGAGATAAATGGAATACCCACATGTGCTGGCGCCGGTCCAGGGCAGTGCATATCAGTGGACCTGGGGCCCCTGGATACTGTAACAGTATCGTTTCTAATTATAACTTCAAGGAAATTCCTCTCTCAATGAGGTAGCTGCAGCAGCTTTTGTCTCTTACAAAAGAAGACTGGGTTTAGCATTCAAAAACATCTTGGTTTGCTCTCATCACTCCAGTGTGTACTTTCCAGAATTCTGTATGATTGGAGAATCTTTGGAATTCTTAGGGAAACCTGGCCCACGACCACTGCCACCACTCATATCATTCCATTATATGGTGAATGCCATGATTTGGTGATTCTTTCTCCATTTCATGGCTATTTACAAAATTTAAGGAACCAATCCCCTCTATCTTATTGTAACATATTATTGGGCAATTATTTTCATTTCTATAGACATTTTTAACTTATTCTCCTATTCAACTTGGCTGTACCAAATTATAATGCAGCGTAAATACGAGCTTCTATTACTTCATATCAAAATCTATATATTTAGTTTATTAGTGTAAGTTATCATTTAGAATTTGTACTTGTGATTATCAGTGACTTAGAACACCGTTCTCCTGTTTTTCTGAACTGGCTGCTCATGTCATTAGCCCACTGGGAAATGCTCTCCTTACAGAGTCACAGGGCCCTCCCCTCTTCTAAGAATAGGAGGATGGGTGAATTCTATTTCTTTCACAGAAGTAGGGATAGTCTTTTTTTTTTTTTTCCTGTGCGATTCTTGCAGTTTCTTTTTTCTTTAGGAGATCCTTCTCAACCTTTAAAGTGTCTGTGGGTGTATACGTATTTGTTTATTACAATATAATTATTTCCCATGATATTTTCCAATTAGTTAATAGCCATATAGCTAAGTAGTTTATCATTTGGAATGGATTTTCTATAGTCTATTTTAGACAGATAGGAAGGAACACTACAGTCAAAAAGAATATGTATATTTTCATATTTAGACCATTACAATGTTCAGACTAGTGTGTGTGTGTGTGTGTGTGTGTGTGTGTGTGTGTGTGTGTGTTTAGTGCATGAGATTTTACTTTATTTTTCTTATAGGTATCCAGTTGTTCCAATGCTACTTATAAACACTTTCTTGGTTTTTTGGTTGGTTGGTTGTTTTAAAGATTTATTTATTTTATGTATATGAGTACACTGTAGCTATCTTCAGACACTCCAGAAGAGGGCATCAGATCCCATTACAGATGGTTGTGAGCCACCATGTGGTTGCTGGGAATTGAACTCAGGACCTCTGGAAGAGCAGTCAGTGCTCTTAACCGCTGAGCCATCTCTCCAGCCCTACTTTCTTGCTTTTTAATGTATTTTTTATATATTCAATGTGTATGTGTGGGTGAGAGAGAGAGAGAGAGAGAGAGAGAGAGTGTATGTATGTATATGCATGCACATGGATCTCTTTTTGAATCTTATATCTTATGTCATTGACCTTTTTGGTTATTTCAAAGTAAATTTCAATGTGTTTTAATCCTTCTAATAGAAACCTTTCTGTTTCTCTCTCTCTAGCTTTAGCTGTCCAGAACTCGGAGCTGTGAAAATAGTTGTACTTCTTATAGGAAAAATCCCAGAGTCTCAAGAATTAGTATGAGTTTTGTTTGTATAGAAAGGAAGGAAGAAAATAAATTGCCTTTCATATGCAGCTATGCTTTTGCCTTCTATTTCAATAGCTCCCCTTATTTATTAGTTTGTTCTCATTCTAGCTAGATTCTTGAGTTGAACGTTCTCTTGCTCTGTTATATTTTTTATGGAAAGAATTGGGGTTTGAAAGTTGCCTCTTGGCACAACCATAACTGCATCTGCAGAGACCATGGCGTTCGGGGGTTCTAGAAGGGCATGCTTGTCATTCTTCAGAACTCTAGGGGGCGCCACTCACACAAGAGTCTATGCCAGAGCCTGGGTGGTGCATAACCCAAGTGGCCCTCTTTCGTGGGTCTATATTCACCTCAAATATTTTATATCTCTATTCTGCTCTTTGGGGCTTTTAAAAATCCGTAGTTTCTCAAGCAATAGGCTTTCAAGTTCTAAGCAAATAACCAGTTTGGCCATGCTTTCGTTTCTGGAATGTAAATTATGAGCCACATGACACAGAGACTCCTTTTGTAATGTGGTATTTAGTTAATTTTTGGAAGTTTGGCTTGTGTAATACAATATATTTGTCAAGTGTCAAATTTTATTCACTTCCATCATTCTGATCATTTTAATGCATTTTGTGGTAGACTCTTAACTGTTATTGAATAATAGTTCTATGTATTGTTTTTTAAATGCATGTGTCTATTGGGGGTCTGTGCATCTGAATGTAGGAACCCAGGAGGACAGGCCTAGGCTCCCCGTGCACCTGGATTTGTAGGTGATTAAAAGCCACCTGATCCGGGAACTGAACTCATATTTTCTGCGAAGACAGATGATTTATGTTCTTATAGGCTTCTGTCAACTCTACCCCATGACATTCCCCGTCTCAACTTCTCACCTGTGCAGTTCCTACAGAGAAAGGTTGATCTGTGCTTTGGTGATGGGCCGTCTTCCTATTCGACCCGTGAAATGGATTCCAGTTTGTCTTCCCAAATTCACGCTGCTGTCCTCTCTCAGCACACCGACCCCCAACCACCCAACAATCTGAGCAACTTCTGCCAAGTCTTTAAACCTTAGAGTTGGTTTCTGTTCTGTGGTGTCTAGAAGTGCCATGCCTTTCGTATTCCCAGGCCTTGAGAAATTCCTGTTGGCACAACTAGCATGATAGTCCCTCAGACCATTGTCCAAGGACCTGCCCATGTTGGCCTTCCTAGTCTTCATGAGAAGCCCAGATTCCTGGGACTTTGCCTGGGCCCACCAAATAGGAATGTCAATGGCTAGAGCCCAGGAATCTGAATGTATATGATCCGTCACAAAATCTCCACCATTTAATGTCCTAACAGTTACTCCTAAATGTTAATGCTCCTCAGGAATCACTAAGGGGAAAAGGTTTAGTTAATGATGCCCACAACTAAAGCAGAATGTGCAGAGTGTAATGTCCACAGATCCAGGCGCTTCTCAGGGGAGCCTGAAGCAGATGTCCACTCTTTCCTGCATACTAAATGAACCAAGAGTCTACAGAAAATGTGAATTTGCGGATCCTTTGCAAACATAGAGCACCTGTCCACACAAGTCCTCATCTGTAGCATCTTTGCGCTTCACTGTCCCAGATAGCAAAGGCATCTGGAAGAACTACGGTCTCGCACTGCCACAGAGATGTCTTCTTTGCTTTCAAACATTTAGGCACCCAAGAGGTTTAACTTTCACAAGAGATACGTTTATAGGATACTTATACTAAATAAACTACAATAAATAAATTATCCATAGTTACCAGAGATTCGTTGCCAAATATAACTTTAGTTTACTTATAAAAAATTGTTGGCAACTGAGCTGGCTCAGCTAGTAAGGATGCTTGCTGCCAAGCCTAATGACACGAGTTCAAACCCTGGGACGCACATGATGGAGAAAAACTTTATTAATTGTCCTCTGACTTCCATATTACATGTACACACACGCGCGCGCGCACACACACACACACACACACACTACTAAATATGAAAGACCACTACAGGCAAGATACCAGATTATTAATTAACAAATTTACTAAGTGTTAGCTAAGAGATTGATACAATGTACATACACCCAAACACTGGTGGAGTCCAGGCAAGGGCCTTGTGCATACCAGGTAAAGCATACACTCACTGTGCTACATCCACAGCCAGCAAGCCATCTCCGTGTTTTGCATTGGTTTATAAAGATCCTCCTAAGGGAACTGACCTGTCTTTAACAGTCCAAGCAGAATAGCCTTGGAGCCTGCTGCTCTGGTGCCTTAGCTGTGACTGCTGTAGGGGTCTGGCTGAGGAAGGCAGGTACGGGTCTGATTTTCACTGAGATAACAGCTGTGATTTTTTTAATAGGCTTCACAAAAAGCCATTGGTGGGTACTAGTCAAACCAGGCGCCACTCTTTACCTCCAGTTTTAAATCTTCTCAACTAACAAAGTGTATTTGTGTCATTAAAGGTAAAATTAAGTTGGAAATAAATTTTAGGTGATACCATGTGCAAATCACAAGGGTGGCCGCTCTCCGGGCCGCTCTTCAGGTCTCTGGGGTTCTTAGTTTCTAGACTAGAGGGCCAGCTGGGGCTGGATCCCCACATACTCAACAAAGCTGTCAATATTCTCATTCCTTGGAAAATTTGAGAATTTCTTGAGGCCAGCGAGATGATGGCTCGGATGGCTCCAGCACCCACATGGCACAGCTTACATCTGTAACTCCAGTAACGACACATCTGCTGCCTCTGGCCTCCAGGGTGCCTCTATTCACATACACACATGCACAGACAGACAGACTCACACCTACAGATAATTACCAGTAGAATCTTTCTAAAAATTAGTTTAAGAGAATTGCTTGTTCTAAAACAAGCTCATAATAGCTACATATCACACAAGTTTTTGTTTTGTTAGGAACTAGTCATTAAAGCAGCTATTGAATGCTCGGTAGGTGTCTGAGATACAATTTGATTGACTACAAAAACAAAATTAGGTAGCTAAGTAGTTAATACTCATGTTCATCCAAACAAAAGAAACTCAAAAAACAAGAGACAGATGTTACTTTTGAGTAGAGAATTCGGGGAATGCCCAGGGTAGGGGGAGGGATTGAGAGAGGGAGGGGGAGGGGGTAGAGGAGTGGGTTCTGAATCGGGGTGATATGAAAACTGCAAGCTGAAACAGGAAGCACAAGTCCAGTTTGGCCCTGGGATGCCACAGCCCAGAAGACTGAGGCAGGAGAATTTTGAGCTCCAGGTCACCCTGCGTTATGTGGTGGGACCCTACTCAAAAACAAAACAGTATAGTTTGTTGCCGGGGCAGTGGTGGCGCACGCCTTTAATCCCAGCACTTGGGAGGCAGAGGCAGGCAGATTTCTGAGTTCGAGGCCAGCCTGGTCTACAGAGTGAGTTCCAGGACAGCCAGGGCTACACAGAGAAACCCTGTCTCGAAAAACCAAAAAAAAATATATAGCTTGTTAAGATTTTCTCCTTGTGAATGACCTTCCCTTTGTATACTTCAGTGACTCAGTGAGTAATTATGACAATTGATCTCTGGGCATTTTCTATCCTTTGCTCCTTCATCTTCTTGCCTCTAGCTACACTAGTGCTGTGTGTTTCCAGCCCATCTCAGGAAGGATTATGGAAGAACAGGGTCAGATGCAGCCATGGATGGGATACTCGGGGCTTCTTCCCCCCACCCCTACCCATGCTGTCCCAAAGACCAGTGATTTGCATCTTGTGGTAGGGCTCTTATATTAGATGAAATGTGTATGTAAATATATCTATATAATATAGATAGATAGATACAGACTCTTTCCATTGTGCTTGTGACCCAGAAGAGTGTCTGTCAGACACTGACTCATGGCTACTTGAAAGCACCCAACAGCTGTTGTCACATCTGTATGTTCACACTTACCACAAACCAAAGTATGAGGAAAGAGAGCGCTCTGCTTGCAGTAGCCTGGTAGCTCTCAGCAAAGCCACAGCACAGTTACTCATGTCACACGCCAAGAGCGCACATCCAGGAGTTCCTCACTGACAGAGCTTCCCTGCATGGAGCAGCACAACACCCACCACAGCTCAGTACTGATGGCCGTGCCTGTGGAGCCTCAGCCTGGGTTTCTACCCTGTGAGTTTCTGGTCATCGCTTAGGGCGTACATGTTGGTTCTTCACAGACATCTGCTTGACTTCCTTGAGGCACCCCCCCACACACACACCACTGAGCATCATGTAGCAATCGCTCTATCAGTTATTCTGTGAATGTGTCTGTCACGTGTCTGAAGTCCATAATGCCCAAAATGAGTGCATAGTAGGCACCCACACAGTCTATATATGGCAAATAGATGGGAAGATAGATAAACGGACTGGGATTGAGAAGCCACAACAAAGAGTTTAAAGATGCATTGTCTTCTCTGCTCCGCCTTCCCGTCCCCTTCCTCCTCCCACCCCTACCTCCTCACAGCCTTTTCCTTCCATTCAGTCTTGAGACTGGTGATGAAACCAAACAAGGCTAACGTGAAACCCCCAGACCCTCTTCCGCCTCCCTGGGTGGGTGCCTGCACCTGTCCTGTCCATAGAGGAGTTAATGGGGAGACCATCCCTGTTCTGGCCTTATAGCATCAACCTGGTGTAGAGACGAGCAACTCTTAGACTCCAGTGAGTGTCATCCATATTTAATGTCCCATGCTATCACAGTCAAGCATCTCAGATGGTTATCAGCACCACTTAAAAATATGACTCCTTGTTAAATAATTAATACAGGTGATGGGGGAGCTTCAGGCAATGCTCTAGTAATTAATGGCCTGGTTACAAGATGCAAGTAAGACGGCTTAACCACTAAAGCCACCGTGTAGGGCTGGCTGTTTTAACATTAAGTTGTGTGTATATGGATGGTGACAAAGATTTGGTAGTGATGTGTGGGCTCTCTCCAATTTAAAGACTGTCGGAGAACACAAGCCTTCCTCATGCCCCAAGCCTTCCCCCTGCCCTGTCTCCAGTTCATTAAGAGCCGCAGTACTTGGTACCTTGTTTGAAGGCAGAAGCTGAGGGTGCATCTTTTCTGTTCTGGAATCTGTTTTATCCACCTCCCCTGAGCTTTAGGGATGAACCAAACCTCTGTTTGCTTGTTTTCCTGCTTGTTCTCAATATTGTTGGCTGTTCTCAGAAATTAGCCTTGAAGTTTTCTTGGAGGAATTAGTCCACAGCATCTCAGTTCTAGGAATTGAGAGAGGAACATGGCCCCATAACTGCTCACTAGCCAGCGATTCCCACTCAGCCCACCCCGCCTGCCCCGAGGAAAAGAAAAAGCTTTGTCAGATGAAACATCGTCTTGCGGCCTTTTGCGCCCTTCTGGACAGTCAGTCTGGTAGGAAGTATCGGGTGATAATAGGATGGTCTTTTCAGAGAAAGCCCTGGGTTTCAAGTTAGCAGGAACTATCTATCAATTCTTAGGATTATGCCATGATTTACTGTCAGAGCACCATGTATTCTGTGATTTTCTGCCTCCTGTGAAACATTGTGCTTTGCTTTTCTATTGATGTATCAACTATAATAGTTACAAGCAGCTACAGAAAAATCAATAGCGAGCTTTCATTACTGTGTACATCAAGTCAAGAGCCCCACGTTTCAAGAGTGTACCTTGTTAGATACTCACCAATGGAAGAAGGTTGAGCTCTACTATTTTTTTTTCCAGATTGAATGAGAAAGATTAACTTAGAGAATTATAAGCATTCTGATTTTATAAATATGGCTCACACACACATGTGTACACGTGTGCATGCATGCGCGCGCGCGTTTGTGTGTGTGTGTGTGTGTGTGTATTTGTATTCATGATTGTCTTATAAATGGAAGCATAGAATTTTACAAAGAGGATGGGCAGAGGTTTAATCCTTTTATCAAGGAAAACAAGCATTCCAAAATGAGTATAAACGTCAGTGGCCATGTGCTCTGTTCTGTAATTGTCTCAGGTCAGCCAGGCAGCAGGAATAAGCACTAGGATAGTGACAGTTTGCTGTTAATGTGCTCAAGCCCAGGCACCTATTGGGCGGGCCTCAGAAAACTACAGAGCTGAGTTGCCCAAGTCTTAACCAAAGTTTCATTCTCTTTGAGAATGCATGTCAGCAAAAGAAAACAACCAAATGTTTATTGTCTTTGGATCACACTTAACTCCCAGATAGTACGTGTAAATTAAGGTGGCCAGAGAATAAAATGCCTGTGCAGGTCCTCTTGGGGCTATTGAAGGAAGGCCTCAATGTTCTCCAGAACTTCAGCCTTAGTTTGGGCCACACTCACAGAAGAATTGGCAAAGCCATTCTAAGGAGTCCTGGTTCTGATCCATAGGAAATCGTAAAACACATAATGTCCCCATGTCAAACCATGTGCAGTGGATGCATCCAACCAAGCCTGTAGGTCTGCAGGGTTCACCCATCACTTCCCTAGACCAACAGTCCAGGTAAGTGACTTTTCATCAGTCATGGTTCCCACCCAGTTCCAAACCCAGTTTATTTTCAGCTTGAGGACTTATACATTTATATATATTTAGATAGAAGACAAAATTTTAAGAATTAAGGGGACGGTGGCACGGGCCTTTAATCCCAGCACTTGGGAGGCAGAGGCAGGTAGATCTTTGAGTTTGAGGCCAGCCTGATCTACAGAGTGAGTTCCAAGACAGCCAGGGCTACAGAGAGAAACCCTATCTCAGAAAACAAAACAACAAAAAAGAATCTTAGGAAACTATAAAATACTTCTTGAAATATCTCAGCAACATTTAAAGATATAAAACATAACACACAAACTTAGCTCTTGAGGACGAGATCAATCTCCCCAGAGGGCCATTTTGAAACATTGATGAATCTAAACAAATGGTTTGATTTTTCTCTGTTTGTTTTGTCTTAAGGGGGTGAGAGGAATATGCCAGCAACGGACTACTTACTCAGAGAGCATGTTTTCCTTCATAGTCTTCCCAACTCCAGGGGAGCTCTCCCTCGCCCCTCTGTGTGTGTGTGTGTGTGTGTGTGTGTGTGTGTGTGTGTGTGTGTGTATGTGTTAGACAACCAGAATAGCCGAGCAGCTTTTGCTCCCCCTTTAAGATTCTAACAGTGCCATGGCTCTGCACTGAGTGCTTGGTATTCTGCAGAGATCCTGCAAACATCCCTCGGTGGTTATAACCGAGGATCTTGGGAAGCCAGCAATGCGCTCCCTAACCCTTCCTCTGCACCCACTTCCTGGAAGAAGCTCTTCATGAGTTAAGCAATACTGACATCAGCAAGGTTAAATTGTCCCTTCCCTTCCTTCCCAGTGCGGACCTAGAACCTATAGTCTCAATATACTAGGCGAGCACTTGACCACTAACTTTTATCTTCTATGAGTGCAGGCACTCTCTCTCTCGCTCGCTCTCTCTCTCTCTCTCTCTCTCTCTCGCTCTCTCTCTCTTGCTCTCTCTCTCTCTCTCTCTCGCTCTCTCTCTCTCTCTCTCTCTCTCTCTCTCTCTCTCTCTCTCTCTCTCTCTCTCTCCACATACACACACTTTTTTCCCTTTAGGATTACAGCAGCTTGCCACTCCCAACTGACCTACCATTAGTCTAGTAGCTTAAACTGTTTGTGTGTTTATTATTATTTACGTTTGTGTGTCTCTGTGTACGCATGTCATATGTGTCAGTTCCTGTGGAGGCCAAAAGAAGGTATCAGAGTCCCTGAAGTTGGAGTTATAGGTAGCCTTGAGCCACTTGGTGTGGTTGCTGGGGAGCCCTAAAGAGCCACAAATACCTCTCTGAACCACCTCCAGCAACCCCCTCCCCCCCAACTCAACAAACCGTTTTTAATGTGCTCATCCTAACTACAATCAGAGAAGTGTATGAGCACCATTCAGATGCTTAATGACTCTCTGTGCCTGATACTTCCCCTAGATAGCACCTAGGCTCCTAGTTAAACTGCAGCCTCAGGGATCAGTCCTCAGCTGGGTTAAGGGGAGAGATCTTTCCGCAGCCACCCAGGAGAGTGTTTGCTCTGGCTTCACCCAGTTCCGTGCCCAAGGTCAGAGGGCACAGACTCCAGCAGGAAAGAAGCAGGATGTTATAGACAGCAGGGGCTTTCCAGGCTGGCTGTTCTGAGCTCTGCAGGGTCACACTTGTGGGGAAATCCAGAATGACAGCAGCTGTGCCACCGACCCACCTGGCTCCCTGACAGAGATGTTGCTGGCTATGTATGTATATACATACATACATACGTACATACGTACTATGTGTAGATATGTATATTATATACACACATGAAGTAGGTATTTAGCAGGTTTTAAACACAGATTATTGAAAGATATCTTATGCAGAAATTGTGAGCATATTAAGAATGAATGAGTGAATTTAGAAAGGAAGGAAGAAGGAAGGAAGGAGGAAAAATAGGCTTGTAACCGACCAAACATGCACACCAAGCAAGGGTTGCTATGCTTATGGCTTCTTTAATTAGTCACATAAGATTTGAATTTTCTTCCCAATTAGGGGGGGAAAAATAAGAGACTCAGGTCAACATTTCTTTAGTTGCATCCACGTGAATGTTATTCTGTGATCTAGTCAAATTCTTAAATTAATGATAAATTATCTAAGAAATCCTTGGGCCTTTTCCTGTCTCACAAATGTTCTTTTTACTTTTGAGCCTCAATGTCCAGAAGCGACTTCCAGATCCTCAGTACAGGTCCCCTTCAGATTCCTCTCTGGTTTGCTGGCGCTATGCATGCTATCCAGTGTGCTTGTGTGGAAGTGTCTGTGGCCAGCCCCACAGCTGGTGTTATTTCCTGTTCTGGACGTCCCACTCTCTGGTAACTGCCCTCATACTAGACACAGTTGGGCAAGGGTCAGATCTGTGCCATGTACCCTCTTCTGACTGTGTCTAGCCCTATGGGCAAAACCTGCCTGCAGCCTGAGCAGGAACCTGTAGCTGTGTTCAGTTGACCGTGATGTAATCACTGAGCCTCACTCATCCCCACCCACAAGGAGGAAGATTCACTGCCAGAGAAAGAAGGCAGAAAATCTCATCAGTAGGGGCCTTCTGGATCCTTCAGCTAAGCATTTGAGAACTTCTTGTTGGTCACCAGCACAGGCAGATGATTAAGAAGGAGTGGATGTTTATGACACCGTGTGTTGTCAGCGTGTTGACTATCACAGTGTGAGCTTTTCTGGCTCTTTCAGGAGCTCTTGCGAACTCCTTAATGTGCCCGCAGCAGCTCACTGCTGTCAGCAGCTCCAGGGAGTCTGACACCCTCAGGCACTCCTCAGGCACTCCTACCCAAGGAGGAGTGTAATCTGGACTTCAGAAAGGCTATGGATCTAACTCTGGGACCAAGAGGTGGCAGAGCTTCAGTGGTAGGATGTGCAATTCATGAATTACCATGTCATCTCCACTCACACCAAAAACTGGTAACACAGAGCAAGATAGAAATGGGGCACAGAGAGTGGATCTTAGAATATAGTGGGTTAGAGCTCGAGACCCAGCTTGGTCATTAACCAATGTTAGAAGAGAGAAGAATGCTGTCTTAAGCAGATGTTAAATACCCATTGCTGAATTAAAATAAGTGCATGAATTGTAAGCACTGCCGGGCGATGTGTGCGCACCCTGTCGTGCCCATACTCTTTCTACTCCGGCTTTGCCCTCAGATTTGGCCTGGAATAGATTGTATTCTTGGTTATGCGTGCATAGAGTTGGCGATTCTCCCATGAGGCTCATGGGAAGAATATTTGGGTTGTCTCATCCTTAAGCATGAGAACCCATGAGACATGAGTGGTTCCAGCCTGAACTGAGTGAGCATCTGGGGACTGGGTCCTCCCTCGGGGAAGGACAGTGGAAAGGTCCGAGAAGCTCAGTAATGACACTTTTCCTTTAGGGCTAGTGTCTAGAAGGAGGTGGGCTGCTAAGGAGTTGACCAGCTCTCCAAGGCTGTAAGATTTCCTAGGCAAGAACTGGGTGGGCTAATGGAGACAGTTGTTCAATACAGTCAGCACCGCAGGGAGAAGGAATCACTAATGTTGTCTTTTGAGCTAGGTATTGTCCTAAGCTTGTAGTCATTAGTGGCTTTGTTGTTGTTGTTGTTGTTGTTGTTGTTGTTGTTTTAAAGATGAGAATATTGAGCTGTAAAAAAAGCAGATATTTAGACAACATAATCAGATATAAAATATATTATGATCACCGTCTTAGCAAAATCCAGTTACACTCCTAAAATCACAGATTGCTTTCTTGTCAGGAGACAAGCTCCTGGAGTCTCAGCCTAATTTCCCCATTAGATCTCTGCTATATGATTACACAAATACGGAACAGATTGGTGATATAGATTTTCTGTCTTTCTCAGAGAAATACAAATCCATGAGCAAATGAATGAATTATTAATTTAAGTTATATCCAAAACCTAGATAAGTATTTGGATTTAACAATCTTGTTAGATAACCAGTTTTTCCCCTTCTTCTTTTAGCACCCCACCCCAAAGACCCTATCTTAATTCTTCAAGCCAAATAATTCAAGCAAGTATTGGTTTTCTGGGTAATGTTTTTTCTTATTTTTCAACCTCTGTCATACTGAGCAGAATTTTAATAAGCTAAGGGAAATGATATGATAACAGGTAAAACGTGCATCTAAGTCTTAAAAGGCAGCTTTATTTTAGCTTCACAAACTAATGAAACCCTGGATGCATAGGTCTGCATATAATGGCGGTTCTCATGGGCCTTCCTCTCCAGAACTGTGTGGATTCACGAGTATTACTCTTTAGAAGGAATGGAAACAGAGCATCCCAAGTTCAACAGAACTTTTCAACTTGGCAACCAAAAGCTACACTTAAATATTAAATGTATACTATAAATATTAAAGAACCATCATTTCTGAAACCTCAAGCCAGCACTTTCTGGGTACTTAGTACTTAGTACCTTCTGGGTACTAGAGTTATGTAGCTGTTAAGCAAGAGGACCAGGGTTTGGCTCCTTGCACCCACGTGGCAATTCACAAACCTGTAATTTCAGCATCAGGGTATCAGACACCCCCTTCTGGGCTCTGTGAGCACTGCATACACGTAGTGCACACAAGCGAAACATTCATGCACATTTAAAAAAAGGAATAAACCTTTAACAACAACAAAAAAGAAAATAAAAGAGAGTAGAGAGAATCAGATACAAGATGAAAATGCCTAAGTCTCCTCCTGATGCTATCATTAATTGTATTGTCTCTTTCTAAGAAACAATAAGAGCAGGGTTGTGAGGAAGTATAAATATTTGTTATAAAATAGATGGAAAGGCTTTGTCAGTAATTAATAAAAAACTACTTTTAATTCCCAGATAGGCAATATTGTATAAAATGCCCAGGCAAACGCAGACACAATGAATCTCTTAATTCCCTGGTGTTTCCAATTCTGCTGGTCAAAGCTGAATTCATTTCTCCCAAGTAGGATCTTCAGAACCCAGAACTTCCCAACAAAAATAAGACTGAAACCTGTTATTTAAAATAGTGGGGTTCAGATTGGTCGACCTTAACTGGTGACCCATGACCAAGCTCAATAGAACAGCCTGCCTTTTAAAGAGGAAACTTTCTTTTCTTGTTACCTGGGTTTTGTTTTGTGTGTTGAGGTGTTTCATGGGGACAGGATCTCACCATGAGACCCTAGGCTGTTATTATAGTTCACTACGGAGCCCAGGCTGGCCTTGACCTCGCTTCCCAAGTGCTGGGGTGAAAGGTGTGCACCACCATGCCTTGCTTTGGTTCAGCCTGACTTTGTTTTTTGTTTTTTAAGTGTTCTTTTAAGTAGCAAGTATATCATAGTAGGTCTCCCGTTTCTATTGCTGTGAAGGGGGCAGGAGGTGCGGCTCCTGTGCACTCAGAGCCAACCACACCCTCTAGGGTACCTTGGAAGACAAACCATTGCAAAGATGTTGACACAGAACTACATCACCCAGGAGTCTGTTGCTGGGCAGGACACAGAGGACAGTGGAGGCTGCATCTGTCTTTCTGGCGTCTCATGGGGCAGGACATTTCTTTTTGACACAATCCACACCTGGCAGTGAGGCCCAGCTCATGAGCTGCACAAAGCCATCACCTGGTTTGCACTGTGGCACGCATCCTTTCCTCATTGCCCTTCAGACAGAACTTTTAAAGCCAGGCTTCTGGGACTCTTTGGGCTTGTGGAAGCCTCTCTTTCCTGTGCCTTCTCCTCTCTTCCCATCCATGCACATTTATTTTCTGCCTGAAATGGGCTCCCTCCCTCCCCTCAACCACTACACGTCAGGCTTTGAGCAGCCTTGTGTAGGAGGCAGAGACGGCAGTGGTTCCTGGCAATCCAAATTGTAGGGCACACTGTAGACAGATGTGTGTTTCAAAGGAAGGGGTTTCTGTAAAATGCTGAATTATGAAGGAGTATTGATTGTGCAGGTAGAAAAATCTAGAAGACTCCATCTTTTGTCTTCCAGACTTGTGATAATACAGAGAAATGTTAAAACCAACTCTTTATTCTCAGTGTAGCACCTTGTCTGCCTAGTACATGCTAGTACATGCTATACTCTCAAATGTTACCACTCTTCCTTCCTAGACATAATCTCTGGAAGTTGATATTGCTTACAAAGTAAATACCAAAGCTAGCAAGTTGAACGGAATTGGGCTGATAGCCACGCGTAGCCAAAATAATATTTTAATTGGCTGAGCTAATATTTGATCCAAGTTCATAAAAGTTTGAAGTCAGATAATTAAATGCAAATACGGTCTTCATCTCAGAGACGATAAGAATGCCTTTAAGCTAATATTTTTTAACAAGAACTGTTCACCAGCACTCTCTTGTAAATTTCATCATACCCGAGGCAGTTTTCCTGATTCGATTAGCTGGGAAGCTGAATTTATCCCGAGGCAAACCAGACATCTAGTACAGGCTAAAACTCCACAACTGGAGCTTAAATTTGGCTTAATATATCCCCACTTGGATCTCCCTGTTTAATTCTCTTTCATATGATAGCGTTGGTTTATTCATGGTCCTGACTTGCCACCTGAACAAACCGAACCTCATATCTTATTCTAGGAGCATAAGAAAACTTCTCGAAAAGCCACCGAAGTTCCTGAATGGAAATCAAATGCTAATGTGTAGCTTAAAACTGGTTCAGGATGTCACTCTAAGAATGGAGGCGTGGCAGGGCTAAGAATGTGGCCGTCCCCTACTCCAGGGACAGATGTTCTCCATGAAAGGATACAGGGATTGTGACTCCCAAGACCAGCCAAGGCAGCTGCAATTCTGATGCTCATAGGAGAAATGCTGGCGCCCGCCCGTTTCATCAGACGTTAGGTCAGATTCACGCACTTTTTTTTTTTTTTTTTAAGTTTAAAGGCACCAAGAAAATATGAAGTAACATGCCTCCTTTAAATTCTGTTTCTTGGTTCAAAATATTCAGTCAGTTCTGCTCCAGGGACCTCATCCTGCCTTACTGTCCATGAATGTGTAGGTAGTTAGTTGTCCCTGTCACCTGACCTGCACAGGCCAATGCTCCATGCTTCAGCCTTATTCTGTGGGTTTGGTTCCTGAGGATTTTGGAAGTTAAGTCACAAATCATTATAAATCTGTTAAAGATGCTTCTAGGTATATAAAACTAGGTATATAACTGGGCACATAACTTGGAGGCTGAGACTGAGGATCCTGAACTCTAGATCAGCCTGGGCTATATTGATGGGACCCTATCTCTTACCCAAAATAGTTATTCTAGAAGACATTTGTATTACTACTTCACACTTTCAAACAGATGTGTTTTTCTTCTGTTCATGTAGCTTAATTTCTACAATTTTTAATCAAGTTGTACTTTTTCTAGAGATGAATTATAGGAGCTGTGTTCTACTATACCTGAAATTATTTTTGAGTTTGACAAGGCTTTAAACTTAGTAGTTGGTATTGCTGTCTTGGGGGGAAAAAAAAAAAAAGGTGCTCAGTAAACTCTCCCATCACAGTATTTGTTTTTATTTCATCTTCTTGGGAGCCTAATAGAAATTACTAAGTTCAGTAATACAGGCACCGGGTATAGGACTGTGCTGTGCGTGAAATAAGACATACAAGACAGGCTGAAGGCTGCCTCCTTCCAAGAGAACGTGTCTAGCAGCGAAGACAAGAAGGCGCAAAGGACTAGCGGATCAAAAGCAGAATAAAGCTTAATGAGAAAGATATTATTAGAAATATTTAGAAAATCTCCTGACACAAGCAAGGGGATAGGCTGGTGTATATGAAATAAATATACAGACACATTGTTTAATTTGACAAAGGCAGAGGCTTTGTCATCCTAGGCTGGAGCTCTGCATGTTGCTGTCTTGTAACTAACAGACAAGTGACCATGGAACACCTAATGGGCAAATGGGATGTCACCGAGTCAGCCATAGTCAGCGGCGTCTGCTCTGAGCCTGGGGATCAAGACCAGTTACCCGATTGAAGGTGAAGGAAAGG
Source organism: Uromys caudimaculatus (assembly GCA_028551405.1). NCBI lineage: Eukaryota > Metazoa > Chordata > Mammalia > Rodentia > Muridae > Uromys > Uromys caudimaculatus. The sequence continues at coordinate 51,534,547 of CM052711.1, forward strand.
AGATCTCAGTTAGTGGGGCCAGCACAGGCCCAGGCCCATCTGAAAACAGTTTGAGAGGGCTGAAATCAGACTGGAGAGGTAAATGCCACATGAATGTCTTTAATCGGTAGCCCAAGGGTAGCAGCAGCAGGCCATTGGAGGATTTCCAGCACACAATCAGATTCCCATTTAAAGCTATCCTTCTGACTGTCCTGGAGAAAATGGACTGGAGGCAGGCAGCATCGGAAGAATTGAGAACAGTTAAAGAGGTTGCCAAAGCAATAAAGGCACGTAATGGTGGTAACAGAGAGCAAAGGTTAGATAGATTGGACACATAATTAGGGAGCAGATCCAACAGGACTTGGTGGCATGTGGATGCGCAAAGAAGGTCAGTGGATGCTTTTCCATCTCAGACTTGTAGTCTAGCCGGACATCTGTAATTGGATGGATTGTGGTCCAGGATAGGCAGGAGAAGTACAGGTTTAGTACATGGGAGACTGAGTTGTAAACACTGTGAACTTAAGACACTCCCCAGCATCTGGGTGGAGAGGACATAACTGTGCCTAAAGCCGTTTCTTTGGCAGCCTCCAGCATAGGTGTTGGCAGAGCCAGTGATGATGCTGAGCATGGTAGAGTAGACGTCCCACACGGAAGACAGTCCAAAGACTTTGAGAAACACACACAAAGCCAACGCTACAGACAAAGCAAGACTCCTGACCGAGTCTGTTTCCCCAGACAGCACTATAATGGAGTTGGGGTATATGTTTGCTGTTAGGAAACAATTCTATATGAAACAAAACATGCTGTGAATTCAATGTGGAAGAACAGCAGCACATGCCAACCCTTGATCAAAAAAAGAGAGAATAGAATAGAATAGAATAGAATAGAATAGAATAGAATAGAATAGAATAGAATAGAATAGAATAGAATAGAATAGAATAGAATAGAATAGAATGAGTTCATAAACTCTCAAAGTCCACCCCCCCCCCCAGTGATGTACTTCCTCCAACATTCCCAAACAGTGCCACCAACTGGGGGCCAGGTATACACATATGTGAACCTATGAGGAACATTTTTTCCACCACAGGCAACAGGCCCTACACCCACTAGCCACCCTGTGTACTTCTTGGTATACTTTTTCTATAAGATGGTCAGAAGGAAAGACATGGCTGCAAGAGAGAGACAGTCTCCATGTGTCAATGTTCTTGAGAACTGTGTCCTAGCATGTCACACACAACACAAAATAGCTAGTGTGTTTGTATCCAGTGGGGCTCAGACCTGAAAGAGCGGGAAGGGTGAATGAGCGTTGCCATCTGAACCTTGAGATTTGGCAGTGTTTCTTTTGAGGGATCTTTTGTGTGCATGGGTGCTTTGTCTGCATGTATTCTACATACACACAAGAAAAGGGACATCGGATCCCAAGAGAGACAGTTTTGAGCTGCCATGTGAGTGCTGGGAATTGAACTCCGGACCTCTGGAAGAGCCGTCAGTGCTCTTAATCAATGGGCCATTTCTAGCCTCTTGACCAATCTTTTTGATTAAAAATGGAAGGCACAAGTACTTCTGCCTTACTTTAATTTTGGAAAGTGAAACATCAGAGATTCTACTGTTCATGAGAAGTCAGTCATAGGGAAATGGCCAGGCTGATTGATGTGAGAAAGACCATAGCCACTTTCCACGTGTTGCTGGAATCAAACACAGTCTCCACGTGGCATCTGAACAGTTACAAGAAAAGCAACACTTAACTCAAGAAGGACTTTTAAAGGACCCTTTCAAACTTGGAAGCTGTTCACGTTTTGTACTTGGAAAAGCTGTCTCTGAGGAGCTGAGTAACTTGTTACTGGGACTGGTATAAAGACTATATTAGAGCACTATTGTCATTGGTTTTGTTGAACTCAAATTGGACCAAGTGATAAAATGGTCTGAAAACTTCCCATGTCATTGAGAAGACCCCCCAACCCCTTTTTTTCCCATGAAGACTGAATGTAAAACATTCAAGGGCAAAGAAACTTCTTAGCACCTTCACAGCCTACGTGGGAAGGGTTGGGTGGGTATCGTTCCAAGGGTGGCTTCCTTCTGTCCTGTCCTGAGGTTTTGTCTATGGGACTCTATGTGCCCGACCTTCCTTCCCCTCTATTGCTTAGTTCCCTGCTCACCCTTCAAATCAAGTGGGCTTAAGAGATGTCTCAGCAGTTGAGAGCACTGACTTGATCTTCCAGAGAACCTGGGTTCGGGTCCCAGCACTCAAAATTCTTCAGGCCTCATCGCCACCAAAAAGTCTTGATGTCCTTCCAGTGTGGCTGTAAGGTCCCACGGCTCCTCTGTATCCTGTTGAATGAACTACTTAACACAGGAACTGGGTTCCTATATCTTCAGTATCTGGCTCAGACTCTTCTGAATTAATGAATTCATGCACCATTTGTATGGAAAGGGAAGAGAAGTGACACCATGACCCAAGGCTGGCTATAGGCATGGCTTACAAGTTCAGAGGCTCAGTCCATTATCATCAAGTGTTCAGACAGACATGGTGCAGGAGGAGCTGAAAGTTCTATATCTTGATCTAACTGCAGCCAGGAGAGGATTGAATCTCTCTTCTCCATATTGGGTGGGACTTGAATTTAGGGGCCTAAAAAGCTCACCCCCACAGTGACACACTCCCTTTAACAAGGCCATACCTCCTCCAGTAAGGCCACACCTCCTAATAGAGCCACTTCCCACGGGCAAAGCATGTTTAAACCATCAAAGGAAAAATTGCTAGAATGTTTTTCTAGACGAAGGCCCACAGTTGTAAGAGTCAATGTTTCTCCAAATATAAAGGGTTCAAGCACTTTGTGTATCTGTCATTCTCAGTCTTCCTAATGCTGTGACCCTATAATATAGTTCCTCGTGTGGTGGTGACCCCCAACCATAAACTCATTTTCTTTGCTACTTCATAATTTTGCTACTTCTATGAATCATAATGTAAATAAATGTTTTCTGATGGCCTTAAGTGTTCCCTGTGAAAGGGTTGTTCAATCCCTAAGGGGTCGCTAACCGCTGATGTGTGTGGTTTTGAGAGCAGCCCCTCCAAGGGTTATGTTTCTTGTTTCTAATTTGCTTAAAGACATTGAATTGTTTGTTCTAGTTAGTGAAAGTGTTATATCCTGGTAGAGAGGTTATAGGGATGAGTTTGAAACCTTGAGTTTCAGGGTTTACTGGAAACTGAGAACAGAGTTTGATTTTAGGCAACTGCACCAAAGACTCCCCCTCCCTCCCCTCTGTACCTCTCCTCTCCTCAGCCCTTCTTTTCATCAGTGAATTTTGTTCATAAGTTTCCTGACCAACCTCCAAAACTTCTTACAGAATTATTTATACAGATTATTCAATTTTATCCCCTTAAAATACTTTTAAAACTTCCTTACAGAAAGTTATTTTTCCTCTTATAAAAAGAAAAAGCCCTTCTTCAGACAGAGCACATGACAATACCTCTAAGTGATAGCCTGTCATCACCCTCAAAGATTCAAGGAAAAGTCGTCTCTCTTTCCCTCAGCTTTGCTTTAAAAGACTGGATGTATCTCAGTAAAAGACACCTAGTCCTGGTCCCCGCCAGGCCCCTGGCTCAGTGAAAGACCCATCTTTGAACAGGTGTGCAACAGCAAGGTTGCTGGCCCTCTTGTGACAGTGACCAGGGAGGCCAAGGGTTCATCTTCAGAGAGAGCTGAACCCTGCCAGTGACAGAAGTCAGTGCAGTAATGTATTCAAGAAAGCCTAAGGGTTTACTTCTCAATAAGGCTTGAAAAAACACTGAGCACCCCACTGTGAGCTTATCATAATGCGCTTCATAGAGAAAGTTGGTAATTAGTCCCCCAGTGAATAAAGAATTACAGAGGAGAATTGATACTTTGAGGGAAGCCAAGATGCTCCTGCAATCATCAAATTTTAAAGGCTGTAGGAAAGGTGTGGGGAGCCCGCCGCCTGTTTACATACAGTCTCCAATGCAGAATTTGTAATAACAACTAGTGTTTTGTTTTCATTTTTTTTTTCAGTTGTATGAGGATGAAGGTTATGTAAATTCCAAAGGAGTGCCGAATGTTTGAGATCAGATGTAAAACGCCATCGAGCTGGGGGTGGGGGGTGGGGCAGGAGGCATTCTGGCAGGTATCATCCTTGACCTCCAGCTGGGGGGTTGCTGCTGCAATCCAGATGCTTTACAACACTGTTTACTGGGGGAACTGAACTGCAAGCCTCAGTACTTGTCTATTTACATTGATTGCATTTTTAAAAGTTCATGAAAAGACGTGAACTTGTATAAAAACTAATTCAATGCTCCATGTCAGAATACACTCAAGTTTTTGAACCCTTTCTAAAGAGGAAAGACATACAAACCACATCACAGAAAATCCCAGGTTTCCTGGAGGGGGAGGTGTTCTTACCTATATTTTGGCGTTACCTATATTTCTGATGCTTTTAGGTCCTTGTTTGCTGTCTCTGGACCATTTAGATTGGTTGGAGAAAAACAAGGTTCATCTTTCAGGCCCAGAGATTCAAGAGACATAGGACCGGAGGGAGCGGTTGCAATTCCTGTGAGACTGCAGGCATGCTTCTCGCGCACTACTGAGCAGGGAAGGGAAACCTTCTTTGGTAAAACATGAAAAGCAAGTCTCGCTATCTGGACCACAAAACCAAACCACAGTGTGATTTGACAAGTGAATACTCTGACCTCTAATACACCTTATTGCAGCTTTAAAAAAAAATCGTGTGTGTGTGTGTGTGTGTATAAATTTTCAAAAAATTAGTTTCTAATTGAGAAAGAAAGCATACTGATTCACAGGGTCATTAAAAAAGGGCATTTCATGATTACAGTTAATCAGTCTTGTGGAAATACACAACAGTGGAAGGAACAGTAATGAGTGTTTTCTGAGGATACCTTGACTAATGTGTGGTCCTCTCCCCGGAAGCTTGAGTCTCTATAGGGAAATGGACAGTTTAATAGATGGGGGGAGGCAGCTCCGAGCCGGGAAGAGCTCAATGATCCGGCAACTGCTTGAGAGCCAGTTAATCAACCTAGCCTTCTTTTCTCTTCCTCTCAAGTGCTTGCCAGGTCCTCCAGGCCTGAATGGAATTCACAATCCTGTTTCTTGTGTAGCAACATTACACGTGGGCCACCATACCCGTCTCTCCTTAGTTTGCTTGTTTTTGTTTGTTTCCCCCAATCTTATAGTTTAAGTATCAGGATCTGACCACCAGCATCAACTCAGAAGTCTTTGGACAATTAATAGTATTAACATTTTATTATACTTAATGCTAAATTCATTGAAGCAGTTCAGGGAGATAATTTAGTCATGTAATTCTACCCTGCTGATTGAAGGGCGAAGAACGTATATTTAGCCAAAATAAGATGAAGCGTCCCTCCTGTATGGAGCACTTCAAATGTTTTGAACTTTTCACAGAATACCAGTTTGGACCAGTGTTTCAAAAGTTAGTACAAATGATAATCTGAGAATTCCAAGTGCTCAGTTTAGAATAGTAGTATACAAGATTCTGTTTTATAATTGTTTTTGAAACAACTTCTCCAAAACTTATCCTTTATTTCATACTGTTCAGATCCCCACATCCTCCCTACTTGCCAGCCTTTCTTCCTCACGCACACCTGTCACTGTCATGTCAATGATATCCCATCTCATATGTATATATTGGGTTATTTTTTAAATAGGGTTTCTCTGTGTAGCCCTGGATGTCTGGGACTCACTCTGTAGACCAGACTGGCTTCTGGCTTCGAACTCAGAGATCCACCTGCCTCTGCAACCTGAGTGCTGGGATAAAAGGTGTGCGCCACCACACCTGGCTTTGCTTCGTATATTTTGTAGTTATCTTTAAATTACTGTAACAAAACTCCTACTGAGGCAGAGCATATTGAAGGTATTTCTGATCATTTACATTTGGTAATTTGAACCAAGCAGAACACTAGATCATAGACATTATTGGTAAATGTTTTATAAGTCGTTTAAACCCACTTTAAAAATATTTCACATAAGATGGAAGGATTTGGTTAGCTGAAAACTGCCATGTGTGTCAAGTGTCAGGTGCCACAAAGGTACAACACTACTAAGCATGTGACTGACTGTCCCACTCAGTAAATAATCACGCATTTTTGGTCTCTCTCACTTTGAACTAAGACTTTCTCTCTCACTGACTTGATGTATCTACTTCTTGCCAATTCCTTGTTGGTTTGAATCTGGGCCAGAGACTTGGTAATAGAGAGAAGCTGCTTAGTACAAATGTAAACATTCAAATCCCCCTGAAAATATTTCAGCATGGCACATGTAAAGCGACCTTACAGTCGACTCATCGAGAGACAGACAAGAGGAACACAGGCAGGTATGGCACGGGCTATTATAACAGTGCCAAAACTACTGGATATGAGTTACTATGGCAACAGTTACCTTTCATCTGGGACATTTAACCTTTCACTAATCTTACTCATAGTATTTGTTTACTTCAGAATCTTGTTTATTTTTGTCAGAAAATAAAAGGATGAAGGTGGCTTTATTCTCTATGCAAGAATATCTATAAACACATCTGTGTGTTTTTTCCAGCAGCTTCTATACACACTTTGAGTAAAAGTCTGTAATGAGCATAAATAGACTCCAGAAGTAAAATTCCATCTTTCCCTTGCCCGTCATCCGTGTGCATTTGTCCGAGCATCTGATTTTGAGACACTGTGTCTCTTTCTTATCCAATATGTAGAAGGACCTCAAGGGCAGATGTCTTAAAATTGGATGCTCACTGGGAGTTAGGCAGGATGAATTGCCCGTGTCCAGCTTCTTCATACCCGTGACCCAGGACCAGGAGAAAAAAGAGAGTCAGACTTACGAGCCCACATTGAGGTTAAAGGGCACCGAGCACCCTGGCTTGTATTCTGCCTAAAGGACAAGGCTTTCCATTTGATAAAGATCATTAGTCACTGAGATGTATATTTGAGAGAGTTTCCAGTAGCGAATCTTCAGTTGGCAGTCACTGGAGTGTACCAGATGGTTCATTAGCATAGGCTAGACAAGTCAAAGGCTTTCAGAATCATTTAGAAAATGTCAAACAGAAACAAGAACCCTGTCACTTTTTATTAGAATTAACTACATCACACCCTGGACACAGATTTCACCTTGGGTCAGAAAAATTAATACAGAATTATATGAATTGTGTAATATACTGGTTTAAGATAGGTCTTTCTCTAGGGACTCATTTGCTAGCAATATATTATGATCCTTCTACTTTAAGAATCCTCGAGCCTTTCCTTTTGTAAGATATAAGAAGAGTTGACCTTGCTCAAAATCCATTGGTGTCTAATTGATTTGAGGTATATGCAGAATTTCAACCAGACAGTCTTGCAAAGCTCTTTTGCGATCCTTTTCCCTGGAAGCTTGCTGAATGGAGCTTACTGAATATTCCACAGCATATAAAGTGTGCTTTATATCAAGAGGAGAAAAGACAGCCATCCATGCATTGAACATTGCTTCGGTAAATAGAAATATAAAAAGAAAAATACACCAAAATGAAATCTTGTCTTTTTTTTTTTTTTTTTAAATGCAGATGTCAAGAATCTTGAGAACTTCCAGTTGGTGGAAGGTGTCCAAGAGCAGGTGAACGCTGCCCTGCTGGACTACACAGTTTGTAACTACCCGCAACAAAATGAGAAATTTAGACAGCTAGTTCTTCAACTACCAGAAATCCGGGCAATCAGCAAGCAGGCAGAAGACTACCTATACTACAAGCACGTGAATGGAGACGTGCCCTATAATAATCTTCTCATTGAAATGCTGCATGCCAAAAGAGCCTAAGCTCCCACCCCTAGAGGCTTGTTCTAGGAACAGAAACTGGAGGGAGAAGAGGAAGAGGAGAAAGACAGAAACACAATACTCTGAACTGCTCCAAGCAACGCTAATGACAAACTTGGTTTAAAGACACTGAATTTTAAAAGCATAATAATTAAATACTTAATAGCAAACAAGTGATATATCAGGGTATTTGTACTGCAAACTGTGAATCAAAGGCTGCATATCCCCCAAAGGATTCATATGACAGACATTGTGATGGTGTGGATTGAACTTACAGATGGAGTCCGATACCACAGCAGAATAAAATGGACGGAACAATCCTTGTATATTTAAGCTAATCTGCTATTAAGAAATTCAGCAATTGATCTGTGTTATTAATTGGATTTGTCCAGAATTACTCCGGGGTGACGCTGAACAATTCAAGAATACGTGGGCTGTGCCTTGGCAGCCCCTCCCTCTCCCCCAGAAGGCCCTACACCTTCTGACCTGTGAGCCCTGAAGCTATTGTAAGGACTTCTACAAGTTCAGCCACACCCAGTAGTAGCTCCACTAAACCAGGATTTCTGAATGTCTGTGTCTTAGACCTGCCAACAGCTAATAAGAACAATGTATAAATATGTCAGCTTGCATTTTAAATATGTTCTGAAGTTTGTTTTGTCGTGTGTTCGTAATTTAAAAAAAAAAAAAACAGGCAGTATCCCTCTTCTATATAAGCATTAGTTAATATTAAGGGAAATCAAATCTAAGCCAATACTCCCAACAAGCAAGTTAGATCTTATTTCTGCTGTTGCTGCTGAGATGTGGCTTTGGCATGGTTGGGTTTCATAAAAGTTTTGGCCAAGAGGCTTGTTAGTATACATCCATCTGTTTAGTCATCAAAGTTTGTAGTTCACTTAAAAATAAACCACTAGACATCCTTGCTGGATGTCAGATAGTCACAGTCTAAGTAGCCAGAAAAATCAAAGCATGTTAAGCATTGCCAAATAAAGGAAAGGTTGAGCTGCAAAGGTGATTGGCTCCAGGTTCATTCCAGTTGTGACCTGGGCACCCCCTAAATCTGGGATGCAAAAGCAGTGAGTGATTCAGCCTACAGCCTGGAACAACAGGAAAGCCAGTCTCCTGAAAAGGAGAATGGAAGATACTGGCCTCTCTCTAAGTCATAGACTAAAGTCTACTGTAGAACAAAATACTGGAAGGGAGAGATAGCAAAGGAAGTCTCCAAACAATGCTAGCAGTATTAGCATGTGATACCACAGGCTCGGAAACCTCGCCTCTTTACCTCCTGGTCCTACAAGGGAGCTCTGCAGATGTGGAACAGCATTTGTTGAAAATAAAGTATTAATACTTTAAAGTCAAATAAAATATAGTGTTTACATTCTTTAGGTCCTGGGAGGAGTTGGGGGGACTCTGATAATACAAGATAGTAGAACAGTAATTCCTTTAATGTTATTTTTCTGGTTAGTAATTATTTTTTAACAGTACTTAATTATTGTATGTCGTGAGACACTAAAATCAAGAATGGGACTCTCATTTCATCTTTAATTTGTTAAGATTGCTAGCAGCACAATCATTTGTAGAAACTGTATAAAAAAATATCTCCCGGTCCCTTAATTTTTTTTTCCACAAATGTTTCTGGCTTTGGAATAGTTTATTTATATTGTATATCATAGTTTCAACTATAGACAAATACAATGCTAATTTATTGTTCCTTGGGTTCCCCTTTGTATAAGATAGAGCCAAGACGGAAGAAACCAAATATATGTGTTTACTATAGCATGTCTTCAAGTTAGTGAAACATAGTTCAGGGGTATAGAAGGGTCTTAATGATTAAAACCATCCACTTGATTACATGTCTCAAAATTCCCATAATCTGTCTGTAGTTTATTTAATAGCCATTGTAAATCATGTGAGTTACGGCTTTTTTCTTGTTTTTAAGACATTTTAACAATAGTCTTACCTGGGTTTTCTTTCCAAACATTGTAAGTTGTATACCAAAGATATTAGTTTGTTACTTCAGTGTGTACAAAAAAAAAAGATTATTTTATTACATTTATTAATCACCTCTAATATCCATCCACAGGAGGGATGCACACTAGCTGTGTTGGGATTGACTCTCAGTGTTACCTTCATGGCTCTAAGGAGAAAGGCTCAGATCCAAAGCATTAAACCAAACAGAGACATGGCTGTTCCTCTCAACTAAAAACCAAGTAGGTTAAAGGCACATGGAGAAGAACTGGAAATGTCAGTGGTTGATGAGAAAGCTCTATCCTGGTAGTCAGTGTCACTAGAAGGATGACTGTTTGGAGGGGTTTTGTTTGACACTGAAAAAAGATCCATGTTTCCTTATTTAAAATATATAGTATCCCCCCCCCCCCAGAATATTAAACCTAAAAGTTGTCAATTACTGGTTTGACGTTCACCTCGTAGCGTTTACCCTGAGAATGGTTAGAGAAGCAGGCAACAGTCACATCCATACCAAGGACAGAAGCAGTTTGAGCAGGTGTGTTTATGGTGCCCTGCATCCGGGGCTCTTTCAGAGCTGGCCAGTTATCTGATGTCAGTGGGTAGCCATTTTGTAACGTAGCCAACTGTCTTATTGGTTCTAGGATTTCCTAATAAAGGCAGACTCAAGAGGAAAGGTCTTCAGCTGAGCTGGGTTTTCCTGTAGTTGGTCTCTATAAACAGAGACCGTCTGTAGTATCTGAGTCTTTGGATTGTGGCTCTTCTGCATCTGTCTCGGACTTGAATCCATGCAGTGTTCAGAGTGTGAAGTTGGTTACTTGTTAACGTTTTCTTACTGTATCAGTGAAATACACATTGTCATGTCGGTTCTTGCCATGAAGTTCTCAATGAAATGGATTTTTTTTCCAGTATTTCAATAAATATTGATATGTCCACCTGGTAACTTTTTAAATTCTTTATGTTGTCCTTGTGTTGCCTATGGAAGCATCTAGTAATCAGCATGGCTAGGAATCTAAATAATTTCACAAGGATGTGTTCATTCTGTCTCTTGACCTTCCATCTAAGGCTCCGGGTGTCAGCAAACAACTCAGAACATTCAATCTGTATGGGATAGTTCCAGCACGAAATAAGGCATTTTATGTCATTTACTGAAAGCAGATGGCCCGGAATTCTCAATCTTTGTCTACCAAACACTGTCCTAAGTGCTTTTCATTTCAGGTCCTCAAACCAGGCAGTAGTGGCGCACACCTTTAATCCCAGCATTTGGGAGGCAGAGGCAGAAGGATTTCTGAGTTGGAGGTCAGCCTGGTCTACAGAGCAAGGTCTAGGACAGCCAGGGCTCCACAGAGAAACTCTGTCTCAAAAAAAAAGCAAACAAAATTCAGGTCCTCAGAGCAGCTTAATTTTAAAGCCCTTTGAGCCAACCAATATATTGATCAGAGGAAGACTGGAGCAGGGGGTTGTATTTGCAGTTAGTGATGCTGGAATTCATGGCTTCATGCATGCTAAGCAAGCAGGACTTCTGCATTATACCCAGTCCAGTGGCAGTACTTTGAACAGAGGCAATGTGATCCAAGGGGCACTCTTAACAGCTTTTGTCATTCTGTTCTTAAGCCAAGATACTAGAGAAAATCAGGCAGTCCACAGCCAACTACATGTATGTATCATGAACTCAGAACCAGGGGTTGGAGGCGTGGCCGGATTATGAAGTACTTGTACATATGTGAGGACCAAGGTTCAAATGCCCAGAACCCAGTAGAAGCTATGTGGATGAGGTATCTATCTGTAACATCAGCTAGAGAGGTGGATAGAGGATTGTCACGACACTAGCTAAACCTCTCAGGAAGTGGGAACTGGCAACCTTGAAGGCCTTCCCTGCAAACACGAAGGCATGAACGTCACATAACACTCATCACCTGCACAACCCAAAAAAGCTTTTGCTCCCTGGAGTTTAACCCTAAAAGTAAAATGCCTAAAAAATGCTAGAGATATTAGCCTTGTTCAATACTCCCCACTCCTGCTTTGAATGGAGACATTCAAAGCAACTGGAACGGCTACAAAAATCTGCTTCAGAAATAAAACACGTACTAGGAAGTATGATGAGTCACAAAACACTTTACGCTGTGCCCTCCTCGTCTCCACGGGCTGAGACAGGCAGAATGTTGCAGTCCTCTGCTAGATAGAGTCTGACAAAGGATACAGCAGTTATCAGTTGGATGCATCTACATGTTTCATATACATACACATCAAGAACTGAGATTTTAAGCAACTAAACAGTACTCTGCAAACCCTACCTACCCTGACAGCTCCCACCCCCTTCCCCCCCAAAAAAACGACATAAATGATTCTTGGCATGCCACGAAATATAATGTATTCATGTTTAATTGAACTATGACTTATACAGCTCTTATTATTATGCGTATGCCTAGCTTATCACCCAGATCAGCTCAGGTGAGAACATTGAGGTTGTTTTTAATGTTTTTCTAAGTGGTTTTATACATTTTTTTTTGAAAAAGCAGGAAGAGTTTCTCCAGAGTCTACTGGCAGCTGACAAAGGTCATTCTGACAGAGCCAAGGGGGCCCACCTTCCGTTCTTAGAATAACACACACCAAGTTGCTAAATCCACTGCACCATGGGGCGCCCAAAGGGATGGAAAATGACTCATGGTGAGGTGCATTTGGTCATTCTGTTGGATATTCAAAATAACTTTGAGGGAGTTTGTACCTTTAACCAAGTTTGACGTTTAGTCTGAAGCCATCTCTGATGTATATTTTTATGAGAACCATGTGGAAGCTTTGTTCATCAGCGTACAGGTCAGAAAACTACAACACTTAGTGATCTTGACATTTCCCTGGGATAATACAGACCAATTTTCCTAAGCGCCGAACAGGAAGTGTATAGTTTAGTCACTCAAAATAAATATTCTTGAAGGAGTTTAACTATTTCACATGAGCACTTGTTTTATGTTAAGTTAGGAATTAATAACGTGGTGAGTGGTGACGGGCTAGGCTTGTGGGGGTTTTGGGGGGGGGAGTAGAGCCTTGCTTTGTTGCTAAGAACGAGGGAAGGCAGCGAAGGAGGCGTTATAATGGCTGGGTTTGAAGCTGAACTATCAGGAACCCAGTAGGATGCAGAGAACTGGGTTCTCCCTGCTCCATTCCTCAGATCTGAGGCTGCCTCGGGAGCGCCTGTCACTTCTGGGGCCAAGCTCTCTGCTATATCCAGCAGGTCAGATTTCAGATTCTCACTAGGGCCCTGTTAGTTGAAAATAACCAAGGAGCATCACCAAACAAGCCACAGACATCTAGTTAGATGTCTTGGCTCATCAACTTGAGAAGACATTCACTCTTGTGTGATCCAGTGCCATTCCCCATACTCTATGCTCCAGGACACCCCTCTGAGGGTGAAGCCAAGCTCAATTAGCTATGGCCACCTAGGCTGTCCCGGGACTACTGCACCAGAAGCTGAAGTCCTACCAGGTTTCCTACCCACAATCCTCTGCTCTACTTCTGTGCCTCTTCTTCCCACAAGGCCTCAGGATCCAAAAGCCACCTAGTCCTTTTCTTGCTTCTCTCAAACCAGTCCACATCTGGCCTCCCAGACACTTTAGATCAGACCCTTGGCATTTCTTGCCTGAAAATATTCGATAGATTTCAGGCTGCACTCCGGCCGTTAGTCTCTCCATTCCCAATCTTACTCCACACAGCAGCCAGCCCAATTGGTTGGTTCACCCCCAAACAACCTTCCCAGGGCTTTTCTTGACTTCCCAGCCTCCCAGGCTAGCCTTCCCAGCCCGAGCCAGCCCCTGCCACAGAGAACCACGGCTGCTCTTTCCTGCTTTTGTTCCTTTGCACGATGTCCCCGTGGCCGTGGCCGATGAGAGACACAGAGCCCCAACCCCATCCAGAGCGAGTCACGATTCACCCGAGGCTCATTCCTCTGTGAAACACATCTTAGTGTCATTTTGACTAGTCCCCATATCTGACCTCTGCCCTCACCAAAAATAAAGAAAAACAAACAGGAAGGAATATAGGGCAAGTGCGGTGATTCAGTTAGTTCTAAGCCTCCGGCTCCGTGCAGATGGTGATTAGATCCTTCCCATGATTTCCACAAAGGAATTAAAGTTCTGTGACTCACAGACTACACTTGACTACAGTAGATCCATAGGCTACTACTAATCCTTGGCCTAGCTTTCTAAAACTTAAAACTCCAGAAATAATTAACAAGAGCCAACAGGGATGGTCTTTGGTATGTGTTATTTGTGGTTTTTCTTTGCGAAGTGGTGGCTCATACTTTCATAGGTCCCAGCCCCACTGTTTATCACCTGTGAAGAGATGGTACCTCACAGCAAGAAGCACTTGAGGCAAAACTGGTCACCTCGTGACCAAGAAGCAAAACAGAAACAGGAAGAAACCAGGTTTCACAGTTCTCTTCAGTAAGGTGGGGAGCTCCCACAAAGCCCTACCTCCTAAAATCCCCATCGCTCTGAGGACCAAGATCTTAGCCCATAGATCTTTAGCAGACATTCGATCTTAACTCAGCAGTCTTTGTTTGCCTTGACTTGGACCATGAGTATCTTAGTGGAGCTCAGCCTAGGATGCCCTAGTGCCCATCCAAGATGCTCAAATACCCCAAGCCTAGTATCACAAAGGGTATTTCATAGTCTTTCAAGGGCAATTCACTCATGTTACTAACTGGTCTGTGACTTTTCTTGGGAAGACACAAGCAAACTCAGACCAAAGAAACAATTTAGATACTGATAAGTCAGTGATCTTGCTGGCACACTACATAGCTTGAAAGTCCATCCTACTTGTGAGACCACACACTCTCAAAGCTCCATCGTTGGCATTCCCTGGCTGACTTGTAGTCAAGCCCCCACCTACCTTTTCTGGGGAGAAAAGTTTGTCATTATTCTGAACTTGCGGCCAGAAAGCTCCCTAAGTTCCAAGCCTCCCTCTTCACTCCCTCGTAGAGAGAATATTCCATTGTAGGAGGCATAGTCTCGCACATGTGCTAGCTCCATTCCTGTCACTGTGTTAAAATACCCTAATAAAAAAGCAAGTAACGGGAGTGACATCACCGCAGAGAAGTCAACGCTGCAGAGACCTGAAGCAGCTGGTCACATCACATCCACAGTCAAGAGCACAGACAGAAACACACGCATGCATGTTGCTCAGCCAGCTGCTCTTGCTTACTCCAGGGCCCAAACCCAGGGACTATTGCAGCCTGTTTTCAGACCGGGCTTTCCAACACCATTAAGGCAGTCATGGTTGTCCTTCACAGGCCTGCTCATAGGCCAACCATTCTTAGAAATGTTCCCAGTGGGACTCTCTACCCAAGTGATTCTAGGTTGTGTCACGTGAACAATTAAAACAACCATCACATGCCCACACAACATTAGTCCAACAAAGTAGGCAGTAAAACTGACATTCTATTTACACAAAATGGGCCACCTTCTAAAGAAAAAGATGTGAAAGGGCTTAGAATCATGCACTGTGGCCTCAGAGAGTAGAAACCTGTTTGATTTGTTTTAAGATAGTCAAGTAGATCCATGAAAGAGATCATATCACAATGCAAAGATTAAAAATAATAATAATTTAAAAACCTAACAGTCAAAGTGGTCTAAAACTTAGGCCACCTATATTAGAGGCTAACAGCGCCCAGAAACTTGTCCACTAAGTCAGTGACAGAACACTTGGTTCATATGTGCAAGGCCCTGGGTTCAATCTCCAAAGCTACATGACAAAATACAAACAGACGTGTGCCAGGAGCTTTGCAAACACTCACAACATAGTCTTTGCGGCTTACACAAATGAGAATACAGAGGCAAGAACCTTAGTTTATGTGCCGTCTCAATTAGGAAGTGGCCACCTTTTCTCCAAACGTGAGTATCACTTATCAGAGGTTTCTATATTTATTTTGCCACAGGATCACTTGAGAATGTCCCCTATGCATGAATAGTGGGGACCATGCAGACTCAGAGCCACAGTTATGACAAGAACGCAGGCTACTGTGTCATCACCGTCCCCAGTCCTCTGGTACTAGCAATTATCAAAGTACTGTCTGTTTTAAAAGTTTCTGTCCCGAAGCTTCCCCATCCCACAATAAGTTCAGACAATGGATGTGTGCCTCCGAGTGTTGTCCCTGCAGGCTTTATTTCCCCTCAGTTCCCACGTTGTGGTCTTAGGTTTCGTATCAGATATCTCTGTGGCCATTGTGTGGCCTGGACTCCTGCCAGGCTCCCCGTGTAGTACTCAATCAATGTTCACTCGCCCTCTCCATCTCTCAAAGAAGCCTTGAAGTAGGGGTGAGTACAGAGGCCACCCAGCTCTTCACAAGCAGATCAACCCAGAGCTGGTGCCCACCTAGCCCATCGACACACGGTGCTACCCAGGAACAAAAGGGTGTGAATGGCTAACAGTAACTGGGCCCTCGTTTCATTCTTGTCACCTCCTTAATTCTCACAGCCCTCCAAGGCTCATGTAATTCTATTCACAGCATAGAGCCAACAACACATCTCCCAGGTGTATATTAAAGTATGCCTATGTACACACGTATGTATGTGTATACTCTCCTGAAGCCGCCCAGAAACACCACCTATGATTACTCTCACAAGGTGCAGTGGGAACTCAGATCTGGTGTTGGGGCAGAGCTATGCCGTCAACAGTAAAGGTCACGTGGTTGGTAAGTGACAGGGCCAGGGAGCGGAGGCAAACTGACTTCATCAGAACAGGAAGCCCACACTTCTAGCAGTGAGGCACACCCTTCTTGTGTTACCACAGAACGACAGAAACAACACATGGCAGAGGCGGCTTCTACCACACTTTTTTCATTTCATCCCCTGACGCTTGGGGAAGAAGCTCCCCTTTCTCAACCCTTCCTGAAGCAAAGGCCATTACCACAGAGACCTGTCACAGTGTGCGTGTGAAGTACACACACCATCTTTGTTTTACTACACACAGCCCCTGTATCTTTACCATAAATACTCCTCGTATCTGCTAATTTTCTTTTGATGCTTTTGCTTTGGTTTTTGTTTGTAGGTTGTTGTTGGTTTTTTTGTGGGGGGGGGGGAGACAGGGTCTTAGTATATATAGCATTGGCTATCCTGGAACTTGCTAAGGAGACCAGACTAACCTCTAACTCAAAGTGATATGGCTGCTTAGACCTCCCAAGTACTGAGATCATAGGTGTGTATGCTAGCTACCACATACACTTTGATGTAAAGGTAACTCAGGACAGGAGCTGCTTGGCCCAAATGCTGGAATGCAGGACCTTGTCCTGCCAGGTTTGTGTCTAAAGTGTTACCAGCCAAACAGATTTCATAGAAGGGGCAGTATTTTAAACATGGATGTTGCTTCCACAGACAGAACCGCCTGGATAACAGCTGCTGAGAGGTGAGGTGTGGAGAGCAGAAGCAAATGGAGATCCATAGAGAGGGAAAAGTAGGAGGTCAGAGGATCGGGGCCTGGAACAGACAACAGGCTGAGCTCAAGCACTGAGGAATTCAGATATCAAGAGTAATAGAGGCTGGAGGAGGGCACAGCTACAGTAGTTGAACAGACAAGAAGCTCATAAGCGGGGGGGGGGGGGGGGGGCC
>CM052711.1:51560842-51620489 GCA_028551405.1 Uromys caudimaculatus
TGGAGGCTGGACCACCAACCAAAGAATACACATGGAGGGACCCATGGTTCAGACCACAGATGTGGCAGAGGAGGGCCTTGTTGAGGAGAGGCCCTTGGTCCTGAGGGTGTTAGAGGCCCCAGTAAAGGGGAATGTCAAGGTGGGAATACAGGAGTGGGTGGGTGGGTGGGTAGGAGGTGGAATACCCTCATAGAGGCAGGGGAGGGAGAGGGGATAGGTGGTTTCCAAAGAGGAGATCTGGAAAGGGGGAAACATTGGAAATGTAAATAAAGTATCAAAAAATAAATAAATATTTTTTTAAAAAAAGAAAAGAAAAGAAAGCTGGGTAAGATGGCACATGCTTGCCTCCCCAGCGCTGGGGCAGTGGCCAAAGACAGATCCATTGGGTTTGCTGGTCAGCCACCCTAGAGTACTTGGTGGACTTTAGACTCAGTGATACCCTGTCTCAAAATGAACAAACAACAATAGCAGGGGTCTAGAAAGCTAGCCCAGTGGTTAAGAGCACTGGCTGCTCTTCCAGAGGACCCAGGTTCTATTCCCAGAACTCACTTATCTATAATTCCAGTCACAGGGACTCTGACAGCCTCTTCTGACCTCTGCTGGCACCAGGCATAGAAGCAGAGCACAGACATACATGAAGGTAAACATTCATATAATATAAATAAATAACAACAACAAAGGAAACAAAACCACACATGTGCATGTCAAACACACACACACACAAACAGAGAGAGAGGGAGAGAGAGAGGGAGAGAGAGAGGGAGAGAGAGAGAGATCCCAAGTTCAATATATGTCACACCCATCTACCAAGTTATTCAAGGCCAAACTTACAAGCCTCCTCTCTGTGTCTCTCTCTGTGTGTGTCTCTCTCTGTCTCTCTCTCTGTCTCTCTCTCTGTCGTTCCCTCCCCCCCTATGTGGGTGGGTGTCCCCCTCCCTTTCTCTTCCTAGTTTTGATTCACTGTTGAGTTCTGTGGATCTTATTTCAGAAGTAACCCTCAGATACGCATGTATGTCTTCAGCCCCTGTCCCACCCTAACTCAGACCACCGCTGAGTCCTACATCACCGTCATAGACTCGTACCTGGTGCCTTTGCTGTAATACACCTCAAGTCCTACCTTCAAATCTAACCATCCTCTCCTACTGAAGTCCTGAATGGATTCTGCCGGGACAATGAAGCAAATGTACTTGCTTGTGTGGTGTGGCTTCTACCTCCCTTACCAGTGTCACTGACTTCTGTCCTGGTGCTCCAAACCGACAATTCCGAGCACCATTTAACTTCCACTCCCCCAAGGGCTGCCCTCTCTATGTGGGCATTGCTGATCTCTCTTGTGCCCTGACTCCTAACCCTCCTAAGAGCTGCCACCTCGAATTATCTAGGTGGCAGAGTCTAAAACGGGTTGAGAGAGTACAGGAGGGTTACCAGGAGAAACTCTCCCAGAAGGAGGAAAAGGAGAGGGCACAGAGAGAATCTTCCACACCATGAGGCTGAACCCTGTCTGAGAGAAAGAGTGACATCACAGAGACTCACTGAAAGAGTCCCAGACAGCTGATAATCAGGACAGCCTGGGTGACCGTGGCCTTGGCAGTGTGGGAACTCAGCTGGAGGCTGTTGGCTGCCTGCGTGGTCTCTAAGGAGGGCTACAGGGTAGCTCAAGGCTGCCCCAAGACCTCAGCTCAGGGAACCTTTTGGAACAAATACTGAACAGCAAGAAGAGGAAAGAAGGACAAAGGGTACTGGGTGCACAGATATGATTTAGAAAATTCTATATGTGTGTATGAAAATGGAATAATAAAACTCATTGCTTTATACAATTAATACACAATAATAAGAAAAATACCTACTCAGATCTAACTTTGAATATTATAACAAAAAAAATATTTCCCTGTGCTTAAAGCTGATTTCTAGATTATTAGGAATTATCAGAGAACAAAGGCTGAAATGCTTTCATAATTTTTATATACATTTTAAATTCCTAATCCTTGAAAGACAATGAAATTATTTTTACCATGCTATGTTTAATAAGACAGAGAAGAATACCAATACATCCTGCAGTATTTTGAGTAAATAACAAAATGGAGGATGGACATAGACCTCTTAGGATGGCTCAGTGGTAAAACACTTGCCTGTTATAGGAGAGGCTCTTAGTTCTAGCCCTAGCATTGGGAGTGGGGGAACATTTCTAAATGAAGTAAAAGAATTATCATATAGTCCTTTCAACATCCATTCTGAGAGTATATCTGTCTTAGTCAGCATTTCTATTGCTGCAATGAAACACCATGACCAAAAAGTAAGTTGGAGAGGAGAGGATTTGTTCAGCTTACACTTCCACATTGCTGTTCATCACCAAAGGAAGTCAGGACTGGAACTCAGATAGGTTAGGAACCTGGAGGCGGAAGCAGAGGCCACGGAGGGGTGCTATTTCCTGGCTTGCTTGCTTCCCCTGGCTTGCTCAGCCTGCTTTCTTATAGAACCCAGGACAACCATCCCAGGGATTGCACCACCCACAATGGGCTGGGCCTTCCCTCACTGATCACTAACTGAGAAAGTTGAAAAGAGCTAGATCCCATGGAGGCATCTCCTCAACTGAGGCTTCTTCCTCTCTAATGACTCTAGCTTGTGTCAAGTTGACACACAAAATCAGCCATTACAACTGACCGCTTGTCAACTTGACACACAAACACATAACTATAAAGCTAAACCCTTACTTTCTTATTCATCCCCAAGATCTAAATAACTTTAAAAGTCCCACAGCCTTTACAAATTCAAATACATTAAAATTTCAATTCCTTTAAAATATCTCTTTTGAAACACAAAGTCTCTTAACAGGAGGCTTCACTAAAATACTTTCTTACTTAAAGAGGGAAAAAAATCAGGGCACAGTCACAATCAAATCAGAGGAAAACCAAATTCTAACTGTCCAATGTCTGGGATCCACTCACGATCTCCTGGGCTCCTCTAAGGGCTTGGGTCACTTCTCCAGCTCTGCCCTTTGTAGTACACACCCTGTCTCCTAGACTCAAGCTGCCACCACTCCACTGCTGCTGCTGTTCTTGGTGGTCATCCTATGGTATTAGCATCTCCAAACCCCTGGCGTCTTCTGCTGCCACTGGGCTGCATTTTCACAAGTAGTAGCCTCTTCGAGGATCTCTTTATGGTGCCAAGCCTCAACTTCTCTGCATGACCCCTTCAGGCCTTGGCCTTCAGCCGCTACTGAGGCTACACCTCACCAATGGCCTCTCACAATGCCAAGTGTCAGCTGCTACCTCTTCATGTTTTCAAAACCAGTACCACCTGGGTGACTCTTATGTATTACCAAGTCCGGCTGCTGACACGAGATACAAGTGTGGCTACCGCTGGAACACAGCTTGTGCACTGTGCTCCTGTGCTCTCAGAAGACACTTCACAGAATATTTCACCTCAGTAATGCTGGTCTCTTTATCACCACTAATTTATTAGCTCCAGCTAACCAGCATCAATTCGCCACATAATACAAAGGTTTCCCTTTAGTAGTTCTGGTATCTTGTTAATCACTGCTGATTCTTCAGCCCCAGCTAACCAGAACTAATCTTCACAACCAAAATAGCAAGCAGCCCTGATAGAGTTTTTAATCTTCCCTCTGAAATTTCACAAGCCAGGCCTCCATCTTCTGTACTGTTCTCAACATTATCTTCCAAGCTGCTACACAACACCCCACAGAGCTCTTAACACCAAGTGGATCTTCTAGCCCAAAGTTCCAAAGTCCTTCTATAGTCCCCCCCAAAACATGGTCAGGTTGTCACAGCAATGCTTCACTCTGCTGGTACCAATTTGTTTTAGTCAGTGTTTCTATTGCTGTGACAATACACCATTACCAAAAAGTAAATTGGGGAGGAGAGGGTTTATTCAGCATACACTTCCGTGAACTGTTTATCACCAAAAAAGGTAAGGACAGGAACTCAAACAGGGCAGGAACCTGGAAGCAGGAGCTGAAGCAGAGACCATGGAGGGGTGCTGCTTACTGGGTTCCTTCACCTGACTTGCTCAGCATGCCTTCTTATAGAACCCAGGTCCACAAGCCCAGGGATGGCACCACCCACAATGGGCTGGCCCTACCCCCTTCATCATGAATTGAGAAAATACTCTAGAGCTGGATCTCATGGAGGCATTTCCTCAACTGAGGCTCCTTTCTCTCTGATGACTCTAGCTTGTGTCAACTTGACACACAAAGCCAGCCAGTACAATATCCAGAGGAAATGACACCACCCCTCAAACAGACATCTGCCCTCCTGAGCTTCTTGCTGCACCCACCATAAGAACTGTATGAAGATGCTGTGGTACATGAAGACAATGGAATTGGCTGGCCTTAAGAAAAGAGACCCTGCCATTAGCCACACCATGGTGAACCTGGAGGGCATCCGGCCAAGTAAAGTAGGAAGAAAAATACTGCATGATTTCCCATTTACATGGGACCAAAAGCAAGCTACCAACCAATTGGTGCCCCTGGGGAAGATCACGGCTCCCACCCACAATTATAGTTCATTGCAGACTGTTGAGACCTTGTGGGCCTTTCCCTGTCCATTCTGGCATGTCCATTGGTGTCATCCTTGTACAAGTAACATTATAGAGACTGAACAGACTGTATTTAGGAATATATCTGTATATACATACACATATACACATGCAATGACAATTTGTGAAATACAAGACCATAAATTTGAATAGAGCCCAGAGGGCTCATGGCAGGGATTGGAAGAAGGAGAGGGAAGGGAGAAATGTAAATAAATTATAATGTCAAAAATAAAAGAACATTGATCTATAGAAAAAAAGAGCATGGAAAACGGGAAAAAACCCAACAAAGTAGCTTGCTGTAACTTGTTACAGTCTTTTCAGGTGACTGTAAATTGAATATCAATGTCTTTTCCACTGAGTGCTTATATTCACACAAAAAAGCAAGTAAGCAAATGACATGGAGTCTGAGAGAGGGAATGAAGCAGTGGTTACCACAGGAGGAAGGGAATGGGAGATGGCGGTCCAGAGATGAACAGGTCTGGAGATGTAGCGTGTGCCCTGAGCCACCACTGAGCACTGTAGTCAACAGATATCAGCTGCTCTTGCTACTGGGGCAGGATGCACGGGCGCACTCATGTTCTCTCTCTCTGTTCTCCACTGTAAGAACCCTTCTGCACTCTGTGATCTCACAGCATCATACCAAATTTGTACACAACAAAATGTAAGTAAGATTCTGCTTTTTAATCTAAAGGGAGGGTTGGAAGAGTAGCACTGGAACTAGTAAATTAAGAAGAAAGAAAATGGAGGGTGGAGAGATGGCTCAGCATTAAAAAGCACACTGCTCTTCCAGTGGCCTCAAGCTCAGTCCCCAGTGCCTATATCCAACTCCAACTCCAAGGGGGCCTCTGCAGGCACCCACACTCATATGCACATACTCACAGGCACATATACATATGTGGTGGCTTGACTAGGAATGGCCACCATAGGCACATGTATCTGAATGCTTGGCCCATAGGGAGTGACACGATTTGAGTCTGTGGAGCAAGTGGCCTTAATGGAGGAAGTGCATCGCTGTGGGGGCGGGCTTTGAGGTCTCCTATGCTCAAGCTGCACCCAATGCAGAAGACAGTCTCCTCCTGGCTGCCTTCAGATCACGATGTAGGACTCTCGGCTCCTCCAGCACCATGTCTGCCTGCACACTGCCATGCTTCCCACCATGATGATAATGGACTGAACCTCTGAAACTGTAAGCCAGCCCCAAGTAAATGTTTTCCTTTATAAGAGGTGCGTTGATCATGATGTCTTTTTACAACAATAAAACCCTAATACTAACCTGTCTGCAGAGTGGGTTCCAGGGCAGCCAGGGCCTAACACAGAAACCCTGTCTCAAATAAATAAATAAATAAATAAATAAATAAATAAATAAATAAATAAATTTCTTGGTTAGCCAAACAATTACAGTTTAGTCACTTTCTGTTTTTTAAGAAGAATAAAATTGATATAATTATTCTAATCAAGGGGATTTGGTGTGAATTCACAGTTCAGAGCCATATATCATACCCAGTTCAGTTATATGACAGTTACTGGGTCCACTATGGTCAGCAGGACGGCACAGTGCTAGAGCGCACACACATGCACACTATAACAGGCAGACTCAGAAATATGACCAAAATCAAATGACTGCCAGGTACCTGGTGGCTATGGCCTGTAACACCAACTACTTAGGAGGCTGAGGCAGAAGGAACACAAAATCAAGGCTAGCCTGGGCAACAGTGAACTTCTATTTCAAAATAAAAGTCTTAAATGGGCTGGAAAAACAGCTCAATAGTAAAGCACTTACCTAGCAACTATGAGTACCTAGGTTCAAATACTTGATATGAGTGTGTGTGCGTGTGCGTGTGCGTGTGCGTGTGCGTGTGCGTGTGCGTGTGCGTGTGCGTGTGCGTGTGCGTGTGTGTGTGTGTCTATAATATTCACATATTTCAAAGAGCTGATTAGAAATCTGCTATTTTCCGCCTTTGGCTTTGAGACCTTTCTATTGGTAACTGCGAGGCGTGTCATTTGCCTTTAACTAGAGGAAGCTCCACCCTCCGTGCCTATCTGACCTATCAGAGTCAGGATCATCTTAGTCTCCGCCTCCTGCAGTCAGCACTTCCTCTACCCTTCCCAGGTCTATTGACAGCCCACCCTCAGCTCTCTGTGCTTTTCCCCCTCCCCACCACCCAGCAAACCTTTCCGTTGATCCAGCATTGCTTACATATCTGTCTGTATGGCAATTTCTGTCTTCCCAGTGTGCCTACTTGATTCTGTTCCTAATTTCTCTCCTTTGAACTGCCCTGCAGGAGCGCTTAGCCCTGCGATAGCCTCACCACAGTCTAGAATACTGCTCTAGATGAACTTGTAGTTAAATGGTTAAATCCACACTCCTTAGTCCACTAGTCTAAGGCTTGACAGGCCAGTCTTTAGGGCTGTTACTGGTTGGGTGACACATCCTGGCCCAGCAGCCCTGGCTTCATCCATCCCGAGCTTTATTTAAATTACCGCACATTCGCTACTAGTTCCACAGCAAGCTGATGTCTAAACGCAAGAACACGTGTTAGTACTTAATAAGCCAGTTTCTAGATTGCCCTTAGCTGAAGCCTTTGCCCCAGTGGATGCCAAAGTCAGGAACTTTTTCATATCAGGACAGCACGTGCAGCATTCCAATAATTAAGAAATGAAAGGAGGGAGACAGAAAAGAACTCTCTTTTGGAAAATAAATAGCAGGCAGGCCCCTTAGCCCAGACCCCAGCCGAACTGTGGTGATCTACATATATTTGATTGAAAGGGGGAAACAAAACAAAACAAAACGGGAGGCTGTGTACAGAGCACCGCCGGTGCGCACTTAGAAGGCGTGTATGCATTCTTTGCTGATCTAGTAGAACCTTACCCCTTCCTCCCCCATTTTTAGTTCCTTTGCATCTTAATATAAATTACATGTAGGTTAACCATTTAATCACCAGTTATTTTTGTTTCAATTCTTTTTCTCATGTCTTTTCCATCAACTGGAGGAAAAAAAAAAAAGTGGTGTTGGTCAGAGTCTCTTTATGGAGTCTAGGCTTATCTTGAGTTCACAGTCCTCCTGCCTCAGCTTCCCAGGTGCTGGTGTTACATGGATGCAGTAGCATGCCAGCTCAATGGGAAACTGTCACATAGCTCTGTAGTTCAGGGGCCAGTTATAAGAAAGGAAGATGGAGCCGGAGCGAGCGGGGCCGGAGCGAGAAGGAAAAAAGAAAAGGAAAAGAAAGGAAGATGGAGATGTGTCTCAATTACATGTTAAGGGATAAAAAACGGCTCGGTTTTTGTACCAGGAAGAAAATTCCAACATGAACTAGCAGGAACGGTGGAGTTTGGACAGTGCTTAGAATCCCCTGGGTTAATCTGTAACGGGCAATTCTCCTCTTTAAATTCCCCTAATGACTAAAATTTGGTTGTAGTAATTATTTAAGAGCTCCTTAAGGAGAATAAGGAAGATAAAAGTGTAAGATTAGAATGAAAGGGCTCTAATTTCATGGGGATTTGCATAGCTCTCGGGAGGTTACAGATGATACCGACTGAATATAACTGTTTTGCCTGTATCTCTTTCATTCTCTTTAACAATCCAAGTAGAGACTCTGGTGGGGGGAGGTGGGGGAGGAGCGACTGATTTTCCTTTCTTGATTTATCTGAGTTGGTGTTAACTGGGTAGGAAGCTCCCATTCTCCACAGGGCAGGGCAAGGGCTGGCCTCAGCAGCAGCAATTCACCAGGCTTCAGAGCAGCCTTCTCTGGGGCACTGGGGCATCATAAGCCACACTAAAAAAGCACTAACTAGAGAAACTGATTTGTGAGGGCTCTGGTGACAGCAGATTGATATGAGTGATCTAAAATCCCAAATCAGGCTGCAGTCATGGTTCAGTGGTTAAAAGCACTGGCTGCTCTTTCAGAGGACCCAGGTTCGATCCCCAGCACCCATGTAGCAGCTCACAAGCATCTGTAGATCTAGCTCCAGGGGAATTGACACCTTCTTCTAGCCTTCAAGGACACCAGGCACACATGTGGTGTACAAACATGCAGACAAAACACACACACACAAAAAAGACAAACAAACAAAGGAACAAACGTTTGCACTCTGTGTGAGACCTGTCACTACGTATCACAGGGTGACATGAGTTTTTCCAGATCTAAGCTTCTGATGCTCAATGCATGTTGAATCTTCATGTTAACCAAATAGATTCATGAATTCTGTGAGAGAAAAACATGTAGTAATCCAACTGTTAGTATTTTAATACAGGGAGAAAGAAATGACTTCAAATCCACAGAAGTGATATAGAAGTAACTAAACATACTTAAAAAGTCATAATTCCATGTGCAATCTTTTGCTTTTGTTGTTTTGAGACAGGGTCTTACTCTGGCCTCAAACTCAAGCTGATCCTGTAGACAGGAGCCACTAGGCCTGTTTTGTCATTTCTCCTCCTCGCCCTTCTTCTTTTCCTTTATTACTTTGAACAGTGCTGGAAGCAAGCTCCAGGCTTTAGACATGTGCTCTCCACTGAGCTACACCCCTAGAGCTATCATTTGTGGTTTTAAAATGCAAATAAGGGAGCAGAAAGATGGCTCAGTGATTAGGAGCAAGAGGACACAGGGTCAGTACCCAGCACCCACATGGCAGCTCACAACCATCTGTAACTCCAGTCCCAGGGGATCTGACACCCTCTTCTGATCCCCATGAGTGCCAGGCACATATATGATGCCCATACACATATGCAAGCAAAACACTCATTCACATAAAATAACTCTAGACAGTCATGATGACACACATATTTAATCCGAGGACCCAGGAGACAGAGGCAGGTAGATTTCTGAGTTGGAATCCAGCGCATGGTCTACAGAGTTACTTCCAGGATAGCCTGGGCTACACAGAGAAACCCTGTCTCGAAAAATGAAAATGAATCTTTAAAAATGTCAAATGTAAATAAAAACAATAACATGACATTTCACCTATCAGATTAGCAATAATGAAAAGTTTGGAGATACCCAACAGTGGTTAGGTATGCAAACCTGCTGGCAGCAGAGGGTCGGGGGATACTGCTCAGTTGTAAAGCACCGACCTTGCAAGCACAAGTACCAAGTTCAATGGCCAGAACCCATTTTTAAAAAAAAAAAAAACAAAAAAAAAAACCAGCTGGGTAGTGGTGGTACATGCCTTTAATCTCAGCACTTGGGAAGCAGAGGCAGGAGAGTCTCTGTGAGTTCAAGGCCAGTACTTCGGTCTACAGAGAGAGTTCCAGGACAGCCACAGCTACATACATACATACATACATACATACATACATACATACATACATACATGCATACACACCACAAACACACAAAAAAACCTATCTCCAACCCTCCCACCTACCCCCCCCCCAAAAGAGTCAGGTTTGGTGACATACATACTTGTAAACCCGTGAGAGATCTTGTCTCAGTGTTTTCAAAGGTAAATAAATGCCTGAGGAACAACACACCTCTTGCCTTCCCATGCGCGCGCACACACACATACACACACACACACACACACACACACACAAATGCATGCAGGCCTGCCTACACATGTATACCTATATACAAATGAACACATGCATGTACATACACACGCACAAATGCTTTGGAAAAGACATAGACAGGCCTCTGGGAGGCCAACATGTTAATACTTAGCCAAAGTTAAAATCCGTATAGCCTCGAACATATTTTACTTGAGACAGGGTCTCTCTCTATAGCCCTGACTGTCCTGAAACTCATCATGTAGATCAGGCTGTTCTCAGATGCACAGAGATTCACCTGCCTTTTGTCACAAGTGCTGGAATTAAAGGCTGTGACACCGCGCCAGCCCGTAACCCTGAACATATCTAACAGCTAAGAATTTCACTGATAGCTGCACTTACGAAGGGCTACTGAGCTGTGTATAAAGGCCTGTCCCTGACAGAACTGCTCGAAAGAGCCATGAGCAGGAAAATAACTGAATACATTGCAGTTGCATCTGTGTTAGGAGATGCTAAGCAGTCTCTAGAAAATATTTTTGCATGCTGACATGAGAAAGATATCAAGACTGGCCGAGTGAAACTCATGCAGTAGAGTAATATAAATAATACAATACAATTCATTTTTAAAAGAGAGGGTATTAACTGAATGTGTGTTAAGATATCTATTTTCTTTCTTTTTTTAAAAGATTTTATTTATTATATTTATATGAGTACACTGTAGCTATCTTCAGACACCCCAGAAGAAGGCATCAGATCCCATTACAAATGGTTATGAGCCACCATGTGGTTGCTGGGAATTGAACTTAGAACCTTTGGAAGAGCAGTCAGTGCTCTTAACCACTGAGCCATCTCTCCAAGCCAAGATACCCATTTTCTACAGCTCTATACTACCTGTGTTATGCTAGGGACCAGAAACTGGAACTGATCTGAAATTGTCTACCATGATCACTTATATTTAAAAGGGGAAAAAAAAAAAAAAAAAAACCTTTTAAAGCAAGAAACAGCCTTGAAAAGTGATGAAGAAGCTATGTCACAGAATGACCGCAGGTGGCTGGGTGTAGGGTCATGCTGTGTTCTAAGGCCAGTGTGGCCCTTGGCTTCATGGGCACGAAGAACTAGACACGATAGAGCTTTGCAGACATAAACCCTTTGTAGCATCTGTTCTTTTTGCCTGTAAAGCATCCCTTTCCCCTTCTGTTGGTAAGAAGACATACACTCCTTTCAGAAACTACTTTTCCTCTCCCTCTTAGTCCTTGTCTCATGTTGGAGGTGGACTTTGACCTCTGGTTACAAGAATGATCATTGTCCCTGGCCAAGCTGTCATGATGGCTCCCAAGAGAGAGACTGCCCAAACATGGTGGAGGACCGCCAACCACAGATTATCTACTAGAGTTTGTGGGCAAAAGAGCTACTCTCCTCTGAGAGCGAGGCTGCCACAGAAAACATCTGGAACTGATGTGTCCATTGTCACCAACACCCGGGTAGAAATTTGTCTGAAAATGTAGCAAAACACAGGAAGGCAGGCTGTGTGATGAGAGATGGATTCCTGTGGATATGAAGCACCTGCATCCAGCCTGCAGACGCCTTCTGCATTTTGTATGAGCTTATAAATTCTCAGTGTTCCCTCTACGAGGGTGAGCAGGGTACCTAACAGTTTCATCATAGAATCTCAACAAATATAAGCACCTTGGGAATTTGTCCAACTGATGGCAGTGCCCGTGGCACCAGTCCAAGCCCTCTGGCAGCTGAATTTACCCACAAGGCTTTCTGTTCTATCCCACATGTCCTCCCCTCCTACCTAGCCCGAAGAGGGAACCAAAAAGAACAGAACTCCAGTGATAAGCTTGTAGCCACACTCATTCTTCAGTATTCTTCATTACTTGGATTTTCAATATGCAAGTACTTTCTCTACGGCATCAGGGTCTTTAAGACGGCTAAGTAAGGTCCTGAGGAGAGGGCTCATTTGGTGAAGTGCCTGCCCTGCAGGTGTGAGGACCTGATTTTTGGATCCTCAGGACCCATGTAAAAGCCAGTGGCACATGTCTGGAACCCTAACACTGGGAGAGCAGAAGCAGATGAACCCCTGGAGTTCAAGCCTAGCAGACTTCAGGTTCTGTGAGAATCTGTCCCAAAAAGTTAAGATGGAGAGCAATTGAGGAAAAAGCCAACATCAGCTTCCAAACTCCATGTTCATGAAAATCTGCATGCACAAATGCATATACCTATACAAACACATAGCTGCAACACACACACACACACACACACACACACACACACACACACACACGTCACATTCCTTCAGCCACAGTTCAGGCCTTTGGCAGCACTCTGAACAAACAAGACAGCTGCCAATGTTTTTCCAGAGCTGTTCTCCCAAATGCCACCACTGCGTGTTGGATGGGTGGGTGGGTGGGTGGATGGATGGATGGATAGATGGATGGATGGATGGATGGTGAACAGAGGATGAGAAGGGATAAATGGGACCCCTGGAAGCTAGTTTGTTCTTAAGGTTTCCCTTTACAATTGGAGAAATGTAACTTCCCTAAACAGAGATCACAAAATCAGAGGGCTGAGCCTGACCCAGCTCCAGTGTCAAACCACCAAGTCTACTGCCACCACGTGCTTTACCACCCTTGGTTTCCTGACGTCTCACTGGAGTGCCGGGCTTCACCTCTCAGTAGAAATGAAAGGAAAGCACACAAGCATTGAATATTGTTGTTGCTAGGCAGAGCACAGGCGTGCTCTTCCCTGTGTGAAAACTCAGTCCCAGACACACATTTCCAGCGCAGTCAGAGCAGATAGATGTCTTTGTTGCCCTTCACTTGCAGCTCGGCCCCACCATGCCTGGGTGGGCCTTTGAAGCCTATCCAATCTTACAGAACTGCTTTTGTGAGTGAGACATCTCTGAGAAGTTCGATTGCGCTTGAGTCTAAAGTCATTTGCCATTCTCCTGTCGCTAGCACACAGTCTCTGTGTGTTGGTCTAACCAATTGGTAGTGTTTTGAGTCATACATCATGAGGCCAATGGCGCCTTAACGACGTATTACATTAATCTATCATCAAAGCCATGGCATTGTTATGATATATTACTTAAATACATCATTGGAGTGCCATAGCTTTAATGATGTATTACTCAAAATCATAGCAACCGCTAGAAAGATCAAGATAAGTTTTGTATTTTTTAAACTTATTCTCAGTAAATACGATTTTTTTTTTGCTAAGTTCCACAGTAAGATACGTGTTCAAAGGAACCATGAGGCTGTGGGTCCTGGTGATAAGCAGTGCTAGGCTGTTTCCTCGGTTGACCTTTTGCACTGTTTACTAGTTCACCACCCAAGTCTATACTGCTCCAAATTCTATTTTAAAATACTTTATCCAGTCAGGCATGGTGGCTCATACCTCTAATCCCAAAATTTGGGAAACTAAGACAGGAGGATTGTTATGAGTTCAAGGGTAACCCTGGCTATTTAGGGAAACCCTGTCTTAAAAAATAAACAAGAGCTGGAGAGATGGCTCAGCAGTTAAGAGTACTTTCTGTTCTCGAAGAGGACCCAGGTTTGTTTCCCAGCACCCCTGTCATGATTAGCCATCTATACTTCCAGTTCTAGGTGATCTAACACCCTCTCTCTGGCATCCACAGGCACAGTACATATGTGGCACACATACATACACACAGGCAAACATACATATGAAATAAAAATAAAATCTTGAAGTAAATAAACAAAAATAAAATATGTATTCAATCTTACAAAAACAATGTCACTCTTGAACAAAGGATTTGGTGAGATTGTCCGAGTTCTACTGTGTTACAATCACACATCTACAGTGGTTTCCTCTTCCAAGGAGTGTTCGTGCCTTTGCTAACTTGCTTTTCCAAAGGATCCTAAACTGTCGAAGTGATGACGTCTCTTAGTAAACTGTTCCGGGTGTTTGCTTTTGTATAAACAAGACTTTATGAGCTACACGTGGCTGCTCGCACCCATAACCTCAGTGCTTGGATGTGCCAGTAGGATTGCTGCCCAGACAACGAAGTGAGACCTTGTCTCAAAAAACCACCCGATCCACCAGTATCTCTACCTTCTCCTCCTGATTCTCAAACAAACGTGTGAACATGCACACACAGAGGAAAGAAGAATCATAGATAAAATAATAGATGATAGATAGATACATATATACATATATACATACATGCATAGATGATAGACAGATAGTAGATGATGATAGAGAGTAGATGATGATGATAGATAGATAGATACACAGACAGACAGACAGACAGATAGATAGATAGATAGATAGATAGATAGATAGATAGATAGATAGATAGATAGATAATAGATAGATAGACAGATGATAGAGATAGGTAGGTAGATGATAAGTAATAGATATATAGGTGACATTGATATCTCATATCTTTCAACTGGCAGCCTTGAGCTTTTATTAATTTGGCCCAATAAGAATTGGATGAGAAACAAGGGTAGTAGAACTGAACCTACTGCAATAAACAGAATACTGGTATCAACTGGGAAATTTTTAGAGCATTTTTTTGTCTAACCAGAGTGAGGTTCCACTCTGAAATAGTTTGAACAGCAAATATGTGTAGGAGAGAGAGAGAGAGAGAGAGAGAGAGAGAGAGAGAGAGAGAGAGAGAGGACAACTGACCCCAAAGCAAGCCACCTTAATGAAGACTCTGAGGTTCTAATAAGCACAGCTCTTTGAATTCAAGTTTTAGACATTGGTTCTTAAGTGCATTTAGAAGCAGGCATGTCAAGATACAGCTGCAATACCAGCAAAAGTGAGAGATACGGACCACAGGATCAGGTCAAAGCCAGCCTGTGGTACATGAAATTTTGTCAAAGAAGAAGGGGGTTGGGGGACAAATAATGGTTGGTGTGATTGCATGCTTGGGAGACGGAGTCAAGAGGGTCTTGGTCATGAGTTCAAGGCCATAAGAACCTGTTTCAACAAACAAAGAGCAGGTCCTGCTGATCAGGCTTGTGGTGTCAGCACACCAGAAGCTGAAGCAAGAGAATCACAAGTCCAAGGGCAGCCTGAGCTACAAATGGACATCTGGGCTCAGAGCGAAGGGCTAGGGTGTAGCTCAGTGGTACAGTGCTTGTCTAGTATGTGCAAGGCCTAGGGTTCCATTCCAGTACCACATATAAAATCATGCGATAAAAATAAGTGCAGAGCCAGAGTTATTCAGAGAAAAGTCATCTATTTTCAGACAGAAGTAAGAGCATATTTCTGAAGTCTCTGAGAGATAGCCTTGTTTCTCACTGTGGGCCTCACCACAGAGCTTAGCATCACCAAGTCAGAGCTACTGCCCAGCACCCACACTTTGAAAGTCACTGTATCTCTTACCTATCCACATACAGACAGCCCA
The DNA here is from genome assembly GCA_028551405.1 of Uromys caudimaculatus. Taxonomy (NCBI): domain Eukaryota; kingdom Metazoa; phylum Chordata; class Mammalia; order Rodentia; family Muridae; genus Uromys; species Uromys caudimaculatus. The sequence continues at coordinate 51,576,259 of CM052711.1, forward strand.
GGGCCTTCTGGATACCTCTCAGGGCAGGAAAGCCGTTCCTTATCTCATTGCCTGATGAGGAAATTGAATTCTCTCTCTGTTTCTCTCTTCATCTAGGTTGAAGGGCTGCTGGGAGGGAGCCAGGGAGGATAGATGAGGCAAGAAGTGATGACTCAGCACACGCTGTTCCCAGCCCATGCCCAAGCTCCAGGATCAGTTCAGTCCCAACCATCACATAGAGAGAAAGGGCTGGGGAGGGGCTGGGAAGATTCACAGAGAAGAGGGAGAACAGCAAAGACCCTCCAATCAGCAGGATGAGGCTTGCCGTAAGGTTGGGCTGGAGGAAAAATAAAGCGCCAAATTCCCCACAGTTCGCTCTTGCAGAGAAGAGAAAGACAGCCTGCTTGCTTATACGCCACAATAACCTCAGGGCCCCGATAGTCCTCAGGGGCCTACAGAGTGCTGAGTGACCCCAAAAGCTAGGCAGCACCCTCCAGGGAACTCATTATTACACTTGGTGACCATTCCGTGGAAAGTAGCGCTTGGCCCAAATGCTGCTGCTTTAAAACTTCAGCCTAAACCCCTCTTCTAAGACCTTCCTGCCTTCCCAAGCTGGTGTACAGATCCTCTCCTTCTTAACCCCTGCAGCTGATGGTTCTGTCACGTATTTCTCTTGCCTGTTTGTATTACCACCTTTCTACAATATGTCCAATAACTTCAACTTCAGGATGATTGAAGGGCTGGGTAGATGGTTCAGACAGTGAAATGCTTACCATGCAAGTACCAAGACCTGAGATTGATCCTCAGCACACGCGCACACACACACACACACACACACACACACACACACACACACACACACACACACTGTGGGGACAAAAAGCCTCCTCTGGGCAAGATTAGAAGTACAAGGAATGACTTTGTGTCAGAAGAGAAGGCCTCTAACATACTATACACTGCTTTTGCCAAACGCCTTTTATAAAGTGGCTACTTAACACAGGGTGTCCATAAACTCAGAACAGATTCTATTAGCCTACTCGTTGTAAAGGCCAAAGACATTCCCATCACCATTGTGAATATTTATATGGGTCTGAGTTTTATGGACAAACTGGCTATTTCAGCTATAGGCAAAGACACAGCTGAGGGCATCTGGTGAAGCCCCGAAGCTAGTCCTTTAAATGGACTTGTAAAATAAAATATTTGTTTCAGAAAGCTCTGGACTCTTTTCATCCCTTATCTACATACAGTAATTTTTTTCTCTGAAGTTAAATTGTTGCATCATTTAAATGTATCGCTATATAGAGAAATATAGGTAGAATTAGAATATGCAGTCTGAAGTTAGTTTTAACACACACACACACACACACACACACACACACACACACACTATAGACTACAAACTGTTTGGTGACTTTAGTCCAAATCCCAAAAGGGAGTTAGGAGTTGACAGCGTCACCAAAGCTTTCCTTGGGAGGCACAATGGCTAGCCAGTCCCCTGCAGAAATGCATCTTTCTGTCCATATGCAAATTCATAATTATTGTAAGTAAACCAAAACTCATGTCAGAAGAAGATTCTGCCTTAATTCTTCTACAAACCAGTCATTGCGTTTATAAGGAAAAACCCCAGCAAGGGCCTATGCTTAACTAGCGCCCCCTCCACCATGTTTTCTGATGGACTCTAGTTTGGTTTTTCACCAAACTAGATGGAAATATCCAGAGAGCTCCAGGGAACCTAGGTGCCCTGGCTTCGGCTGAGCCTGCGCTAACTCTCGAGCCTGGTGAGAATATTCTAACAGGTGTTCGAAGAGAGAGAGGTGATGGTGTCTAGCAGTAACTGGCTGTCCACAGTGAAGGCTGCACTTGGGATGGCGTACAGGAGCCTGGACTTAAAAGAGGAGATCGATATTCAACTATCTAGGGGTCAGTATATCAAGTGTGAACCCCAGCTCCTTGCAGATAATGATACCAGACTACTGCAGCTGGAAACCCAGGGGAATCAGAATTGCTACAATTATCTATACAGGCTGAAAGCTCTAGATGCCATCTGTGCCTCTGAGATCCCATTTCATGCTGAAGGCCAACACCCCTGTTCTTTAATGAGTAAGGATTTTCACTCCTACTTGCTAGATCTGCAGAACACTAGCACTCCTTTCAAGCATGTTCAAAAGACCCTCACTGATACCCTCCAGGATGAATACGGGACAGCCCACTATGGGACAGGGCTCTTTGGCCAGAGTGAGTGTTTGTGATATCAGGAGGCCTTGCATGAGCTGGCTCCTGTGGTCAAAGCATGAATTGGGAGCTGAGACACCACCAGTCAGCAGCCAAAACCCTAACTCAGTCACTTGAAATGTTGCCGACAACCACCCAGGTCATATACCTCCCCTCCAGTCAGAAGAGCAAACGCCCTAAGCACTTCCTCGAACTGAAGAGCTTTAAAGACAACTATGACACACTGGTGAGCACTCTGTGATGGAGCCAAACGTGCCAGCTGTGTGGCACTCGGTATATCTGGTTCAGCAGACCCAGACTTTATTGGCCAAAGCATTCTCTGTGTCTAAAAGGACATCTCAACCCTTTCTGATATTGGCTAAGACCTCAGTATCTCCCAGTAGCACTTCTTCTGGATCTGAATTCAAATTTTGCTCCTAACATTTCTGTTGAAGCTTCCTTGAAAATCTTCGCTTGATTTTGGCTGTAATTCACCTACGCTATCCAATGCGGTTTAGTTCCAAAGATGCAAATTGAGGTGAGGTGTCTTCTATGTCCACCCCATTGCACTCAACTGAATAGAAATATTTGGGTGTTGAGCATCTCAGATTTGATTGGTGGAAGAGTCAGTCAGGACCTCATGGGAAAGGAGACTGAGGAAGCAGGTAGAATGTCCTCTGGGATTGTGGTGCTCCATTTAAACCATGTATATTGTGACATGAACACGACTTTCCTAAAATGGAAGGCTCTCTCCTCACCTTCACCCAATACTTATGACAAATAAAAAGGAATGTTCCAGCACTTGGCATAACCTATGGTAAGACAATGTGAAAAAGTGGTTTCCTCTCATGTCAGTGTGTTAGTCTCAGTTTACTTAATAAAGCTAACTACTATAAAACCATGGAGGAGGAGGAGGAGGAGGAGGAGGAGGAGGAGGAGGAGGAGGAGGAGGAGGAGGAGGAGGAGGAGGAGGAGGAGGAGGAGAAGAAGAAGAAGAAGAAGAAGAAGAAGAAGAAGAAGAAGAAGAAGAAGAAGAAGAAGAAGAAGAAGAAGCCCCTTTCCTGCCTAATCACTCATCTTGGTGCTTTGAAAACTCCATCTTCCCAACATGGCATCCTCCCAAAGCTGTCTCCCAGCGAGCCAGCGAAGGATAGGATCACAGAAAACTGCACACCATGAGTTACCGTATAGTGCACTCACACAAGTGTGTCGGCTTTTCTAAGCCCCACATGGAATGCTCTCCCCTTCCTGCCTTGCATAATTCAAAACTGCACAGGAACACTAGACAAGAACAACACACATGAAAAGTCCCCTCTGGTCAGGGTCAGGGTGCAGCATTTTTACTTCACATACAATGAACAGATTCCTTTCCTTTTCACTTTCCAATGATGGTGTGTCGGGCGGGAGAAAGGGCCGGAGAAACAACAAGACTCGGCACTTCCGAAATCTCGCCATCAGTGCGTTCATTAGGTGGAACAAAGTGGTTTCCACGTGACATTTTTCAGAGGCCAACTACTTCTCCCCAGGAAAAGAAAGATGTGACCAGGCGTTATAGCTTCCCTGGTGACTCTGGTATCCTCTTGCCCTTCCTTCCTGCCCCTTCCTGCCCGTGCCACATCCTTTGTTACCAAGATAGCTTGTTTACAAAATCGAGGATCAGTTACTGAAAACAAGTGGCTGATGCTTTACCTGGGGTGTGATCCAGAAGCTAGCCAGAGACAATGGCCTGTTCTCAGCCTTGGCTTCTATTATTGAGAAAATCTGAACTTATAAAATTGCCTCTTGGATACAAGAATTTCTCTAGAGTAGAAGTTTTACTGTGCGAACTACAGATGTTTTGAATTTAATTTCTCCCTTGATGTTCTCCTATAATGTTATAAGTTATTAAAATGCATTCACATATTACTAAGGACAATCGGCACATCCCGTAAAAACCCTGGGTCCCTTACTATCACTCTGTTCCCAGTGCATAAGGCCATCTCCAAACAGCTCAGCCAACCCTTGAGTCCTGACCCTTGCTCCTCCTCTGGAACACAGTCTCTCCACCTTGGCCAGGCTGGGGCTTCAAATCAAGCCACGCTTCCTCCAGGAAGCCTCCCATGATGTCTACCCTTTTACCAGTGTTCAGGCTTTTCCTCTGTGATTCCCACAGTCCAGGGCAGTTTCCCTTATCAGAGCATTTGTCACCTGGCAGTGGAAATGACTGCTTCTTCTCTGACTTCCTCCTAAGAACATGGTTCCTTGGGGACACTCTAAGCACCTGGCAGTGCTTGGCATAGATGGCACAGAGTAACCGAATGTGACCTCTGAGTGTAAACATCTTGAAAAGGCATAGAAAGCAGTGAGGGCTCAATCCACTTCAGCAGCTGAGTGCTAACTGACCTGCTTCCCCTCAGTCACATGTTCCAGGTCACGTGTTCTCCCCGTTCTTTGAACAGCCTCAGTTCTTTCCCACATAAAATTTCGTCCTCTGGTTCTTCATGGGACCAAACGCTGCCAGTCATTGAGGTCTTGAGATTTGCCCTCAGTGCCACACACCCAGAGAGGCCTCACCTGACCACTCAGTTTGAATGAACTACCTGAGCATCCAGTACTATTTGATAAGCAACATTTCTAGGTGTGGCTCAGATTGCCATTGGATCTTGTCACTCACTATCGTCAGAATCTCAGTGAGGGTGGATGGAGACAATGCTTGTCTTCTCTGTGAGGGTAGTGTTAGGGTAGGTGCTGAATGGGATACAGGCATGAATGCTTGAAAAGTCTAGATCAGCCACCAGCCGATGCACAGAAAGTGAGAGACCTCAGAACACTCATCCCTAGACACAGAATCGGGCATGTTGCCATAAAATCCCTCCCTCCAGGGCTCAGGGAAGCCTGCAGAGGAGCAGGCAGAAAGAGTGTAAGAGTCAGAGGGGATGGAAGACATCAAGGGAGCCAGGCCTTCTAAATCAACAACATTGCCATATATGTGAGCTCACAGAGACTGAGGCAGCACACACAGGGCCTGCACAGGTCTACACCAGATGGGGTCCTAGAGCTGAAAGGAGAAGTGGACACATGCCCCCATCTCTAGCCCAGAAACTATCTCCAATTGATAACCACTTGAGAATGAAAATGTAGTTTCAGCCAAGAGAGTCTCACTGGGGAAACAAACTACTCGTAAGGGTAGGCTGCATGTCCAGCAGTAAATGGCCAACATAAACTCAATAATACGTTTGGACGTTCCTTGTCTTATAATGTCATGTCAAGGCTTTTTTTTTTAATCATATTTTATTCTTATTTTTTAATTTATTTATTTTATTTCCTATACATTGGCGTTCTGTCTGCATATATGTCTGTGTGAGGGTGTCAGGTCCTAGGAACTGAAGTAACAGTTGCCACATAGTTGCTGGGGATTGAACCCAGGTTCCCTGAAAGAGCAGCCATGACTGTTAGCTACTGAGCCATCTCTCCAGCCACTTAGTTCTGTTTTATTTATATTTTTATTTACTCATTCTTCATTCTTTCTGCTCTTCTGGTCCTTTGCACATATATTATGGTTTTCAATTTAGTGTTTCTATCGGATTCCTGAGTGTGAAAACGAATGGGTCTCTGTCTAAATAAGTTTCTTGTGCCTTTCCTTGGTCCCCTTTCCTTCTGTTTGTTTGTTTAGTCCTATTCCAATCTGTTAGCTTTAACTTTACTATATTTAATGTTATTATTATTCCTTAGAGGCCTGTTTGTATTCTAATGAGAGACAGAGAGGGGATGAATTCAGATGTGAAGGCAGGTGGGGAGAAACTGAGAAGCATAGAGGGAAAACTATAATATATCATAATATAATATATTATATCATAATATAATATATGTCATAATATATTATGTGAGAAAAAAATCTAAAATCTGAGTCAAATTTTTCCAAGAAAATATTCAAGAAATGCTTCAAGATCAACTTGGGAAATCACTGGGTAGACAGTACTTGGTGACAGCACAGTTGCTCCTTCTGTGCTTGGAGTAGCATAAGGAGAACTGTCCCCCATGGTCTCAGGCATTTGAACACTTAGCTCCCAGCTGATGGCGCTATTTGTGGGTGTTAAGGCAGTGCAGCCTTGCTGGACCTCCCCTTCCTGCCAGATCCTTTCCTTGACTATCAGCTGTGTAAGGCCCACAGCCTTACAGGTATCACAGCCTGCTGTGGGAACTCCCTTTGAATTCCCTGTCTGGGGAATGCAAAGAGCACTGTGTTAGTTAATTTTCTGTTGCTCTGATAAAGCACCATAATCACATGTTTTAATCAGTGCTCTGTTACTAGGTAGAGACACCATGACCAAGGCAACTCTTACAAAAAGAAAGCATTTAATTGATTGGCTTACTTACAGTTCAGAGATTTAGTCCACTATTATCACAGAAGGAAGCATGGTGCCACACAGACAGACATGGTGCTGAAGAAGTAGCTGAGAGTTCTACATCTGGATCCACAGGCAGCAGGAAGAGACACTGGAACTGGCTTGGGCTTTTAAAGCCCCAGTTTACTTTGACATTGACACACTTCCTCTAACAAGGTCACACCCACTCTAACAAGGCCACACCTCCTAATCCCTCTCAAGTAGTACCACTTCCTCAAGATGAAGCACTCAAAGAAAGCATGGCTACAGGCACATATAACCCCTACTCTATAAAGTGGGTACAGAGACGGCAAGGATCACTCAGCCTCACTGGCCACCAGCTTAGCTCCAGGTTCAGTAAAGACCCTGTGCCCTCTTCTCTCCTCATACCTACATGCATTAGAGAGAGAGAGAGAGAGAGAGAGAGAGAGAGAGAGAGAGAGAGAGAGAGGAAATAAAACAATACCATCTCATAATTACTAGACCCAAAGAGGTGAATTAATTGAATTTGCTGACGTGTGGAGCTTTTCACCATGAGAAAAGGCTCAGAAATAGTGGTGATTAAAATGATCGTCATCCTCAATAAGTTAAAGAGGTTGCCCCACCAGTCTAACTTTGCCCGCCAGAGAACTGTGGTTCCAAATGTTTAGTTATACGACTCTGCTTCTCAAAGAGCTTTGTCCGAAGTCTAAAGTTCACAGGGCTGCGCACCGGTTCTCTGGTTCCTTTCAAGGATCTGTTTAGAAGTTATAGGTGCATACGCTGATATGGCATTTTTTATGAACAGCATGTTAGTTCTTCTCTGAGCGGAATTATATTATGTATCCGCAGGATGAGACTCTCCACTCTTGGGCTATAATTAGGTAATATCCATTAAACAACAGTTGCACAATTTCCTCGTAACTTACTGGCATTCCAAATTATAAGGCTGTGTTTTGTAAATGCCTTTGCCTGTGTTATTTTTCCTGAGTCCCACTGAAGCCCGAGTCTCTTGAACGAGAAAGCAAACTCACTGCTTTTTTGTGTGTCAGAGACTAGGTTCTGAGATCAAATTACTACAGCCAAGGTTTCACGGAGAGAGAAAGTTTTTGTTAATTTCTGTGCTTCCCCAGGAACACACTGATAAGAAGTACAACAGAGAGAGAGAGAGAGAAGGAGGGAGGGAAGGGAGAGAGAGAGAAGGAAAGAGAAGGAGAGAGAGAAGGAGGGAGGGAAGGGAGAGAGAGGAGAGAGAGAAGGAGGGAGGGAAGGGAGAGGGAGAGAGAGAAGGAGGGAGAAAAGGGAAAGGGAGAGAGAGAGAAAGGAAGAGAGAAAAGGAGGGAGGGAAGGGAGAGAGAGAGAAGGAGAGAGAAGGAGAGAGAGAAGGGGGAGGGAAGAGAGAGAGAGAAGGAAAGAGGAGAGAGGGAAGGAGGGAGGGAAGGGAGAGAGAGAGGAGAGAGAGAAGGAGGGAAGGGAGAGAGAGAGGAGAAAGAGAAGGAGGGATGGAAGGGAGAGAGAGAAGGAGAGAGAAAAGGAGGGAGGGAAGGGAGAGAGAGAAGGAGGGAGGGAAGGGAGAGAGAGAGAGAAGGAGAGAGAGAAGGAAGAAGGGAAGGGAGAGAGAGAGAGTCTAAATGGAGGTCTCCATTGGATTCCTCCCCTCAGAGCTTGGGGAACCCCCACAAAAGATGGGGAGGAAAGATTTTAGGAGTCAGAAGGGATGGAGGCCACCAAGAGAACATGGCTCACGGAATCAACTAAACAAAACTCAAATTGGCTCACAGAGACTGAAGCAGCAAGCAGGGGGCCCTCATGGGCCAGCACCAGGTCCTCTGTGTCTATGTTACAGCTGTTAGCTTGGTGGTTGGTGGCACTGCTAACAGTGGGATCCAGTGGGTCTCTGACTCCTTTGCCTGTTCTTGGGACTCCTTTCTTCCTATTGGTTTGCCTTGTCCAACCTTGAGATGAGTGAGGGCCTTTGCTTTGTCTTGTCATATCTTGCTTTGTTGTGTTTGGTTGTTGTCTCTTGAAGGTCTACTCTTTTTCTAAAGGAAAAATGGAGGGAGAGTGGATCTGGGGGAGAGGGGAGGTAAGGGTAGTGGAGGGAGGCGAAACTGTAGTCAGGATGTATTGTATGAAGAATCTATTTTCAATTTTAAAAATAGATTTAAAAAGAAGTATGACTGTCTACAAGACTCTGGGACATTAAATTAAAAATTGGCCGGTAGTGGCACACGCCTTTAATCCCAGCACTTCGGAGGCAGAGACAGGTGGATTTCTGAGTTCGAGGCCAGCCTGGTCTACAGAGGGAGTTCCAGGACAGCCAGGGCTAGACAGAGAAACTCTGTCTCCAAAAAAAAAAAAAAAAAAAAAAAAAAAATTAAAGATTAATTAGCACAATATACACTATTGAGAATGAAAATTTTAAGATCACTGAAAAACACAATCTAGGGGCTAGAGAGATGGCTCAGCGGTTAAGAGCACCGGCTGCTCTTCTGAAGGTTGTAAGTTCAAATCCCAACAACCATATGATGGCTCATGACCATCTGTAATGAGATCTAATGCCCTCTTCTGGGGTGTCTGAATACAGCTACAGCAAGTGAGTGGGGCCGGAGCAAGCAGGCCAGAGGGAGCAGGGCCAGAGCAAGAAGAAAAAAGTGTCTGAAGACCGCTACAGTGTACTTACATACAACAAATAAATAAATCTTTAAAAAAAAGAAAAAAGAAAAACAAAATCTAAGAGTCTTTTAAGGAGCCAGCTTTGGGGTGTGTGTGTGTGTGTGTGTGTGTGTGTGTGTGTGTGTGTGTGTGTGTGTGTGTGTGTAGAGCCCAGGGCTATGGGCACTCAAGTGAGCATTCTGCTCTGAGCTACACTCCCAACCCCTGTATTACTTTTTGATGAGAGAGAATTCTAGGATTGGTTTCACTCTCAGTGCAAACACAAGAAAATAAAGGTATTAGGGATGGAAGGCATTCCTCGAGAGTAAATTATTTATTTACCTGTCATGTGCAAGGCCCTGGGTTCAATCTCCAACACAACGATGAAAAGAAAAAAGAAGGAAAGAAAGAAAGAACAAAAGAAAGGAGACCTTCTGAAAATAAAAAGCAGTCATTTAAATATATATTATCATATATAAAGTCATATATATTATATACAAAAACCACATATGTAAATGAAATGTATTTGCATTCATTTTGACACAGTAAATTAGCATCACATGCATTAGTTTTGAAAATTGAGCAGTAGCTGCTTAGAAATATGTAATTAGTACTATCCATTAATAAGACTACTCAGCATAATAAAAACCCAGCCCCAATGCTGAGTCGGAGGCAGAACAAACTGTCCTATTCAACCCACATCCTTTCAAATCAGAGCTTAGCTCACCAGTGATAATGGATGCTCGGTGCCCACGGCCACTGGCGCTTGAGGCTCAGCCACCGACTTAGGAAGCCTTCACCAAGAGGGTGAAGAGGGCCCTGGCTCTCATCATTGCCCCTCAATGCCCCCACACTCTGCAAGTTTCATTTGCATTTCTCATCCGGTTGCATCTCACTCAGCTCCTCATGACGATTTATAGTAAACTCTGCAAAGCCTTGGCTTGTGTTATGTTATGAAACCTTTATGAACAATCAATGGTATTCCATTGTCTGGAAGGGCTGTTCCTCACCAACTTGTCAGGGAGTGGGGGGCTCCAATCATTCCCAAATCTAAGGGGGAGATTTGAAATGCAAGACAGTTTCATTTTCTAAGTTAGAGTCTAATCTCTTTTCATTTTCTAAGCTGGGGACAAATACATAGAAACTTCTGTTTTTTATGGCATTTTGCTGTGCATGGTACACGCCTCTTATCTCGGTGCTAAGAACTGAAAGTGGGAGGATCCAGGCATTCAAAGCCACACTAGGCAAGAACACCACATTCAAGCCCAGTATGGACTGAATGAAAGCCTATCTCGATTAATTAATTAGTAAAGCTTTTCAGAACCCGAGACCTGTGCAAATGAACAGGAAAGAAAAGCAACCACAGCTTGTCTTTTTTCCCCCATGTCCTCAGGGGCTGCGCCCCAGAACCACACAGCAGCTTCCAGACCATGACCAACCCAGAAAGCTGACCTGCCAATGCAGCTGATCTCTGAGAAGAGGAGACAGGTCTGAGGGGTTAAGCCAGAAGAGAAGGAAATTGTGCCGGTGCCCAGAAGACACACCATGCTCAAGAGCTCTGACCTCTTAGAGCTCAAAATTCATCACCCACCCCTTCCTACTCAGGGCTTTGTTAGAGCATCACATTCAGAGAACTAACAAACAGTTACTTAATCATAGCCAGCAATGCAGTCTCTTCTCCTCTGCTTCCATGTTCAGAAAACTCCAACTCAAAGCGTTGCCATGGGGATTGGGTGAGTTAACGCCTGAAAGTGCTTTAGTGGGGCCAGCGCACATGCTTAACAAGCACCTGTGCTTATCACTGTAGGGCTCTGGGCCAGAGAGTGAGAGTGCACGGTAAGGAAAGGGGCTTTCCCTTTGGTATGGCCGCTAGAGAGAATGGTGAGGGTCTAGGCAAGGGAGTGGGGGCCGGCATGCTGAAGGTATGGACGACAGAGGTGAGAAAGGACAGTAAGAGGGTTTGGTGCTCCACTGGACGTGGGTGGGGCAGGAAGAAGAGCTGCTGGAGGGGTGTGCAAAGGGCGAGAGAGTCCCAGGGATCCTGGGGTAAGCCATGGTATCATTAATTAGCAGAGATAGATGCTGTTGGGTGGGGAGCAGGTTTTTATGGGAAGATAATGAGTTTAATTGAACTCTGCCATGTTGGTGGTAACACGGTATCAGTTGGTATCAGATTGATGAGTCCAGAACAGAGAAGGCAGGTCTACTGGAGATAGCAGTGTCTATTAGAGATGGCAGTGTCTGCCTGCTGGGGATGATACAAGTGTTTGTGCCTAAGTGTTGGGGGTAAATGAAGCTATTCGTACCACTTAGAATACTTGGGACTCTAATTGAAGAAATCTTAAATGGCTGAAACACTAGTCATGAGTTCAGAGAAATGAAAATATCTAGAGGTAGGATATTGATCAGGCTTTCATCTGGGGTTCCAGCCTTCCTGCTCTAATGTGGGCATAGTCAATGTCTGTGGTGCTTCCTCCACTGGCTGGAGGCCAATGGCACCATAAGCCCTAGGTTCATGCCCCATATGTATGTATATATATATAAACATGTATATATGTATATGTTATATGTGTTACATCAAGTATATGTACATATTATAAAAATATTTTAATGCATATTACATAATTATACATTCATATATAATTGGGAATTGAACTCAGGACCTTTGGAAGAGCAGTCAGTGCTACGTCTCCAGCCCATTACTTTCAGTTCTTAAGTTGGTTTGAAATGTTCCTTTAGAATCTAAATCTGTTAAACCTCCCCACCCAACAGCATCTATCTCTGCTAATTAAGGATACCATGGCTTACCTCAGGATCCCTGGGACTCTCTCGCCCTTTGCACACCCCTCCAGCAGCTCTTCTTCCTGCCCCGCCCACGTCCAGTGGAGCACCAAACCCTCTTACTCTCCTTTCTCACCTCTGTCGTCCATACCTTCAGCATGCCGGCCCCCACTCCCTTGCCTAGACCCTCACCATTCTCTCTAGCGGCCATACCAAAGGGAAAGTCCCTTTCCTTGCCGTGCACTCTCACTCTCTGGCCCAGAGCCCTACAGTGATAAGCACAGGCGCTTGTTAAGCATGTGCGCTGGCCCCACTAAAGCACTTTCAGGCGTTAACTCACCCAATCCCCATGGCAACGCTTTGAGTTGGAGTTTTCTGAACATGGAACTGGGAAATTGGAGGCATTTAGGAAAGAGGCAGGAACAGGATTTGAACCCACACGACACAGTCCTCAACTATCCAATCACGTAGCATCTTCCCATCTCTGGGTTCTCTTCAGATCATATAAATCCCTGTCCTTTTAAGAAGTCTCCAAAGGCTTCCTCATTCTGCGTACAAAGATCCACAAGCCATGCTTCACCCCTTCCTCCCTCTGCATGGAAGGGTCCCTTAACACTCACGCCTTCCTACAGAAACTCTGCCCTCCATCCACAGTCTTTAGCCTACATTTTGTACATTTGTGTATGTAGTCCTGTTGTGCTCTAAGATCCAGGCAAGATTTGCTTCCTACCTAGATCTTTCTAGGCATTAAAAGCTAGTAGTCTGGGCTGGAGAGATGGCTCAGCAATTAAGAGCACTGACTGCTCTTCCAGAGGTCCTGAGTTCAACTCCCAGCAACCACATGGTGGCTCACAACCATCTGTAATGGGATCTGATGCCCGCTTCTGGTGTGTCTGAAGACAGCTACAGTGTACTTATATACATAAAATAAATAAATCTTAAAAAAAAAAAAAAAAACAACCTAGTAGTCTTTGCTAGATATAGTGGCACATGCCTTTAAGCCCAGCATTCTGGAAGCAGAGGAGAGGGGTCTCTGTGAGTTTTAGGACAGCCAAGGCTACATAATGAGACCCTATATCAAACAAAACAAAACAGCCAGTCTTCACATGCCCACCTGCTTTTCATTTGTGTGAATGCGACTGCCTCCCCTATTAAAATTTAGGCTCCCTAAACTGTGAGTTACTCTACAGCAAGTCTAAAAGATGCTGGTGAACTAACCAAGTATATTATAGTCGTAGCAGTACAAAGAACAGGTACTGAGCATTAACAGGCAAAAATCAAGATAGAGAATTAACTATGGAGCTGGCCCGGTGACTCTGTAGTTATTCTGTTCTTGCAGAGGACCAGGGTTCGGTTCCCTGTACCCACATGGTGGTTCACAAACATTCTCCAGTTCCAGAGGATCAAACATCTCCTTCTGACCTCCTGTGCACCAAGCACATACATGGATGTATACACACAAGCACATAATAAAATATAATAAATCTAATAAAAAATGTTAAGAGAACTGACTATACCTAAGGATTGACCTGGGAATATTAGAAGTTATTTACAGCTTCCAACACTTAAAAAGTGAAAAAAAAAATTTTTAAAGTGTTAAAATAGATAGATAGATAGATAGATAGATAGATAGATAGATAGATAGATAGATAGATAGATAAAATTTTAAAAAAAGCTCCTGAGCCTGCGATCACCAAACCAGATAAATCCTAACAATAACGTATAAGACAAGCAATTGGGGGAAGATAAAGTATACTGATAAAAGACAGCAAGGCCCTGCTCCTATGCAAAAGTTACTAGGAGTCAAGGTGTTCTCAAGAAAAGAGTCAACAAATGTCTTGGCAGTGAGTTGGGAAAGTCAAACTCAGTTACCGCAGTATTATCGTAGACGGGAACTGGCCTAGTAGGCCAGTCTTCTCAAACGACTCCGCTTATCTTGATGTGCCCCCTGAGGGGAATACAATGTTTCTCTTATCTTGATGTGCCCCCTGAAGGGAATACAATGTTTCTCTGCCTTTGACCTTGATTACCATGGGGAATGGCCTTAAATGGGATTTTTTTTTTTTTTTTGATGATAGATAAAACATGTGTTCTGATGGCGTCACACAATGTGAGCCTGATCCTCCAAGGGTTTAAGTGTTTAGTCATTCTACGGCCAGCACAGACTCATCCCTTTCTGATGAAGCTATGTTTATAAATATGGCTGATTGTGGAGTATTTCCCAAGATACCGAGTCTTCTTTGCTTTATAATCAGTTAGTCATATAACACAGAATCACCACAGTTGGTAAAGATGCCCGCTAAGGAAAAAGACAGAGAATGATGGTCTCTAGTATTCTAAATGTAAATAGTTCTGAGCTGCTGATAATGGGAAAACCTTGCTATGATGAGGACTTTCTGAAAGAGCTCTGTGTGGGTGCACCACGGAAGAGGAAACAGCCTGGGGTACAATGCTAGAAGCAAAACACGATTTACAGATCATAAGAGTTTGATTATTAAATGCCTTTCTTCCCGGGAAAGCAATGGCAAAGAAGGATGGGACTCTAATTAACAAAGGTGGCTTGGTCCTCATCAAATAAACAGGCGCTGTACTGCACAGGCCCAGAGCCTCTAAGTGTTTGGGTTTGGTTTGGCTTTGTTTTCCCCCATTTATATTGGATGAACTATTCTCCCTTGACTTTTTATTACATGTTTACTGCGATCACACCATATATCAAGTGTGTTACAGGGAGACCTAGTGTCAGATTAATACAATCTTCCCAACTTTAATCTCGTGTTCTTTTATAAATCAGAATGCACTACACTGAGTCTCTATGCCTTCCAATGAAGCGGAAATATTTCCCTTCGTGTGATAATTACAACCCAACCTACAAATAAACATCTGGAATTATGAAATCAAAATTATAGAACCAAAATTATCAAGACACAAGCATTCTCAATTAGGCTAGCCACTTCTGTTTTTCAAATTAACCTATAAGATTTTTTTTTTACATAATCTGTTCTTTTGTGATCCAAATATTTGAGTGACACTTAGTACCTAGGACACCCATGGCTAGTTCACAGGAGAGAGAACATGAGAAACTAGGATGGTACATCATATTCTTTTCATTAAGAGGTACTCTTGAAAACATCCAGAGAATCTAAAAGAAACACGGGATCTAAGAAAAATGATCTCACATAATTCAAATTGAAAGGATTAGTTGGGTTTGGGGAGGCCTACCCTGAAGAGGTAAACAAGACATCCTTTTGTTGAGACAAAATGGAAACAGATTCTCACTACAGAGTCTAACCTAGACCATCTACATTTGACGTTTTGATAAAGTTCACCACGTCAACCAGTGAGCGCAGGGATCAGAAGACTCAGATGCAGCTTCGAGGAGCCCTCTTTATAGCTGAGATGATGACATAAGTCCCCAGAAACCCCTTCCATTCAGAAAAGCAAAGCCTCCAGCTCCAGGACTTGATTTTCTTAGCTTGGCTGCTACCTTAGTATACAAGCAATCCTTAGAAAGAGCAAGGACACAGCCACGTGTTATTTACAACTTCATCGTACTCTCTTAAAGTGTTGTAAGGGCAAAGGGATGATGAAAAGTTCCGCGTGACCACAAGGTATCTTGATATAAAAGGATGGGGAGGTGCCAAGCAACTGTCTCTAACTCCATACTTGACCAAAACTAAAGAAATTCCTCAATTCTGACCAATTTCGGCAAATAAGTAGCCAGGTTAGAAATGGTGTTAATACGGGTTTATATACCCCAAGCCCTGGATGGCAATGAAGTTGTCATCCACCCATCTGGTTGGCCAGGCTTGTTTTACAAAGGTTAATTACACTCCCATCAGCATATATAAGTTAACATTATCTTCCCTCGGATAATGATAGCATTTTGCATGCACTAAGTAAAACAGGAATTAAGAAAATTCCAATGGCTTACTAAGATGATAAATAGTGAGCCAGTTTAAGGAAGAGCTCTCCAGGGTGTGCGGAAAAACCTGCGGCTGAAGGCAAGCTCTCAGGATGTGGAGCTCTGTGCAGGCATAAACAGGAAACCCAGCAGCTTGCGCTGGGACTGACAGACAGGCTTGGAATGGCTTCTCTGAAGCGGGCACAGTATTTGACCCTTGGCAAAGGCAGAAGTGCTCATGCTTATTACATTTTATTTTCACATCTGTACCGTCCCTGTCCTCAAAATCCAAAGCCTTCTGAGACACCTATGAAAAGTACCAGACACAAAACAACCACAACATTAACTTCATAGTAGAAATAACAGAGGTCTGAATGATATTTTCATTGTCCCCAAGCTACCTTAAAGAACTGTTGTCAGGGCAGAGTTTCAAACCCTAACAAGGGTATTTGTCCCAAAGAAGGCTGTCACGGGCCCTTGTCTATGATATGAGCATCTCGGTACACAGGAAGCTCACACACCTTTCTAGGACAATGCATTTTTCTTTAAACTTAAACATAAGAGCCAAGGCTTTGAATCTCACATGCTAACACAGGAAGACCAACATCCCTGCAAAAGACAGGAGATCGGAACCTGCTCATAGCAAGTTGGTCAAAATGGTCCCATTTATCCCAACTGTGACACCCAAAATGCCCCAGGATAGAAGAGAGCAGTCCAATTTGATGGTGCTAACAAAGCATCCACGCTAATCCTTCACTGGGGACATTACATATCAGTAAAATTCAGCTTTGCATCATGCCAAATGACATTGCTCAGTACCATCATGATCTTACCTCAAAACGAAGGCTATTTCTGCAGAAAACGAGGTTGACAGATCGTGTTTCCTTAAATGTTTGAATTTACTCAAAACATAAACACTCCTTTTTTTAAAAGCTTCATTAAAAGCTTAATTTATGGTCATTTAAATGATACAAAAAATGATAAATTTTTTTGTTTTGGGTTTGAGTTGGGTTTTTTTCCCCCTAAAATAAAGTTTCTCTGCATAGCCCTGGCTGTCCCGTAACTTGTTCTGTAGACCAGGCTGACCTTGAACTCACAGAGATCTACCTGCTTCTCCTTCTCAAGTGCTGGAATTCAAAGAGTGTGCCACTACTAACACCTGGCAAAAAATTACTTTTAAAAGCATAAAAATTAAGCCAAAGGTGACATAAAATGGTGTCTCAATAAATCTGCTTACGTGGAAAATAATTATTAAGCTTGCATCTGTGAGAGTTTTTTTCAGCTTTTACTAGACCTTAAATTTTAGGACAAATGAATAAGTAGTATGCTATTAGTATCTTATTTGCTCAAGTATATTATCATAGAGAAAGTCTAGTGATTATGAACTGAATACAAGGATAGTTTTCTAGATTCTTCTTTAGTTATCAGTTAAACGGAGACCCTTCATGTTAGTCTTGTTATCAGTGGCTGAAAACAAACCTTTAACAATAGGGTCTGTGCATCTGGAATGAATAAGCATGTGCCATAATGAGGTCAACGGAAGAAGACAGCAAAGCGTGGGGCTCTCACTTATGTATATTAATCCTGAATAGACAGGGCCTGATATCACCGTGCCTCGGAGGAAGAAAACAAAGTCATTACCACGCAAACATCCCCACTGAGGAGCCAACGAGACTCAGAGGCTCTGTCTGCAGAAGGAGATAGCAGCCCTACCTATCCATCCATTCATCCATCCATGACACACCCCCATCAGAGGAGAGGGTCTGCTTTCTGTTTATTATTGGGTGTGGAGCAGAGAGTTACAATCGACAATCCTTAAGGCAGAACAGGGGCAAGTCTCCATCCTTCACTTGGCTAACTTATTATACTCCTTCGTTTTCCCCTAGCACTGAGTGCCTGAGCCCAGTACAACAGGAGTTTATAAAGGGTTGGTCTTGGCTGGAGAGAGAGCCGAGCACCTCAGCTGTGACACAATATAAACTTCACTACATGAAATCCAGGAAGTTGGTGTAAACAGCTTTTAATAGCAGCGAACATTTGCCCCTTTTGTTTAGACCATCTGGATGTCCCATTGTGTTCAGTCAACACTCAGTGCCGCCGCCGCCGGGTGACAGTTGATATATGTTAAGTACAAGCAAAGTGTCCCGGCCCACTCTGGGGACCTTAAAGGGAACTTTTCAGTGTTTTGTGGAATATTCTGTCAGATCGCCGAGTCGCCTGCATCCTTAATGGCTGCGTGCCAAAGTCCTCTGGCCTTTTTTATTATTATCATTAATATTATCAAAGGAGAGTTTTGCTTTGACTGTTTGAAAGGTTAGGAAAACTATGCCAAAGTTCTTCCAGGCAGCCTGGAGAGCTTGGGCTGACAGGAATCATTTTCAATATGGAGGAATGAATAAAGAACTCTTGGGATCCTAGGAGATTCCAGGCTTTGCTTGTTTAACATGCAGAATGACTGACAAACAAGCCATTAAAACACCACCACAGAAAGCCTCGCCATAAGCATAGGCAGCTGGCTCTCAGAAAAGGAAAGATTATTCCGGAGTGCGTGTCCTCACCTGCACAGCCCCTGCACGAGGCTCGGAGCTGTGCACATGCGCGTTTGCTTTCTCATGCAAAGTGGCCTCGCGGCTCATCCTGATGTGGCATGCCTCAGACTTACTCAAGTGAGAAACGCCACTACAAAAGGGGAGTGCCATCTAGATGAATGGTACTCTGTACAGAGATTACCCAAGCAGAGTTGGTACCCTGAACTGAACGAAAAGGCTTAGAAATCTGTCCCGGCTCTCTCAGCCGCTGGTTCTGGAACATCTGTGGCCTGCTTAACAGTATGCTCCTAGACGCTTCCCACCCATGACTGTCACTGCTGCCTGGGTGAGTCTTCCCTCTGGAAGGCAGCCAGGGAGGGGGCACAGAGTGCTGGAGAGGAAAGCCCAGGTGTTTTGTTATGTCATTTTAAAAAATGGTTGAGTAGACAGAATTTCACTTTGCTATCGAAGATGTAGAGACTAGATAATGAACGTGAAACCACTTGATCTCCGATTAGTGCCCTGAACGAGGTATACCGAGCCTTCAGAAGCTGGAGTCCTGCCAAAGCTCAACGGACAGCAGAAATGAGAGGCAGAAATTCTGTAAGTGAAATCTCTATGACACTGGACGCCAGCACCTCCACTGTTCCCTCGCTTTCCTTGTCTTGGGTGCATTAAACAGGTAAAGAAAAGCCTACAGGAAAGGCTAAGTGAGGGGTGAAAGTCGCGGATCTGGGAGGTGGAGCTACAATCACGTTGGATTTCTTCTGAGGAGTCAATGTACACACAAAATAAATAGTCCAATACAGTCACAGCTCGGCCCACGCTGGCTTAGAGCCCTAACTGAAATTCTGACCATGTGAGGCTGATATACTAGCAAATAAAATCTTACAATAAGCTCGCGAGGCCAGCCTGGTCTACAGAGAGAGTCCCAGGACAGCCAGAGCTACACAGAGAAACCCTGTTTCTAAACAAACAAACAAAAAACTTACAATGGTATTTTTTAAAATACAATAATGAGGCTGGGGGTAAATCTCAGTGGCAGAGTACGCCCCAAGCATGCTTGAAGTCCTGGATTCAATTCCTATCACTGTAAAAAAAAAAAATGTTATTTAATAAATAAATAATTTACTTTGGTGGAGAAATCTGTATGCCGTTGAACAAATCCCACCAAAAAGTCTAAGTACAATTTGTGGCTTAGTTAACATAAAAACAAACTTCTAATATGTGCCTTAATCACTTCATCTTTTATTATAGAATTGAACAATAAATCCTATTCAATAGTTCAAAAGACGACACAAGGAAAATCATTAGAGATGTATTCTTTATTATACCCGATGGATAAAATCAGCACGTGTATCATCATGTAACTGAAGGAACGGCTACCAAGATAATCATGAAAGTGCTCAGAACAGCAGTTGGCACTTTACAGAAACAGAGTAAATGTTCACTGAACCAATAAAAGACTTCTTAAAGGATTCCAGAGAACTGCACAACAGTAATTCTGACTTTTAGCAAACATCAAATACAATTGTCCCAGAAATTACACTGTCCGTGTCTAACCAAAGAAACAGCAGTTAAGTTTGTTTGTTTGTTTGTTTGTTTGTTTAAAAATGTGGCTACTTTTCATCAAAACTTCACAGATTTCAAAGGACAGTGCAGAAAATTGGACTAAATCATCATTGATGTTTAAAGACTTTTTACATTTATTTGTTTTGGGGGGCTGGGGCACGCACATGCCACTCTGTACACCCCTGCGGAAGTCCAAAGATAACTCTCAGGAGTCGGTTCTCTCCTTCCACCATGTGGGTCGCAGGGTTTGGCCTCAGCTCAAATTGGGCTTGTCACTGTCACCTTTACCCAGGGAGCCAGTACCCTGGTCTTTAGTTCTCCTTGTGTCTTCTGGATGATGCTATGTGTGCTTCTGTATTATTCATCATTTCACTGAAAATACCCTATCTTTCTCCCCTTTTCAGAAATAAAACACAATTTAAAGCATATTGTCCTGAGGAATAACTATAGTGAATTCTTTTCCATTCATGTTTACCTCTATCAAACTAAGCTGGATCCAAAATAATATGCGCCATATGATGGGTCTAAGCAAACCATGTATGTGGTATGCTGTGCCCACAACCACGGCGTCTCCATTCTTCCAGCTCCGTGCCCCTCCAGTCAGGGGACTGGGGGTTCTTTCCCTTGAACCTAAGACCCTTCTTTACCCTGCTTCAGCCAACGGTGCAGGAGCAATGTGACTTCCAAGGATGGAACTGTTCCTGTCATACTTCTGCTTACTCGTGCGGAACATTCCCTGTTAGAGCCCAGACATCAGCCTGGAGTGACCCACACTGCCCGTGGCTGTGGCCATGGCCAGCCCATGCGCCAGAGCTCCAGGGGAGTGCCTAATGACTGTGCAGAAAACGACAGCCATCCGAGCGTCGAGCTGAACACAGGATCTCCAGGCTTCATCCTCTGCTCCAGGTGAGGCCACCCAGGGCAGAGGAGCACAAATCGGACTACAGAATCACCAACCATCCATCCTTCTTATAGACCATGGTTTTGCAGAATGGAGAGCAGAAATAATTTCTAGGATTATTTCCAGCACTCTTCAAAGGAATGTGTATGCTAATAAATGCATAATACTTTGTTTAAGTGGTATGTAAGCGTAATTACTACTTATAGGATTTAAGAGTTATAGGTAATTTCAAGACTAAAACATGTGGTGAATACCCTGTTCTCATCTGCAAAATGCAAAGAACAGTTTATTTTTCCTCTGCCTTCTCCAAGCTAAATATAATACAGATCCTATGAAATGACAATATGGCTTCAAATCAGAAGACCTATTAAAATAACGATATCAGCTGAGTAAACTCAGCCACAGATTTGTTTTAAAAAAAAAAAAAAAAAAAAAAAAAAAAAAAAACGATAAGACATTGTTCCTAGGACCTAAAACTTAGTTATTGATCAGGTGAAAAACACAAACGGAAAAACACTTGTAAACCATCAATCATCCTTCAGAGAGTTCAGATTCTAATGCACACATGCAAACTTACCATTTCAAAGTCTAGCAGTTAGCTTCAGTTAGATACACGCTCAGAACATTGTAAATAATACATTTATAAATTCATTAATCCTTTTTAAAATTCCGGACTAATGAAAAACAGTGCATGTTTAAACCGCTACTTTGGCAGCAGGGGACTGGATTAGATGACCTCTTATAGTCCTTTCAGGGCCCGCGAATCTGCAGAAGACAAGCTGCCCTGTTACCCGTAGACACCAGATCACAGAGGACTCAAGCAGCTAATTTCACTTATTTAAATTCCATGCTTGATACGAAAAATGAAAAGGCCTGCTTTGATGCCTGTGTTAATGAACTACTAGCTCAATAATATTTCAGAATACTATCAGTGTAAAGATTACTACTTTTGCAAATGCTTGGATGTTATTTGCCTCTGGGTTTACAAATTACTACTGAGTATTTCTAATTTTTCAAATGCAGGCATCTTCGAAGAGTCCCAAGGAAAAGTGCAATTATAAATCAAGAGAACGCAAATCTCCAAGAGAGCATATTACTAAATAATCATATTTTATGCTGGTTCCAAAAATAACTGGTAAAAACATTTCTTAATCACATTGAAGATATATCACTAAGAGGGATTTTTTTTTTTTTAATCCTACTAAGGAGGATTTGTTTTAAGTGTTAAATGGAATCATATTAATATTCATGACCTCATCTGCATAACAGTGGGAAATGCCTTATTTGACTCCTCAATTTCCTGTATAAATATGTGTTTAAATATTTGCTATTTTGAAAGCAAAAACACCAGCCCACTAGACTCTCAGAAAACTGAAACAGAACATAAAGAGGAAATTTTTGTCAGATGGGGTCGTGGGAGCAAGCCAATGACTCAAACCGTCTGAACCCTAACACGTAATGCCACCTAGTTTTTTAAAAAAGTATAGATGCTAATTCTGCTGATGAAGATATTGTCTTCCCCCTCTTGTGCCCTGTTCATTATGCAAGGCTGCAGAATATGAAGCGTGGACGTGAGATCCGGGCCATCTAATGATCTCCCACACCTGCTCATCTGGTACAATTTTAATTAACACTCCAAGGAGGTTTGTCAAGAGTAATCAAAAACATTGTCGCTTATAAAGCTGTGGCAAGAAATCAATAGTTTTCATCAGAAAAGGTAAAGGCTAGCATAACTGAGCCATTTAATTGCTTCATTCCAATAAACAAAAACTGCACATTTTAATGACTTGATTCGGGAGATCAATATCCAACCGCATATTGCATTAAGCAGCAACATGTGGTGGGATATTCGGAGTCATTTCCATTCCGCAAGCTGCATTGCCTCTTCTTTATTTCATCCCGAGTGGCAATTGGTTGCTGCACCTCCGAGGTGCTATGATTTATTTCAAACGAGTGACCTCTGGGGCTGTAAGACTAGAACGGGTGACTAGTTCTCAATGGTAAGCTACTGGCACTTGACAAAGAGCCTGCGGCAGAATGGATTTACTTCTCTTTTCCTCAATCATCAACAGGCGCTGCCCTGACCCCCGTTCTGACTCCTATAACAAGGGCTCCTGTCTCGGCGTGAAAAATTTACTGTCGCCTCTACTTCTCGTTGAGCTGGAGTGAGGACTTCTGTCACCTTCAGTGAGCTGAGTCCAGAGATTTAACTAAACAACAGCTCCAATTTAAAAACCACCTAAGTGTGTTTCCCATAAAGCGGGTGGCGTTCAGAAGCATCTGTTTCCAAATGGCACGATTGTCTACAAAGTAAAATCTTTGTGCTACGTTTAATTCAGAGCAACACCGAGGCCCCAAAACTCATTTATTGATGTAGTGCCAAGAAGAGTGTGAAGCACTCATTAATACTGCAGACTTGGAGAGCTATGTGTTTATTATTGGTGACCATTAGAAGTCTGAAGAAGATGGGGTACTTAAGTCATTTTGAAGGTTACTTGAAAATAGAAATTCCAACTAACCAATGAAAAATATTGTCCCCAATAGGTATAGGCTAAATCCCTCCATGTTCAGCCACAGAAATACAAAAGCATGCAAGACACAATAAAGACATCAGATTAAACAAGGTAAGCCAGCTAACACCTGTGGTGAATCTTCCCACAGACGGCTCATTTAGAATCTATTGTTAAAAGCACTTTCAACAATGACTTAAAACAAGTCCAAACAGTAACTCTCAGCATATATTATGTGGTCCACAGAAAGGGGAAAAAAAGTATAAGCCCACACTTATCTAATCACCTGATTTTTAACAATCAGCTTAAAATCATTAAGCAGTCAGGACAAATGCTTTTGAACTCCGCATCAACTACGAGGCAATTAAAAGACTGGCGTTTGACGGTTTATTCTGTCCTACTGTCGCCTTCCACAAAATTTCCACTCCCTCTTTAATTTTCAATCCTTCTGCCCTCCCTGCTTCACAGCTCCTGGCTATTGGCTTTTACAATCTGTCCCTTGGGAGTGAGGAGTTATTACCCCTGTCGATGGAAGAGAAAGGGATGTTATTCCCTTGTCACCCTCATCGGCTCCAGCAGATTCCAGGCGCTGATGGATAGCCTTCATTGGGGAAAGGCGGACGCAGCATGGTTAGTCCTCGGGCTTGTCAGATCCGTCTACCTGTACCACCGGTATTACTTACTGGAGTCACAGTGATACTCCTTGCCCCTGGAGTCAACAGAAAGACCCTAGAGTCAACACTGCACAGGGCATTCTGCCACTGTGGGGAAAATGTTACAACACTGTCCAAGTGCCATAGCAGAGGGGACTCTTGGGCTCCTGTGCCTTTACATCCTAGACACAAAAGCAGGTGGAAGTGCTGGAGTGAGCCCCTTCAGAATCAGGCCTTTGAAGATGAATACTGGGATGAAGAGAAACCTGAGAAAACGAACTAAAGGTGGTTGGAGATGGGCTGCCAGCGCGGGAGATGCCCGACTGTATACTCTCGTAATTCTGCATCCTTTGAACCCTCTCGCTATGGTCCACAGTTGCATCATGACCTAGAAACATGGAAACCTCTGCCTGAGTCTTAATCAGCAGGTGCATACGTTTATGCTCTATTTCATCCAAGACTCGAATAAATGTTTCGGCTAATTGCCAAAACCGTCATAATGTTTTCCATAGCCAGAAAATGTCAGTGTCTGGGACGGAGAAGCAGTGAGTTTCCATCCTAAGAGATGTCTGGTCAAGCTCTGTTGGGGCTTTTTCAGGGGAAGGTACAGCAAGTTCTTCATTCTTTCTGCTTGCGACTTGCACCTCACATCTGTGTGTCTCCTCCCCTGCCTTCACCCAAGGCGGCTAACCAATGGGCATCAAGAGGTCACTGCACATGGTACCCAGGCAGAGTTGCCTGCTAAGTGAAACCTCAGGCCCTGCTGAGGTTAGCGCTGCTCACCACAGGTAGTGCAGTGAGTGGAGAGTCTTGTCACACGACCCTATCAATGGGAGGGGAAAAAAACAAACAACAGCAACCACACACTTCTGGGCCTGTACCTTGGACAGTTTTATTTCTGTGTAAGTTATCTGTAGGTACAGGTCTCAAACACTCACCCAATGCTTAGAGCCAAATGTCCCCAGTACTCATATCCTAGGAGAACCAAGCCAGCAGCACACGGTGAGATGATATCTAGAGAAAGGGCCATTAAGAACCACACAGGTAGGTTCAGGCTGGGTGATCAAATGGATTACCAAATGACTAGCTTTCTGAGCTTTGTAGACACCAGAATTATGGCTAACTGTGAGCTGTGTCTGACACTGTAGGACCCTAGAACATGCATTAAAAAGAGGAGAAAGGAGCCGGGCAGTGGTGGCGCACGCCTTTAATCCCAGTACTTGGGAGGCAGAAGCAGGTGGATTTCTGAGTTCGAGGCCAGCCTGGTCTACAGAGTGAGTTCCAGGACAGCCAGGGCTACACAGAGAAACCCTGTCTCGAAAAACCAAAAAAAAAAGAAAATAATAATAATAATAATAATAATAATAATAATAATAATAATAATAATATAATAAAATAGAAGAAAGGAATGTGAGCAAAATGACAGAGAGTTCTAGTACATTCCTTTTGTACTCCTCTGGTGCACACACTTGATTCTGGAAACTACTAGTGGCTGGTCTAGAATAAAGCTACAAAGGGCAGCCAGACATCAGGGACAGGATGACACAGGGAAAGGGAAAGAATTTTGTGACCACCTGGTTTATTAACGAATAGGGAAGCATCTATCGTACCTGTCTCAAATTCTTCTTCTTTTTTAAATTATATTTTTAAAGATTTATTTTTAAGCACATTGAAGTTTTGCCTGCGTGTATGTCTGTGTGAGGATGCCAGACTCCCTGGAACTGGAGTTATAGATGGTTGTGAGCTGCGATGTGGGTGCTAGGAATTGAGCCTGGGTCCTCTGGAAGAGTAGTCTTAATGGCTGAGCCATCCCCGCAGCTCCCTGAAACTCTTGTGAGAGTCTAGGATTGGTACTTTCACAGAGAGGGTGTGGCCTTAGCACGCTGATGGTAACTTCTCAGTGTAATTCACAATCCCATTTCCTGAGTGCCCTGCTATCCGAAGATACCAGGGAAGAAAGAAGCACAAAAGGGCTGCATGTGTGGACAAGGGGTTAGTTTTTGCTTGAAATACTCTCTGAAAGAAGTTTTAAATTATAGGGTAAACATTTTCAATATCGGAAAAGTCATTGTAAAGAGCTTCTTCCTCATGGCCTGATGGCCACTCCCTTTCTCTCATAGTTTTTACTTTGTGAGGAGAGTTAGTAATGTCACAGAGCACAGACTACACCCAAGTGCTTACACCCAGTGACCATACTAGAGTGTCTCGTGCAGAGGCTAGACCCCACTTCCCTCGGTCCCCATCCCTTTCACTCCTTATCCCTGCCGCTCAAGCCCCACCCACCAACCCCCTATAAGGTCAATAGTTCCAGAATCTTCGGAAGTGTCAGGTTCGTTACAGTCTCACTTGTAAGACCTGAGTCAGGAAGACACAGAAACAAGCCCTCTCCTCCTGAATGGTGCCTTGAATTCCAGAGTCACACTCTGTAATGCCAGCCACAGCTGTAATTCAAATTTTCTCAAGTTCTCAACGAGTGAAAATTGGCTATGTTTTATTATATAAAAATATGCTTGAAGCAACTATTGACTGATGGAAGAATTCGCCTCTCCCAAGGATGAGCCCCCTTATTAGCTGTCTAATGCAGAGTAGCCAGCTTCGAAACCATATACACAGAAACAATAAAAACATACGTAGCTGGTTCTGTTTATATATATTTGTGCATAACAAATATAATCAAAGAAAAGCCATCAACTTAAAGGTGGGGACCATGGGAGGGATTTAAGGACAGAAAACTGGCAGAGGCTGGCAGGAAGAAAGTGAGGGGAAATTGAAGTCATTCTATTTCGATTAAAAACTGTGTAAATGTAAAATTATTGATGATATAATTTACGCTTTAAATGCAGCATTTATTTTACGCTCAGTCCATCTCAATTTGAACTATAATTTCCATTAGAAGTAGTTAATTGTGGGGGCTGGAGAGATGGCTCAGTGGTTAAGAGCACTGGCTGCTGCTCTTCTAGAGGTCTTGAGTTCAATTCCCAGCAACCACATGATGGCTCACAACCATCTGTAATGGGATGCGATGCCCTCTTCTGGTGTGTCTGAAGACAGCAACAGTGTACTCATATACATTGAAAAAGAAAAAAAGAAAAAAAAAATATATATATATATATATATTTAAAGTAGTTAATTATGGCAGTACCCTTCCCCATAACCCCAGGATTTAGGACCTAAAGCAAGAAGTAGGAAGATCAACATTTTGAAGCCAGACAGGGGAACAAGACATTGTCTGAGAAGAAAAGAAAAGGAAAGGAAAGGAAAGAAAAGGAAAGGAAAGGAAAGGAAAGGAAAGGAAAGGAAAGGAAAGGAAAGGAAAGGAAAGGAAAGGAAAGGAAAGGAAAGGAAAACAAGTCAGAGAGATAAAGAATGTGTATCAGCTGGGTAGTGGTGGCGCACGCCTTTAATCCCAGCACTTGGGAGGCAGAGGCAGGTGGATTTCTGAGTTCGAGGCCAGTCTGGTCTACAGAGTGAGTTCCAGGACAGCCAGGGCTACACAGAGAAACCCTGTCTCGGAAAAAAAAAAAAAAAGAATGTGTATCATATAAAGTAGAAAATGTAAATTCACAGACTTCAAAGTGTTATAATAATATACTTGTTATCAGTTCTTATTTAAAAGAATTATTTGTTTATGTGTATGTGTATTCCTGAGTGTATTTTGTGCACCAAGAGAATGCAGTGGTCCAAAAGAAGGCATCAGACTCCCTTAAACTGTAGTTATATCTGTTGTGAGTTTCCTCGTGTGGATGAAAAGATCCTCTGGGGGAACATGAAGGACTCTTAACAGCTAAGCCATCCCCATAAGTTATCAGTTATTTCATACAAGTTTAAATTAATTAAAATGTAAAATTCAGCCAGGTAGTGGTGGTGGTAGCATACACCTTTAATTCTAGCACTCCGGGAAGCAAAGGCAGGTAGATCTCTGAGTTCAAGACAAGCCTGATCTACAGAGAAATTTCCAGAACAGCCAGGTCTACACAGAGAAACCCTGACTTGAAAAACCAAAACCAACCAAACAAAAAATTTAAAATTTAATTTCCTAGTCATAATAGCTGCATTATAAGTACCCAGTGGCCTTCTGTGACTTGTGACTTCTGAGGGAATGGGGTAGCTGTAGAGGAACAGGTTGGAGACCTGTGAGCAGGCAGCTTCAATCCTCTTTGAGACTTGGGGATACCTGCAATCTAACAACCAAGCTAGTGTCTTACGTGGCTAGCTCTCCATGAGGACTTGTAGGACATTAGAGTCACCATAGGGATGGATTCCATTATCCCCTTGTAAACTATGTACCAGAGTAGGATTGGGAGTCAGGAACATGATGAGGACTAGGGACTAAGGGACTTGTTACACCCTGCCCTGCTTTCTTTCTTCCTCCAGGTCTGCCCTCAGACTGCCTAGAGCTGTCTGTGAAAGGAGATTCTGGAAATCATCCCTCTACTTGGCCAAGCTAACACAAAAAGGGGTGGGGGCTGACCTGTGGAGCATTGTCTTGGTTATTAACTAATATGGAAGCTCTCAGCCCATTGTGGGTAGTGCCACCCCTGGGTGGGTGTCCTGAAATATAAGAAAGCAGGGTGAGTAAGCCTGGATAGCAAGTCAGTTAGCAACATTGCCCACCGGCTTCTGCACCAGTTCCTGCCTCCGGGTTCCAGCCTTGAGTTCCTGCCCTGACTTCCCTCAGTGATAAACTACAACTGTAAGCTGAAAGAAATCCTTTCCTTCCCAAGTCACTTTTGGTCATGGTGTTTGCCACAGCAACAAAAATAAACCAATGCATCTAGCATTAGGATGCCCTCTACCATGGAATCCTCTCCAAGACTGGTGCCAGATTCACGCCCTGGACACGCCAGAGCAATGAACAAAATAAACCTCTCTTCTTTATAAAGTTATCTCAGCTCAGTCAGTTCACTACAGTAATAGAGAACAGATCAATACACTGATACACTCCCCCATAGCAGCATTCTGGTTCCTTTGAATACTCCAAAACTATGAAGCTTACAAGTAAGCCTCTGAGACCCACCTATTTCCTCTGCCACTCTAGCCTTAAGATGACGTCATACACTCCATTATTGCCGGTCTAGTTATCTGTGTCCCCTTTCTTCAAAAGGATGTAAGAGCCAGGAGGGCAGTGACCTCGCCTTTTTCACTGCTGAATCCCCAGAATTAGAACAGTGCCTGAAGCTAACCTGCCTCTCACTAAGTGCGTACGTGATAATGAACAATGAATTAATGGGCAGTTGATGCATGAGCTACTTCTTTTTTCATTGTAAAATAACCTATAGTTGGGGACAGGAGAGATGACTCAGCAGTTAAGAGCACTGCTGCTCTTGTGGAGGACCAGGGTTTGATTCTCTGCATCCAATAGAATCTCACAACTGTCCGTAAATCCGGTTCCAGGTCATCCAATTCCCTCTTGTGGCTTCCTTAGGTATTACATGCATTTGGTGTGCAGACATACATGCTGCAAATTACCTTGGTGACTTCAACGAGACTAGCCTGCACGGGCTCATATATTGAATGCCTGGTCCCCAGTTGCTGGATCTGTTTAGAAAGGATCAGGAGGTGTGGCCATGTTGAAAGAGGTGTGTCACTGGGCTTTGAGGCTTCAAAAGCCCATGCCATTCCCAGCTGGTTGTCTATCTCATCTCTTCTCTCTCCCTCTCATTCTCCCTCTCTCCTCCCCGACCCCTAGAGTCTTACTATAGAGGTCACTACTATCCCCTGCCAAGTTAGCCCTGAATCTGCAGTCCTCTCACCTTTACCTCCCAAGTGCTGAGATTACTACCATGTGCCTCCATACCTAGCTGCCAAGTCAGTACTTTTAACGCCCCCAAGCAGCATCGCACGGAATTAAATGAAAATATTTATGGGGGCTGGAGAGATGGCTCAGTGGTTAAGAGCACTGACTGCTCTTCCAGAGGTCCTGAGTTCAATTCCCAGCAACCACATGGTGGCTCACAACCATCTGTAATGGGATCCGAGGCCCTCTTCTGGTGTGTCTGAAGACAGCTACAGTGTACTGTACATACATAAAAATAAAATACATAAAAATAAATAAATTTTTTTAAAAGAGAAACTATTTATGATTGGCATTAGTGTTGACATTACTCATTCACATGTTTGAGTACTGAACCCAGACTTATACATTTCCATAGCAAACCTTCAGATTCCTCAGCCTGGCTCGGCACTCATGGGACTCCATGCAAGGGTTTTATCTCAGTTTGTAACCACACATTTGTGTCTCTCATTAGCCACAAGATCAGGGCTGACAGTCATCATTCTTGTACCCACGACGACCTTTATAAATGGTATATGTGACAATAGTTTATAAAATGGCTATGCTACTTTAATATGTAATGTTGCTATGTATTTTTATGCCATATCTAAAGTTCACTTAGAGGAGCCCGGGGGTAACAGCGGATTAAGTCAGCTTTTGCACAGCAAGCAAACAACACAACAAACTGCTCAAACTCAGTATTCAATGGCAAAACACCAACTGAGTCTGAGGCTAGCCCTCTGTGCTGGGTTAGGCTTGCAAGCGCACAGATCGGGATATGGGCTGGGGAGAAGCCTGCTCCACATGTCTCTGGTCCCCACCAGACCAGTGGCTACCTGGGACACTCACAGCTCAGTGTAGGTCCCTGGAGACAAAGACCCCTTCTTGTGTGTAGCAATCTGAAGTCCCCAGCTCATGATACATCTCCCATCAGGCATTTGGTCAAAACAAGTCACATGCACACTCCCAAAATCTAGAACAGTATATCTTAGGCTTTTCTACTCTTAACCTATTTGCCCTGGACATTTTTATGTGACCTACGTATGAAGGCATATAAAATAGGAATGTAAATTAAATGTTAATAATAATAATAGTTTTAGTTATTTGGCATACATATATATAATTGTATCATTTACTTTAAAGATATAAACAATAAAATGATGTGCTTGTCTAATTTTACATTAAAAATTAAATGTTGGCTGAATGCTTGATTCTATGGGATGAGAGGCATCTTCAAGTCTTTGAAGAGTTGGTTGGTACTTTTTATTTTATGACCATGAGTGCTGAGAAGTGCTTCACGCAAATACATGACGCTAAACAAAGTTATGTTTAGAGTCATTTCAAGAACTGTTGGGCATTTTTGTCCTAAGCACAAGCCAAAATACATTTAACACTTTTTTAGAAAAGTCAAGTAAACATCTTACTGGGAGTTGTTTTGTTTTTGTTTTTGTTTTTGAGGCAGGATCTCACTGTATAGCCCTAGATGTCCTGGAACTCACTATGTATGCCTCGAACTTACAGAGATCTGCTTGCCTCCACCAGTGCTTGAGTGCCACTATTAGAAGGTGTGGCTCTGTTGGAGTAGGTGTGTCACTGTGGGTGTGGGCTTTAAGACCCTCCTCCTACCTGCCTGGTAACCAGTATTCTGCTAGCAGCCTTCAGATGAAGATGTAGAACTCTCAACTCCTCCTGCACCATGCCTGCATGGATGTTGCCATGTTCCTGCCTTGATGATAATGGACTGAACCTCTGACCTGTAAGCCAGCCCCAATTAAATGTTGTCCTTATAAGAGTTGCCTTGGTCGTGGTGTCTGTTCACAGCAGAAAAACCCTAACTAAGACAGGTGCTATGCCTGAATGTATGTCTGCTCAACACCTCTACCCTGGTGTCTTAGGCCAGGAGACAGCATTACTTCTCTTGGACCTGAAGTTACAGACAGTTGTGAGCCTCCCTGTGGGTACTGAGAGCAGCCAGTGTTGTTAACCACTGAGATATGTATGTCTCCAGAAATTTATAGAACCCAACATTCTAGGGTTGGGAAGATGGGTCAGTGGGTCAAGCACTTGCCACACAAGTGTCACGACCTGCCAAGCAGTGGTGGCACACGCATTTAATCCCAGCACTTGGGAGGCAGAGGCAGGCAGATTTCTGAGTTTGAGGCCAGTCTGGTCTACAGAGTGAGTTCCAGGACAGCCAGGGCTATACAGAGAAAACCTGTCTCCAAAAACCAAAAAAAAAAAAAAAAAAAAAAAAAAAAAAAGTGTCATGACCTGAGTTCTAACCCTTAGAACTCACATGAGGCACTGGAGAGCTTGCTGCTCTTCAAATAGTGTAATTGGTTCTCATCATCCATACCACATGGGCCACACCTGCCTGTAACTCCAGCTGAAGCACCCCACACACCTGGCATATGCTCACACAGACATATACACACAAATAAACTAGAATAGGGACTTCTTAGAGAGATGGTTTCCTGGGTAAGGAACACTTCTGGTTCTCACAAAGGATCTGTGCTCTCTTCAGACTTCTGAGGGCTCCTGACATACATGTGATACGCAGCCATATATCTTTGAAAGACACTCACACACATAAAATAAATAATTCTAATTTATTTTTTTAAAAAATCAGTAGGTGGAGAAGGAGGAGGAGGAGGAGAAGGAGGAGGGAGGAGGGAGGAGGGAGAAGGAGAAGAAGGAGGAGGAGGAAGAGGAGGAAGAAGAGGAGGAAGAGGAGGAGGAGAGAGAGAGAGAGAGAGAGAGAGAGAGAGAGAGAAAGAGAGAAAGAAAGAAAGAAAGAAAGAAAGAAAGAAAGAAAGAAAGAAAGAAAGAAAGAAAGAAAGAAAGAAGCAACAGCCACCAGAGGGTTGCAGTGCATGCATGCCCTTAATCCCAGCCTTCAGAAGACAAAAGCAACTGAGATTGAGGACAGCCTAGTCTACAGAGAGAGTTCCAGGACAGCCAGGGCTACACAGAGAAACCCTGTTTTTAAAAATCGAAGGGGGGCAGGGAGGAAAGCAGGCGAGCAATGAAATAAGAAGGGAAGACAGAAAAAGAAAACAAAGCTGGGAAGGGCAAGGAGTGAATATTTGCTGAAGAGTAATCTCAGCTATCAGACAGTCACGACCCGGAGCAACTGCATCAAAGGTAAAAGAGAAGCCAGTGCCCACCGCCAGCCTTGGGAGACTCGCTACAATTATGAAGTCACTGTGAATAGAGAAAACAAACAACGGTATTCAATGTAAGCCCGGAATTCAACATCACAAATAAGAGGCACCACTGAAACTGATTTATAATTGAGATGCTTCTCACTCCAGCAACTCTGCAGCATGTGCAGGGGTGAGGAACAGCTGGGATTTATTTGCTGTGCAAATGCATGTGGAAGAGGCCTCTTAGCATGGCTGCAAACAGAAGCGAGCTGGTGGGGTGTGTGTGTGTGCGCGCGCAGAAACAGGACAGAGAAAGGAGCCATGAGCGCACCTGAGGCAAGAGAATTAAGGGCAGCTTCTTAGCAACGTGGTTTGAACTTTTTTCTTGTCGTGTTTTTTATAGTTCAATTCAAATAGAGAAGATTATTTCAAAGTTTTCTTATGACTCCACAATAAATATCCAATCACTTCTCCTGTTTATCGCTCACTGACTATTACAAATGTAAACCTTACTATGTCGGGCCCTAAGGGAAACTCTTCCAAGGTTTCCTGATACTCTGAGTAGAAATCTTCCCTTCAGGGGTTCTCTAGAACGTCTCAGCCTGTCCCATCGGCCCTCTTCCCTCAGCCACCTCCTTCATTTCCTGTACCTATCTTTATAGATGGCGGTATTTAACTTAACCTCCTGGTCTCTGGGGTTCTACACGTGGCCCTATCCCACCCTAGAAATGCCTCCCTCCTTCGGCTGTTTTCCACTCGTCACTTCCGCTGACACCTCATCTCCTCGGAGATGCTCCTAGGAGCCAAACAGCCCCTGTCTGGAGTCCTCCTCATATGCCAACTCGTACATGAAATCTAGGACACCATCATGTCCTCAGTCCCCTGGCACATGGAGGGACCCCAAAATAATTTACTGGATGAAATTCAAGGTTGAAAGGCATCTTAAAGTGCCAACTAATTCAGGATAACTTCTTCCCGCTCACTGTACAAATAAGACACAGGCTCATTTTCAATATGTCAATTTTAAACTCAGAACATTTTTAGAAGGCACAGTTTCTGCCATTTTTACCCTAATCTTTTATCTTATATTTCTCAAAGTCTGCTAGCACTAACACCAGGGAATTGTCTCTACAAAAGAAATAGTCATCACCTCCCCATCTCTGAAGGTAGTGAAATGCAGCATGTCTCAGGCACCGGTAACAGACACCTTACTTCTGACTCTCTCATTGTTCAAATTCCAGTATTGCCATCAGCACTTCCAGTAAGGCCTCAAAAATCCATCAGCACTGCCTCAGCCAAGAAGCCCTCTTCCACTCCCACTGGTCATCGCTCTCACTGGTCATCGCTCACACTGGTCATGGTTCACACCGGTCATCGCTTACACTGGTCACTTATGGTCACTGTTCACACTGGTCACTGACCATTCACACTGGTCACTGCTCACACTGGTCACTACTCACCCTGGTCACTGCTCACTGCTCACACTGGTCATCACCCACCGGTCATTGCTCACACTGGTCACTGACTGCTCACACTAGTCCCCATTCATGCTGGTCACTGCTCACACCGGTCACTGGCTGCTCACACTAGTCACCGCTCATACTGGTCACCACTTATACTGGTCACCACTCACACTGGTCATTGCTCACACTGATGGCTACACTCACCTCTAGTACCATTAATCACAGTCTTGCAAGCAAACTATTCTGGAGCACAGAGCTCAGGGGGACTTGGTATAAGCAGCAAGTAACAGAGTCCTTTAGATTCCAGTTTATGCCAACCCTGAAATCAACACAAGCACTGGCATGCCCATGTTCCTATCTGCACCACGGGCTGCCACATCCACATGCACAGCCATTTAAAGTAGGGGGATTTTAAAGGTAAGCATAACAATAGCTCGCGTTGCAGGTACAGCACACATGTTTAACCTTCTCTACAACCATCACCATTGACATCCCCGTTTGTTTATAGGGAAACTGAGGCACAGAGAGATTAAGCAAAAAAAAAGTTCACACAGCTACGACTTGATGAGCTCAGACAGAAGGAGTGTGGATAGCCAGGCTTAGCAGCAAGCACCTTCACCCACTGAACCATCCCACTGGCCCTAAGAGGTAAAGTTTTAAATAATGATTTCACATTAGACTTGCAAGCACTTCCACATTGCCCATGTGGATAGCTCTAATTCTCTGCAAATGAAGAGGTAAATTGGGTATGATCATCACTCTCTTTCCCCTTTGACCGCTGGCTTGGGTGAAAGTAGAAGCATCTCAATGTGGCCATCAGAATTCAGGTCAGATGCTCGCAGGCTCGACAAGGTGCATCTGGAGGTAGATGCACGAGCACTGTACTTTCTATGCCCCCTTTTGAAAGAGTGCTTCTTCAGCTTCTGTCCATCAGGACACAAACTTAGCAGTATGTGGCCACATGCACCCCTGTGCACTCCAGCTCTGGGGTCAGAGTCACTAATGGGCTCCGCTGATCACTCAAACACTGAGCAAATTCTGGGAAGCTGCTGCTCTCTGATTAAAAGAAGGAAATTTTTATAAAATAAAAATATTAGCATTGTCAAAGCAGATGTGAGGTGAGCAAGACGGGTCAGCAGGTAAAGGTACTTGTTGCCAAGCCTGACAGCATGAGTTCAAACCCAGGACTCAGGTGATAGACGGAAGCAATCTAGTTATATAGGTGGTCCTGTAACCATATACACAGACACATATGCACACATGTGCATATACACACATAAATGTTACATAAGTACATAATAAACACAGCAGATATGTTTTGGTACTTGAATGTTCTTAATCAAAAAAGAAACTATCAGAGAAAATGAACAATCTAAGTGAATTTTCTGAGTGAATGCCTGGCTCTTCCAAGATCAGCTGTACTGCTCACAGTGTGCAGTGCTCACAATGAACCATGCTGACAGTGTGCACTGCTCACAGTGTGCAGTGTTCACAATGAACCATGCTGACAGTGTGCACTGCTCACAGTGTACAGTGTTCACAGTGCACCAGAATCACAGTGTGTACTGATCACAGCATGCAGTCAGTGCTCACAGGCCCTATGCTCACAGTGTGCAGTGCTCACAGTGTGCAGTGTTCACAATACACTATGCTCAGAGCATGCAGTGCCCACAGTATACCGTGTTCACAGCATGCAGTGCCCACAGTGTCACAGTGTGCAGTGCTCACAGTGTGGAGTGCTCAGAGCATACAGTGCCCACAGTGTACCGTGTTCACAGCATGCAGTGCCCACAGTGTCACAGTGTGCAGTGCTCACAGTGTGGAGTGCTCAGAGCATACAGTGCCCACAGTGTACCGTGCAGTGTCACAGTATGCAGTGCTCAGAGCATGCAGTGCTCCCAGTGTACCGTGTTCACAGCATGCAGTGCCCACAGTGCGCCACACTCACGCTGTGCAATACACACAGTGTACCAGGCTAGCATTATGCAGTGCACACCGTATACAGTACTCCGTGTACTAAGCACCCACTGCACCATGCCCACAGTGCTGATGCACCACGAGTGACATATCAGAGTTCACAAGGCCTCTCCAACACCAAGCTTCCATGATCCTGTGGTACTAAAGAGGAGTTGAAGACATAAGTTCAACGCCTGAAGACTCCAGTTCCATCTCCCAACACCGATTACATTTATCAAATGACTTTCTTCCTTTAAGCAAAGGCCTGGATGTAAACAGATGTGTTCCTTTAAGTTAGGCAATATCGCTGCTGTGTCCTTACAGATAACCATGATGGAAATAATAACACCTTCAGCAGAGGGTGTACGGATAACCTTGCCATAACTCCATGTTCTCCTGAGGGGTCTGTGAGACAACAGGTTGGATTTAGATAGTGATATCTTATCTAAAAAATGGATGGACAACAAATACCTCAGGCGATTCTCCATAAATCTCATTTCCTCTGCAAGCCTCAGAAGCTATTAATGGCAGGGAGCTTAACATTGTGTCTCCCCGATAAGAGGCTGGAGAGGATGTATGTGCACCTGTGTTAAACAGTTGAAGAGACTTGACGAATCTGGAAGACTTTAACAAGGCTCACCTTCCACCTGAGTCGCCACAATCCCCACTTTCTCCCTTTCATTTTGGTAACTAGCTCATGCATAACTTGCTGTAAGATAGGCATGCCGCCGGGCAGTGGTGGTGCACGCCTTTAATCCCAGCACTCAAGAGGCAGAGGCAGGTGGATTTCTGAGTTCGAGGCCAGCCTGGTCTACAGAGTGAGTTCCAGGACAGCCAGGGCTACACAGAGAAACCCTGTCTCGAAAAACAAAAAAAAAAAACAAAACAAAAAAAAAAAAAAAAGATAGGCATGCCACTGACAGGAAGCTTTGAAAATGAAATGCACACATAGCACAAGCTCTGGTTGGCTGCAAATAACATCAGAAGGGATTTGACACTTGAGGGTCATACCAAATACTTTATAAGCAAGGGTAGTATTTTGCCCTTCTATTTGTACAGGTACTTACTGGTTAATTTGTCTTCTTCTTCTTCTTCTTCTTCTTCTTCTTCTTCTTCTTCTTCTTCTTCTTCTTCTTCTTCTTCTTCTCCTTCTCCTCCTCCTCCTCCTCCTCCTCCTCCTCCTCCTCCTCCTCCTCCTCCTCCTCCTCCTCTGCCTCCTCCTCTGCCTCCTCCTCCTTCACTCATTTGGTAGTCATGAGAGCCAATTTCCAAAGATGGATACCACAGACAGTAGTTCAGTCAGTTACCAGGCTTGGTGACCCACTCCTGTAATCCCAGCTCTAGGGAAGCTGAGATAGGAGGATTGCTACTTTGGGGCCCATCCTAATGTACAGTGATACCTGTATGGGAAAAAGGGTGTAATCAATAATACAATTCTAGTTGTATTATTGAAGTCACTATGTAAAACAGGCTGGACTCATTCCAAGATAAATGTCCCTTTTTTGCCGGCCCCTGGTCTACTTCTCCTTAAAAAAAGACCCTAACTTTTTTTCCCTTTCTCACTTGTAATTTTCATCTAGAGAAATGAAACACGAAGTCACAACCAACAGCCACATCAACGTCTGTGAACCATACAGTTAATTCTGTGATTGGGCAGAGAAGAGCTGTACCCTACAAGGATTACAACAAGCAAATCTGGATACAGCTAACTTCCACATGCATAGAGCAGGGGGAGCATTGATTTTTTTCCCTCATGCAAATCTGAAAACCTGACTATCTGAAGTGAATAGGCAGGAACTGCAGTAGGAGTTACAGGTAGTTTGTGGTAAGTTAAAGAGGCATAGTGTCATGTCTACAGCAAGCCCCAGAACACACACATACATGGCACAGCCAAGCCCTCGGGAAAGGAGGTGAAAAGGATTATTAAAAATGTTTACCCGGGGGGCTGCTGAAATGGCTTAGTGGTTAAGAGCACTGGCTGCTCCTCCAGAAGTCACGAGTTCAATTCTCATCAACCACATGGTGGCTCACAACCATCTATAGAGGAATCTGATGCCCTCTTCAGGCAGGGGGATATATATGCAGCAGAGCACTCATACATTAAATAAATAATTCTTTTTAAAAAATGTTTATCCAGGGGCTGGAGAGATGGCTCAGTGGTTAAGAGCACTGACTGCTCTTCCAGAGGTCCTGAGTTCGATTCCCAGCAACCACATGGTGGCTCACAACCATCTATAATGAGATCTGATGCCCTCTTCTGGTGTGTCTGTAGGTAGAAAATGTACTCACAAATATAAAATAAATAAATCTTTTTAAATTTTAAAATAACAAAAACAAAAAAAAAGTTTACCCAAAAGAAGGTTAAAAAAAAAAAGGAGAAAGGAAATTTATACAAAATAAAAAATAAAAACCTGTAGCAAATATGAAACAAAGATGGTTAGTAGGCGTGTACTCAACCATAGTAAGCATCCAGTTAAAGTGGTGGAGAAAACATGGGAAAGATGCTAGCTAACAGCACTGGTGTTTAATAGCTTTTGATGCAGAATACATCCTTCTCAAAACTTTGTATAATTTACCTTTTTAAGACAGAGTCTAGCCGGGCAGTGGTGGTGTACACCTTTAATCCCAGCACTTGGGAGGCAGAGGCAGGTGGATTTCTGAGTTCGAGGCCAGCCTGGTCTACAGAGTGAGTTCCAGGACAGCCAGGGCTACACAGAGAAACCCTGTCTCGAAAAACCAAAAAAAAAAAAAAAAAGACAGAGTCTGCATATCGTTCTAGCTGTAGTGGAGTCACTATGTAAAACAGGCTGGACTCAAACTCAAAGAGATCCTCCTGCCTCTGCCTCCCGAGGGCTAGGATCAAAGACACATGCTGCCATGACTTTTAAATTTTTTAAAGATGTAGTTATTCTTTTTGTGTATATCTGTGAGAATTTAGGTATACCACATACATGCAAGATCCAGGATTACCCCCGAAGTCAGCAGAAAATGTCAACACTGATCTGTGTACGGATGTCTCTGCTTGGAATTCTATCACTTGCAAGGAAGAGGCAGGAGGGTAAAGAGTTCAAGGTCATCTGCTACTACATAGCAAGTTCTGAACTACATGAGTATAAAATGCTTTAATTAAAAATAATTAATCGCCGGGCAGTGGGAGCACATGCCTTTAATCCCAGCACTTGGGAGGCAGAGGCAGGTGGATTTCTGAGTTCAAGGCCAGCCTGGTCTACAGAGTGAGTTCCAGGGCAGCCAGGGCTACACAGAGAGAACCTGTCTCGAAAAAAACCAAAAAAAAAAAAATTAATCATAAAAATGTTACAGTTAATAATAAAATTAATAGTAATTAATCGATCAATTGAATTATTAATAAGTTTAATATCAATTAATTATAACAAATATAGAATGAGTGTATCTACCCAGTCCAACCAGCACCTGTTCTGCATTTTTCCAGTCTTGGAAACTGCCAGAACAGAAACCCTACACTGTACACTTTAGAATAGGAAATTGTTGCTTCTCCCTCTTCAGTCCTGGCCCAAGGTCCCTCACTCCAGCAACATCAGTGGTATCCCCTTACT
Source organism: Uromys caudimaculatus (assembly GCA_028551405.1). Taxonomy (NCBI): domain Eukaryota; kingdom Metazoa; phylum Chordata; class Mammalia; order Rodentia; family Muridae; genus Uromys; species Uromys caudimaculatus. The sequence continues at coordinate 51,616,206 of CM052711.1, forward strand.
GTTCCGTACCACTACTTCCCCACAGGGGGCGCTGTCGCACACCTATCTTCCCTCAGGTAAGGACTGTCCACATCTCCTAAAGTAAAAACTCTCTTTCCTCTGCTCATAGCCCCAACACAGAATGGCTGACTTCTGACTCGAGTCCTCCCGCTCCAACACCCTCTCCCCTCCCCCCCAGGCGACTACAGATTGGGAGGTCTGCAATTCACTCTCTAACACTAATGATCTGGAATTAAAGACAGCGCTCATCTGCCAAGGGCTCAGTCTCACAGGACTAGCCCCATTTCAGATGCTGTTGTGATCTGGCTCTTAACTACCCCTTAAGCCCATGTATTGACGCCTGGCTGCCAGCCGATAGCGCTGTTGGGAGGTAATAGAACCCTCTGGAGGTAGAAGCTAGTGGAAGAAAATGATATCGTAGAGTGAGTGCTCCTGAATATGAGGATTCCTCCCCCTCTCTTTTATTTACTGACAGCCACAGTATGAGCAGCTCTGCTTGATACAATGGCATCCAGCCTGGCCACAGGTTCAAAGCAATCAGCCAAACAACCATGGGCTGAAACTATGAGCCAAAGTCAGTCTTTCTCCCTTACAAGTCATCTCAAGTATTTAGACATTGTGATAAGAAGCTAGCATACACATTAGTCACAGCTAGCACGCTGTCACCGACACTTCTGACCAACAGCTTTACACAGAGGGCCCTCACGACCCTCTTGTTAGATTGATTTAATTTACTAAGACAGCAGAATTCAGAACACTTTGGCGTCATTTACCCAGTTACTACAGTAGATGTGGCGAAGGGTACACAGAGAACAGGCAGATGAGGCAGTGCATCAGGAAGCTACCTGGGAAGGATGCCAGCACTCCCACGCTCTTTCTGCAAGCGCCACATCTGGAATCCCCATCTGCTGTTCAACATCCCAGAAGCTTCTCAAACCCTGTCCTTTTGGGGTTCAATGAGAGAATGTGATTGATTACATTGGTGAGCAACTCAACTTTCAGCCCTCCCCATGCCTGATGACCAGGGTGTGGAGGGGGGAAGTGCAGGCAGGGACATGGTATGTTTCCACCAGAGAGTCACGTGGTCAGTTTCCGCTGGCAAGCAGGCTCCGGTCCTGAGGCTGTGCAGGCCACTACTCCTGAGTCCATTCAGAATTCTCATCACCCTGGGGCAGGAGAGTTGCTCAGCTGTTAAGAGCTCTCCTGCACTTGTGCAGGATGAAGACCAGAGTTCAGTTCCCAGCACCCATGATAGACAGCTCACAACCACCTGTAACTTCTGCTCCAGCAGATCCAACACCCTCTGCTGGTCTCCACAGGTCAGTGCACTCATATGTGTATACAGACAGACAGACATGCGCACGTGCGCTTACATACACACACACACACACACACACACACACACACACACACTAGTTAAGAAACTATTTCCCACTTCCTCGTCTTAAACCTACCTTCTCTGAGGACCCTTTATAGCCAACAAAGTGATTACCAATGGGGTTTATAAGAGGAAAATAGAACTATTTCTAGCTCCTGACTGTGTTTTCTTTTGTATTTGACAAAAAACGTGGGGCAGTACCAGCACCACCCCACCTATTAAAGAAGACAAAGGCAATGGCTGACTATCTATACCTGTTACTGACTTTGCCACCTGAAGCAAATTATTGTTATTACCAGGTTATCAACCCTTTAAGAATCTCATAATGGAAAAGCTAACAGCTCATTAACTATAATGACTACCAGCCTTCCAGCAGAGGGATAGCAATGGCCTGAAGCATCCTTTCACGACCCAAAGGGCTCCTGAGAAGGATGGACAACAGGAGACAGCGAGAGCCTGGCATCAAGACCAACCACTCCACAGTTGCATGTGACTCCCACTGTGCTCCCAAACCCTCTGTGTTTACAGGACCTGGTTTGTACCATGAAAGGGTACAGCATATCTGTGGGACAGTTGACAAAGAAAGAAAGTGAGCTACTCATGTCAGCTGACACGAGACATTAGCGTCAAACACCACACTGCAAGGCAAACCTTGTTATCACAAGTGATCTGTGTGCTCAGAGTTTGTTTGTTTTGGTTTTGGTTTTTTCTGGAAATTGTTTACCTAAATGAAATTGGTCATCCACTGGGGCAAAGTTCAAAGCTCCAAAAATAAGTGCCCTCAGCTGCTAAAAAGATGTAAGCCTGGGAAAATAAGGGCAAAGAGCATTTGAGGAACCCCAAGGGCAAAGTCCCCATGCCATTAAAACTACACAGCATTCTTTGAGATCATCAGTTAATTTTCATTCCAAAAGTTCAAAGCCAAAGCCACTATTTACAGGAACTAATTAGCTACTAATACTCCCTCTAAAGTAATCGCCCAGGTTTGTAAGAGCAGAGGTACCCAAGGGTCACTGCAGGCCCTTTCTTCCTCTGGCTATCGCAGCTAATGTTAGGTGAGGCAGGGCTGTGAAGTCCAAGACCCAGAATAGCAACAATGTTACATGCTCGCCAAACATCGGGTAGTTTGCTTATGAACCCGTGAGGACTCACTCAGCACACTAACCCATCCCCTAGCCAGCGCTTCCCAGACATCCTAATGCTGTGACCCTTTAATACAGTTCCTCAATGGTGTAGGGACCCCCCAATCATAAAATTATTTTGTTGCTACTTCAGAAAACATAAGAAGTATGAGCAGAGGGATTAAGAGTTCAAAGCCACACTCTGTGAGTTTTCCTGAGACTCTCTCCCTCTCAAGGAACGAAAAGCATGTGAGGTCCTCTTTCTAAGCAGCAGGTCTAGGTCTGGTGCACCCTTTTTAATAGTTAAGCATTGCATGCAGACAAGCATTTTCACTGTACTCAGGCTACCCACTTCAAACAACACTGCAGTAGAGACGGGTGAACATGAACCCCGAAGGAGCGTTAACTTGTATAGGATAGAATTCGGAGTGCGTTCCTGTGTTTCTACTGTATAAGCAGTGTTGGATTATCATTGTCCCTTGATGCACTATGCTTCTAGCAGAGTTGCCACCTGCAGACCTACTCTGTGGGTTTAGTCAGTCGTGCATCGCCGCAGGGAGCTCCAATCCTTATCACCGTGCTTGGGATGGCTTTGTGCGTCACTAGCACAGCAGCTTGGTGCTTTTTCAAATCAGACCAAAAAGTTAACACACTTAAAACTAAAAACTCCAGGAGCTGGAGAGATAACTCAGCACTGACTGCTCTCACAGAGGACTTAGGTTCAATCCCCAGCACCCACAGAGTGGTTCACAACCATGTGAAACTCTAGCTCCAGGGAAGCTTCTCTGGCTTCTTCAGGCACCAGGCACATAAGTGGTTCTTAGATATAGATATAGGTATAGGTGTAGGTATAGGTATAGGTATAGATATAGATGCAGGGAAAACATCCACACACGTGAAATAAAATAAAATAGCAGGCCAGACATGATAGCACACATATAATCCCAGGATTTGGGGGACTAAGGCAGAAGGATCAGAAGTTTGGAAGTAGCCTGAGCTACATATGAAGAACCTGTCCCAAAATAAGAAACAGCTTCAGTCATGCAAGCATTTAGTGCCAGCACTTGGGAGGTAGAGGCAGTCATAGTAAGTTCATGCCTATTTGGTCTACATAGTGAGTTTCAGACTTGCCAGGGCTACATAGAAAGACTGTCTCAAAATACACTAACAATTAACAACAACAATAATAATAAAATAATAAAAGGAAAACAATAACAAATCACAAAAGAAAAATCACCCTTAGAAAGAAAAGCAAATAAGTCTACTTTTTGGAACACTTGAGAAGATATTAAGGAAAGGGGTGATCCCAGGGTTGAGGAGATCTTGTACTTAATGCCAAGAATTTTACAAAACCACAGGGCTAAAAACAATGACTTAATGAAATTTGCAGGCAAATGGATGGAACTTGAAAATATCATCCTGAGCGAGGTAACTCAGTCTCAAAAGAACGAACATAGTATGTACTCACTGATAAGCGGATATTAGCCCACAAGTTCAGAATGTCTAAGTTTCACTTAACAATAACCGCTGGACTGAGAGTGAGGTACCAGACGGAGGGGTTGGAGAAAAGTCTGAAGGAGCGGAGGGAATTGGCAGCCCCATGGAGGGAGCAAGAGTGTCAATGGGCCTGACCCTCCCCCTGGTCGTCCTCTAGTTCAGACCACTAACCAAAGAATACACATCTATTGACCCATGATTTGAACTACATATGAGGCAGAAGAATCACCTTGATGGCCACCAGGGAGAAAGGAGAGGACTTTGGGCCTGAGGGTGCTAGGGGCACCA
>CM052711.1:51620989-51652912 GCA_028551405.1 Uromys caudimaculatus
TAACAACTATTTTCTCAAACCATAAAGTCAGTGTCAGGGCATCCATTAACAGGGTGGGTTAGTTATTTACAATGGTTGGGGCAGGTGAGGAATTCTTCAGCGTAATACAGGGTGGAGAAGGAAGAGAATTCAAAAAACCCAGAAGTTCCCAAAAGTTAATGCTAAGAGAAGCCCCCTTTTTAAAACTTAAGTCTTTCAGTCCCTCCCAAACCAAAAATAAAAATGAAAAATAACTAGTATCAAAAAATAAAAAGGGCCGGGCAGTGGTGGCGCACGCCTTTAATCCCAGCACTTACGAGGCAGAGGCAGGTGAATTTCTGAGTTCGAGGCCAGCCTGGTCTTCAGAGTGAGTTCCAGGACAGCCAGGGCTACACAGAGAAACCCTGTTTCGAAAAACCAAAAAAAAAGTATAAAATAATAAATAAATAAATAAATAAATAAATAAATAAATAAATAAATAAATAAAAAGGCCAGGCAGTGGTAGCACACACCTTAAATCCCAGCACTCAGGAGGCAGAGACAGGAGTTTGAGGCTAGCCTGGTCTACAGAGCAAATTTCAGGACAGCCAGGGCTACACAGAGAAACCTTGTCTTAAAAAAACAAAAACAAACAAACAACAGTCAACACATGGGCCAACGGGATAACTCAACACTGACAGCCTGAGTTCAGTCCCCATCCATAACCATGGCAGAAAAAGAGAACCACGACTCCACAAGAGTTGTCCTCAGACCTCCACCTGTCTGCTGTGGCACACATGTACCCACATGAGGCACTCACCACACACGCAAACACACACACGCAAACACATGATAACAAGTTGTTATTGTTTAAGAAAAAGAAACCAAATGTCAAATCTATGTAAAAGGCAAAGACACTCTCATCTTTGAAACTTTAGAAAGGCTCCTGAGTCAGGTGGTGGTGCAGGCCTTTAATCCCAGCACTCGGGAGGCAGGAGTGTCTCTGTGAGTTTGAGGCCAGCCTGGTCTACAAAGTGAGTTCCAGGATAGCCAAGGCTACACAGAGAAACCTTGTCTCAAAAAAACAAAAAACAAAAAACAAATAAAACAAACTAGAAGGGCTCCCGAGGTCCTCTGCTCTGCCAGACCTCATCCTTGGGTCCTGTTTTTAGCCTGTCTAATTCTGTTTTAGGGGGAAAAACCTTCTTTCACCTTTGATATTCAATGTCCTGCCTCCAGGAAGATTCCTATCTGGGCTGTTTAGCAAGAATCCCTGCAGCAGTTGGGAACAGAAAAAGAGACTGAAGCCAGAGAGTCTCAGAGATCGATATCTCCATCAAATTCCTTCCCTCGGGGTTCAGAGAACTCCAAAGGTGACGAGGCAGAAAGAGTGTGTGTCCCTTGCTGTGTATTGCGGCTTCCAGTTTAGTGTTATTTGGGACTCCTGAGTGTGAACCAGCGGCTCTGTTTCTTTTCTTTTTCCTTTTCTTTTCTTTTCTTTTTTCAAGATTTATTTATTTATTTTGTTTGTGAGTGCTCTATCTACATGTACACCTGCATGCCAGAAGAAGGCATTAGATCCTACTGGAGACACCATGTGGTTGCTGGGAATCGAACTCATGACCTCTGGAAGAGTAAACCACACTCTTAACCACTGAACCATTTCTCCAGCCCGTGGCTCTGTTTCTTGTGCCTTCTCTTGGGCTCTTTTTCCTTCTGTTTGTTTGTTTTGTCCCAATTCCAATGTGTCAGTTTTTGTTTCTCTAACTGTATTATTTATTTATTTTATTATTCCATAGAAGCCTGTTTGTTTTCTAATGAGAGACAGAAAGGGGGTGGATCCAGATGGAGAGGAGGTGAGGAGCTGGGGGGGGGGGGAGAGGGAATAGATTACATGAGAAAAAAGATTTCATTTTCAAGACAGGGTTTCTCTGTAGCCCTGGCTATCCTGGAACTCACTCTGTAGATCAGGCTGGCCTCGAACTCAAAGATTCTCCTGCCTCTGCCTCCTGAGTGCTGGAATTAAAGGCATGAAGCACCAACTCCCCAATGTTTTCTGTCTGTTTGTTTGTTTTTGAGACAGGATTTCTCCTTGATGACCATTGTGAATATACAATGAATTTTTCCCCAGCTATGTAAGTCACTAAGACGGTGTCGGTAGTTCATGCCAATCACCCCATGACATACTGGGACACCCTGCAGATTAACAGACTTTTCATATAAGGATATGCTTGCTAGATTAAAAAGACTTTGTAAGTCCATGTTAGAACCTGGACACAATTTCTACCTAGGCCCTAGGGCAAAAAGAAACCCCGAGCAATGAAAAGTCCACCCACCCCCCTCCCCATCCCTTCACACCACCTCAGTGCGCTGCTAACATTAGGAAAGAACACTGAGAGGCACTTCCTTCCTTCCAGGTCAGAGTGCAAACTCCACCCCCAACCCAGTCTCAAGTTCCTGCTTGTTACACTTTACCAACAATCCCATTGGAAGCCCCCTCACCCGCATTAGCCTTTTGGAACCACACCCTCCCGCAGGTCCTCAGCACTGCCAGAAACAACCTGAGTTAGAGGAAGCCTCGGTGCATCGTGAGGCCCCGTCTAAAATAATAAAAGAAGGGGGTGCTCCGTCCCCAAGACACCACTCCTGGGCTCAGGGGATTCCCCTTCCTCAGCCTCCTGGGGGGGGGGGGGCTACGGGAATGCTGCCACGCCCCACACCGGACAACAATGTCTCTGCACTAAGAACATGTCCACAGAAAGTGCACCTCATTTCATTCTCAAAATTGTGAACTCATGTTCCCAGAAAAATGTCCCACATACATTAAACACTCGACAACGCTGATTGGCTGGTTAGAACTGTGTGCCTGGGAGAACTGGAATGTGACAGATCCCAGGGCCAGATGACCCTGAGCTGTCCTTACACTCTTTTTTTTTTTTTGGTTTTTCGAGACAGGGTTTCTCTGTGTAGCCCTGGCTGTCCTGGAACTCACTCTGTAGACCAGGCTGGCCTCGAACTCAGAAATCCGCCTGTCTCTGCCTCCCAAGTGCTGGGATTAAAGGCGTGCGCCACTACTGCCCGGTCCTTATACTCTTCAGTAGGCATTTACTGCTCACCTTGTGTCTGACTTACATCCTTATACCTGACTTGTGAAATAATTTGGGATGTATCAACAGACTAGCAGGCTAACTTCCACCAACTCAGAAGTTAAGAATACAGCATCAGATAGCATCTGAAACCTGTGACAGAGATTTCCCCCCCTCCCGATTTACTGTAACCTACTGTGTGGTAGTTTGAATAGGTATAGCCCCTGTGTTTGAATGTTTGGCCCATGGGGAGTGGCACTATTAGGAGATATGACCTTGTTGGAGGAAGTGCGTCACTGTGAGGGCGGGCTTTGAGGACTCCTATGCTCAAGCTCCGCCCAGTGTGAAACAGTCTCAAGCTGTTGCCTTGGGATCAAGAGGAAGAACTCTTAGGCCCTTCTCCAGCACAAGTCTGCCTTGTGCTGCTGTGGGGAATGGCAGGCACTATTAGGAGGTAGAACTTTGTTGGAGTTCAACCCAGCCTGGTCTACAGAGAGAGTTCTAGAACAGCCAAGGCTATCTAGTCAGACCCAGTCTCAAAAAAAAAAAAAAAAAGAAAGAAAAGGAAGGAAGGAAGGAAGGAAGGAAGGAAGGAAGGAAGGAAGGAAGGAAGGAAGGAAGGAAGAAAAGAGGGCTGGAGAGATGGCTCAGCGGTTAAGAGCACTGACTGCTCTTCTAGAGATCCTGAGTTCAATTCCCAGCAACCACATGGTAACATGGTGGCTCACAACCATCTGTAATGGGATTCCATGCTCTGGATTGTCTTTACAGTGGACTCATATACATAAAAATAAATAAATCTTTAAAAAGAAACGAAAAGGAAAGAAAGAAAAAAAAAAGAAAGATTAGAAACAAATGGGGTTGCTCCTTTCTCCTCCTCTGGTTTTTTGGAGACAGGGTTTCTCTGTGCAGCCCTAACTGGCTGTCCTGGAACTCATTCTGTAGACCAAGGTAGCCTTGAACTCAGAGATCAGACTGCCCCTGCCTCCCCTGTGCAGGGAGGGTCTTTCTCCAGCTTTTAAAAGCAATTCTTTTCTACTGAAAAGTGACACGACTGCCTGTTAAGCAAAAAACATACTAAACAAATGACGAAGTCCCAGTCCCCCCCTCTTTTCACCTCCCCCCCCTTTACATCCAGGCTCCAGTTCCCTTGCTCTAATGGCTATTTAACATCTTGGATTGTTTTATCAAAATCCAGAGCGTCGTTCCTCGGGTGAGCGGGATCCCAGGAGCCCTCAGTGGATTTGCTCTTTATTCCTATAAAACCTCCTAAACTTTAGGACCTAAGCACCGGAGGTCGGAGCCCCAGTGTTCAAAGGAATCTGACCACTGAGTCAGAGATGTGGGAGGGATCCCGGGCTGCCACGCAAGGCTGTTAGATTCAGTAGGCTCCCCCTGTGGGGCGACCCCAGCTAACCAACCTCAGTGAACCCCGCCCCTGCATTAACGCCGCTAGGGGGGGGGGAGGTTTATTACCCATCCAGAGGGCAGTCCTGGTAACCCAGCACGTTCCTCGGGCTCCACCTCTCTAAAGAGAGTCTAAGTCTGGTCCCCCGTCTTCTGGAAGCCCATCAAGTGAACCCTCCCTGTTTCAGGTGTACTTGCTGAGAGTAGCCAAGGTCATTCCCGGCACCTAGGGTCTAGCCTGATGCCCTAGGTCAGACCTCACTCCCAGAGCTTGGACAGACAAAAATGACACCCGCGTCTCCTTGATCAATTACCCTCGTCACTGAGGATCTAGGCTCCTGGAGTTTGTTGTTGATCTTAGGGAAAGCGTAGTGGTTTCCCATTCCCGCAGCTGGAGCCACAGCGGGGGCAAGCTATGGAGAGGCCGCGGCCGGCTGTGGCTGGCTGCAACCAGTCTTGCAGTCACTGCAAGTAATGGTACACCCAGCAACACTGCTGAAAATAAAGCTCCCACCTTTCACCGCATCTTTCCAGGGCGATCCTGCAAAGCATCTCAACCCGCTCTAACAAGGCAGCCAGCGTTGTTGCTCACAGCCCGAGTACCTACAGGGAGGGATCCCCATCAGATAAAACTGCCTGGCGATGACCTAATTCGTCCATTCAGAAAATAAATTCATCCTACCCACATACTGTTGTTATGGTTTCCATTCTTAAATTCTACATAAAGGGCCCGAGCTGTACCCCATCCTGTTTTAGACACTGCAGAACATGAATCTTAATAAGACACATATTTCAAGATGTGTCCCAAACTATGTATTATCAGGACGCCCTGTATAATCTCACACCTGTTGTCCTGAGCATACTGTTAAAATTCTGTAAAACTCGTTTTCTACAATGTGTTCATTCACTACCTTAGACCTGCCTGCTGCCTTTTTTGGTCTTAGATTACTTTGGGGTGACATAAAAAAATAAAATAAAATGTGGGATGGAGAAACGGTACAACCACTAAGGGCCCTTGCTGCCAAGTCCGGGGATCTTTCATTTCCTAGGAGCCAACACTGGCCCTGTGGTGCGTGTGCGTGTGCGCGCGCGTGTGCATGTGCGCGCGTGTGCTCGCGCGCACGCATGAATATATACACACACATTCTTTCTCTTTCTCTCAATAACTAAATAGGTGTAAGACACATTCAAAAACTAATAAATAAAGGAATCAATCGTAACGGTACTCATCTTGGGAGGCGGTGGCAGGAAGATCAGGGTTCAAGGCCACCTTCCCTTACATGAGACCCTACAGCAAAAGAAACATATAAATAAATTAATTCATTTTTTAAAATTCCAGAATGGTACATCATATCATTAGTAACTCACCTTCAAGCCCCTTTACAGTTTCCTGTTTAGTTTGTCTTCCTTTGTGGTCATTTTAAGCATAAATGAATTCATATTCATTTCCTGAGTATTTCCTAAGTCCTGCAGGACATTTGGGAGACCACGCACATTCTCCTTCTGGGCTTCAAATGTTATATGCTTTCTGTCAAGAAGCCTTCTGAGGGATGGGCTGTGGAATGCCTACCTGGCACTTAGGCCAGGGATGGGGGGGAGGATCCCAGGCTCTGCATAAACCCAGAGTGATGGTTCATGACTCTAATCCCTGCACTTGAGAGATGAAGATGGGAAGGTCAGAAGTTCAAGGTCATCCTCAGCTGAGAGGTAAGTTCAAGGCCAGCCTGGGCTATATGAGATCCTACAGCTTTTTAAAAAAAAATCTACAATAACAAAATGCAGAATAAATGAAATTTCAAAGAAGTTGATGGACAAGGCTATCCTAGACTTGACTGTTAAGCCCAGACTGACCTCAAACTCAGGGACAATTCACCTGCCTCAGAGCTAGGATTACAGGTCTGTACCACACCTGACAAGACACTAACCTTAAGTGCTATTTGTGAATTTTATAAATCCCGTGGATGGCTGAGTTGGGGGGGGTGCTTTTGTTTTGTTTTACCTTTTTGCCCTAAGTAATCGTTCATGGGGCCAACATGTCAGAATCCCAAATAAGAAAAGTTCCAAAAAAAGAACCCTTTTCCTTTATGGAGAACTTAAACCAAAGTGTGCTGCGCTCCAGTTTGTGAGTCAGTTGCTCCTTCTCCCCCACCTGGAGCTTTTAAACGGTCCCCGAGGTGTAGACCAATGAAGTAGTCAGGAGAAAAGGCCACCCACCCAGGTCCAGACCCATCAGCCTTCTGGATCACAGCTAACAGGAAAATGCATGCACACACACACACACACACACAGAGAGAGAGAGAGAGAGAGAGAGAGAGAGAACAAAACAGCAGCCTGGGGGCCTTCAACCTGAAACTCATCTGGTCTATTAATCCAATAAAAACATTTTATAAACGGGAACTCCAGGTGTGTCAGGCACCTGGACTAACGGGAGGAGGGGGAGACTGAGGGAGAGGGCTTGTCCTTAGTCACAAAGGCTCGCATTGAAACAACTAACCAGGGAAGCTCGGAGAAGCTGAGACAGGAGGACTGCCAAATTCAAGGCTAGCCTGGGAGATTTAGTGAAATCTCAAATTTTATTAAAAAAAAAGGGGGGGGGAGCTGTGGAGATGTAGTTCAGTGGTAGGACACTTACCTAGTATGTCTGAGGCCCTAGGTTCAAATCCCACCACTACTATAAATAAATAACCATCAAACAATTGCCTTTGACTCGGCCTACACACGGCTCCCTGCGGCTCACTCTCACCCCGGCCCCAAACAGCAGGACAATAGGAATACAACCAGGGATTAGGGTTCGGCTTGTCTCCTGTTGCTCACAACATTTAATGGAAGACTAGACAGAAACCACATTTCCATAAATACTAATTGCTTGGTGGCTGACCCTCTGAGGTCCTTCTAACAGTAATTATTATCTGAAAGAAGCTGAACTCAGATGCAAATTCGCTATTTTACATTTCAAGGGAGCCTCGCAGTTGGAACCGGACGGTGAAAAATGAGCCCAAGCAGGCAAACGTTTCCAAATTCTATTCTCCCCGGGACATTTGCATCCCTGCTGTAGATATTTGTCACTGTCCCCAGGCCCTCTCTATCTATCATCTTCTCCCTACAGGACAGCCGGCGACACTGAAGGTCCATCTATTTGGTCCCCGCTCCCTAATAACAGAATTTTATGGCAACTTTTCAAAGGAAAGGAAGTAACAGGCATAATGGACCTCACCAAGCCCACCAAGCCCTTGTCCTGGCGAGATTTGAACTTGGACTTTTTTTGGACTTAAAAGCTTAATTCCATATGTACGTATTACAGGTAGCACACAGCATATACCAGTAAACAATTAAGTTCATCCTAGCAAGATTATTGCCATCAACCACATTAATACACAGAAATGCTAGGCAGTAAGGGCACACGCTTTTAATCCCAGTACTCTGGGAGGCTGAAGCAGGCAGATGTTTGAGAGTCAAGGCCAGCCTGGTCTACAGAGCAAGTTCCAGAACAGCCAGGGCTACACAGAGAAACCCTGGGGGGGCGGGACCCAGATTCTTCTGCCTAAAATATTGACAATTAAACTAGTTATACTTAAAGAGAAAAAAGAAATGCTAATGTACACATTGTTATGAATTCATAGGGGCTGGAGAGATGGCTCAGCGGTTAGGAGTCTAAAGGCCCAGGTTCAATTCCCAGTACCCACATGGCAGCTCACAGCTGTCTGTAACTCCAAGATCTGACAACCTCACATAGACAGACGTGCAGACAAAACACGAATGCACGTAAGATAAAAATAAAAGAATTCATAACAGACATCCCCCTCCAGGGTTCTCATGCCTTCACAGAAATAGAAAGTAATACAGAAAGTGATACTTAATAATCAAAACTAAAAATCCTCAGAGGCACAAGGGCAGGACAGCTTCCTCTTTTTCCATTCTACACAGCCCTCTGGGGAGCTGAAGAAATGAAAGAGGTCTTTCAGCTGTTGGTTCCAAGAAATGGTTTCGCTGTTGTGAATGAGAATACTTAAAACCATTCATTACAGATACTGTTTAAAACTATGATGCTCGGTAATAAAGACTAACCACAGCTCCGGGAGATTCTGTTAGATTTTACAGTCTGTGTGGACCTTTGATTCAACTAGCTGAGTTTTTTTTTTTCCTCTCACTAACAAAAGCAGATCAAACACTGTCTCTCCATATTTGTGACTGCTATTTAATCTCACTTTACTCTTCCACAGAGCTTTTGGGGACGGTTTGATGAGACACTTTGTCCACAAGCTACGAAAGCCAAAGCTAGGTTGCTTATGGGATCTGAACATTACATTTTACTCCTCAAATTTATTTGAGGTCGAGAAAGGTGGTGCATGGGGGGGGGGGGGGGGGAGTTGAAGGTTGATGTCTATGCTGCCACCTGTTGGCCATATGAGGAAATACACAGAAAGGGAAGAAAGCCCTCCATTTGTATTCATAGTCTTATTTATATTTTGGTCCATAAATGCTGCTTAGGTGCTGGGGAAGGAAGCTCACAGACCATTTAGGGGATATTGCAAAGGCCTGGACCTGTCTCCAGGAAAACAAATAAAAATCACACATAATATATATTTTAATAAAATATTTATTTATTTATTTATTTATTTATTTATTTATTTATTTTGGTTTTTCGAGACAGGGTTTCTCTGCATAGCTCTGGCTGTCCTGGAACTCACTCTGTAGACCAGGCTGGCCTCGAACTCAGAAATCCACCTGCCTCTGCCTCCCAAGCTCTGGGATTAAAGGCGTGCACCACCACTGCCCAGCTTTAATAAAACATTTTTAAAAAGATTTATTTAGTTTGTGTCTGAGTGTTTTCCTCACATGTATGTCTGTGCACCACATGCATGCCTAGTGCGCTTGGAGGTCATAAGAGGGCATCGGATTCCTTAGAACTGGAGTGATGACCAGCGCAAGGCGCCATGTGGTTGCTGGGACTAGGTCTTCTGCAAGAATAAGTTCTCTTAACCACTGAGCTGTCTCTCCAACTTCCACAATGACTTTTGTAGACAAATATGGATCGCCCAAAGTCCATCGGTATACCTAAGCAAAGCAACCTCATTATTTTGTGCTGTGGGAAAGAAAATCAGCACAGATAAATCATACGTGCTAGGACAATAATTTAAATGCAAGATCATTCTTGGAAACTTTTTTCTTATCTTTTTTTTTTTTTTTTTTTTTTTTACACTAAATGATTTTTGGTTCAAATCTGGTGGCTAACTGCTGAAAGAAAAAAAGAAAAACAAAACAAAACCCTTTAACCTTGTCCCACAGCCAGAGTTGCATTTCCGGGTAATTGAATGGGAACAGCTCGTGGGCATTGTGGGTTGTGTCTCCATCAGAAACAGGGTGCTTTTGGCATTCTCTGGATTCTAGATCGCCATGAGATACAAGGAAGGGTGTAAGGACTAGTCGTTTGTTTACCTCGTAGAAATGCCTTGTGCGTTTCTGCGAAGCTCTACACAGTGAAGGTTACACAGAGCCATCATCTGCCTCTGGCATTGTCTTCTCTAGTGCTGGGGATGAAAGCCAAGGTCTTCCTTAAGTGCTAGGCAAGCATGGTACCACAGAGCCACATCCCCAGCGGCTAAGATGTTTTGAATGTTCTCCAGTGATCTCCAAATTTGGAGACTTTCTCTCCTGTATCCCAAAATAAAGCTGTTTTCCCCATGTCCTGTCTAGGAAGACAGACCTGCTCAGTCCTTGGAGCATCTTAGAACTGCCCAAAATAGTGTTCCTGGTTTCCTCCTTTATGGTGTGAGTGACAGGCTCCATAAGGAGTAGCAACTAGTCGAGTTCGTCTGCACATTTGTCCTGTCAGCTGTCAATCAAGGTTGTTGCCTAGCAACACTTGTAACTTCTCACACCTTCCCTCATGAAGTGGGGATAGTGAGATGGCTCCACTGTTAAGAGCATTGGCTGCTCTTGCAGAGGACCTTAATTCAGTTCCCAGTACCCATGTTTGGTGGCTCACAACCACCTCTAACTCAGTTCCATGGGATCCAAGCCTTTTGCTGCCTCCATGGTCACCAGGCACAGACATGGTTTCTCTATGTAGCCCTGGCTGTCCTGGAACTCACTCTGTAGACCAGGCTGGCCTCGAACTCAGAAATCCACCTGCCTCTGCCTCCCAAGTGCTGGGATTAAAGGCGTGCGCCACCACTGCCCAGCGATAAATAAATCTTTTAAAAAAGGTTTTTTTCAGTCAGTAGAAGGGCAAATTATGTCAAGCTCGTGGCACAGGTACATAAGCAACTACTCAGCAGACTAAGGCAGAACTACCTCATAGCCAAGGCCTACCTGGGCTATAGAATGAATTCCAACTAGCCAGGGATACAGAGCAAGATCCTGTCTAAAAAGGGAAAAAGAAAAAAATGTGATTCTACCTCATGCCATGAAGAATGGCTATCCCCCAGAAAGCAGATGTAACAAATACTAGCCAGGAAGGAGGGACACACACACAATAGCATCGTGGGGCATGTAATGTGGCATAGCCAGTCTGGAAACCAGACTGGCATTCCCTAAAGAAGGAAGAGGAAGCTGGGAGATTCACGCCTATAATCCTCAGCACTCAGGGGCAGAGGCAGGTGGATCTCTGGGAGTTCGAGGCCAGCCTGGTCTTAAAGTGAGTTCTAGGACAGCCAGGGCTACACAGAGAAACTCCGTCGTGAAAAAAAAAAAAATAAATAAGGGGGTAATAGAGATGGAATATAATCAAAGAACGCAATAGACGTATGAAAAGGTCACAATGCCGTTCATTGATGTGTACAGTCAATTTATACTAATTTTGAAAATAGAAATATAACTATCATCCTTTTGTGTACGGTGCGTGTCCCCTACCAGCTAACAGCACCCTGCAGACTCCTGACAGACAAAGCAATGAGTTCTAACAGCTTCACTGCTGCCCGCTTCTGGGTAGCTTCAGGAGGTTTTACGGTTTATTAATGTAATAAAATGTAGCTTTCAAAGTTATCTACAGTATGTAATTACAAATGCATGTTATTGATATTACCAGCGTGATGCTTGAGTTTGCTTTTCCATTAATAGAAACTCTGCATTTTATGCATTAATTATACAAAGGATTAATGATGGCTTACACAGGTCTGTCTACACGAAGACAGTGTCGAAGCAATTACACTGATGGTAGAGTGGTCCCCTCTTTAGTAAAGGCAATGTTCCAAACAGTGGTTTTAAGTGCATTTGCTCTTAAACATAAAATGATGGGGACGAGGAATAAATGAACCCATGCCTATAAAACCCGGGTTCATGAGAGAACAGTATGCCCACTCCTAACTCTTCTTGAATTCAATTCTTATAAAAGTCCAGCTAAAGGGATTTACTTTTTTTTTTTTTTTTTTTTTTACTTTATTTTTTGCAACATTAAACCTGCACTGTCAACTCCAAACTCAGTTTACCCAGGGCAGACTCACCCTGATCTTACCCAGGGTCCCCATCAATTCAGACAGCACCTTCCTTAAGCTCCAAAATCAAAAGCTCAGAGACTATGGAAAGACTGCCCTCTCTTTAATTCATCCATGCTTTTTGTCACCTTTGCCTCCCAATAATCTCTTGAATCTTTCCATACCACCACCGCCACCGCTGCAGCCTCTGCCTCTGCTGCTGCTGCTGCTGCTGCTGCTGCCGCCGCCGCCGCCGCCGCCACCACCACCACCCCCCAAGCCTCCAATCCACTGCCAAACTCTGGCTTGAGCTTTTCCATACATGGTACCTAAGCCCTGCAGTGGCCCCAAGCCCCGCTCCTCACATCCACCTCAGGCCCATCTCAAAACCATCCTCTTCATTGTAGCAAAAGGAGAGACAAAGAAACAAACGACAGCCCCCCTCTCTGCTGCAAAGGCTTCTGGTCTAGAGATAAACCTGGAACTCCCTTCCACAGCCCAAATAGGTCGGCCTGTGTGGTCTGTCCTCTCTAGCGCTGGGCTGCTACTGACCTCAATGATCTCCTCAGGCACTGAGTTCCCTGTCCCAGGAACTTGGAAGAACTGGCTCAGCTCCCATTTGGTGGTGAACTTCGTCTTTAAGATCCAAGTCAGCATTTTTCTCAAAGGTCTTGCTAGGTCAAATTGCTTCCAGCACCTGCCACCTCTGTCTTACACTGCAATGTTATAATTACTTATGGTATTAGTATCCCACTAATATGAATACCTACATGCCTCAGTTATCTGTAAATTGCATGAAGGCACATCTCTTTCTAACCCCTATTACAGTATCACAGTTTCCATCTTGCCAGTAGAGACCAAATAAATACATCAGTTGGTAGGTTAGGTAGGTGGGTGGATGGGTGAGTTGTTGGTTAGCTGGTTTGCTGGCTGTCTGGTTAATTGGTTGGTTGAGTGAGTGAATTAAGAAACAGTGTTTTGGGGCTGGAGAAATGACTCCGTGATTAAGAGCACTGACTGCTCTTCCAGAGGTCCTGAGTTCAATTCCCAGCAACCACATGGTGACTCACAACCATCTGTAATGGGATCCGATGCCCTCTTTTGGTGTGTCTGAAGACAGCAACAATGTACTCACATACATAAAAGAAAAAAAAAAGAAACAGTGCTTTGTGCCAGGTTTTATAAGAATCATGGGGCCCTGAGTAACCTGTTGTCCCAGGGGGACCTGTCACCTCTCCTCCCACCTTCATCAAACCTTCGGATCCTGAACTGTACAGACAGGAGTCTAGCATGGGCAGCCTCTGAGAGGCTCCACCCAGCAGCTGACTCAGACAGATGCAGACACCCACAACCAAACAGTGGATGGAGCTTGGGGACTCTTATGAAAGAATAGGAGGAAGGATTGCTGGCCTCAAAGAGGATGGGAACTCCACAGGAAGACACACACAGTAAACTAACCTGAACCTTTGGGGCTCTGAGTCTGAACCACCACCCAAAGAACAAACACGGGCTGGACCTAAGCCCCCTGCACATATGTAGCAGATGTGCAGCTTGGTCTTCATGTGGGTCCCGAACAACTGGAGCAGGGCTATCCCAAAAGCTCTTGTCTGTACGTGAGACATGTTCTACTAGCTGGGCTGCCTTGTCTCACCTCAGCGGGAAAGGATGTGCCTAGCCTCACAGAGACTTGAAGTGCCAGGGTGGGAGGATGCCCAGGGGGGCTCCCACCAGCTCAGAGAAGAAGGGGTTCGGGGAGGAAGGAAGGATTGTGGGAGGGGGTGACCAGGAGGGGGGCAGTGAGCGGGATGTAAAGTAAATAAATAAAAATTAATTAATTAATTAATTTTTAAAATATTTTTTAAAAGGATCATGTAGACTAGACTTGGTGGCCTTTCATCCCAGCACTTCGGGGGTAGAGGCAGGTGAATCTCCTGAGTTGAGATTTTTATAGATCAAGTTCCAGGACAGCCAGGGCTACAGAGAAACCTTGTCTTGAAACAACAACAACAAAAAAGAATATGACTCTGACACCAGATTTCCTGGATTGCGGCTTTTTGGTTGGTTGATTGGTTAGTGCTTGTTTGTTTGTTTGTTTTTTCTGGTGGGGTAATGAGAATGATAGCCCCCGCTGTCTAGAACTTACATTACAGACCAAGCTGACCTCAAACTCACCGAGATCCACCTGCTGACTACAGGCATGTGCCAGCGCTCTAGGCTGGGACTTCCTGGTTTTGAATCCCAGCTCTTCCTGAAAGACCACAGACATATTCACAACCGTCTGTACCAAAGTTTCCTCAACTATAAGGGTAATCATAATATATATGTAACTACTCATTACATTGAAATGAATTGATGTATATAGCGGCACATTGAACAGTTCCTAGAACATAATAAACACATATATGTACTACTGCTATGATATCATTTCATAGGATATTCCAAGTACAGTATTGCTTTTCTTATTACCGTCATCAATGCCTTTTGTACAGACACTTGTTTTTGCAGAACAAACAATGAGGGGCTACTGAAAGATATTCAAAATTATATGTTTATTTACTTTTAAAATTATGTATATGCCATGTGTGTTTTTGTATGTGCATGTGAGTGCAGGCTCCTCTAAAGGACAGAGCGTCTGATTCCCTGGAGCTGAAGTTTCACGGACTGTAAGCCAGCCACCATAGATGCTGGGAACCCATCTCAGGTCTTTTGCAAGAGCAAGGTGAACATTCTCTTAAGTGCCGAGTATGGCAAGGCCCTGGGTCTGATCCCTAATAAATAATAAATAAATCAAGTAAGTTGACATTAAGTTCTAGTTCAGAATTCTTCAAACGTATGACGAAAGCAACAAAATGAGAATAAGTTTTGTTTATTGATAAGAAACTTCTAGAAATTCCTTTCACAAGGATGGAATGGACTTCATCGGATTCATCAGATCTGAAGGGAAGTCAACATCCTTGTTCCAGAATGAACAGGACAGAAGAGGAGGCAAGCAGTCGGGTGGGCAGCTCCAGCCCCGCAGCTGCCCTGTCTAGCCCCTCTGTTGTTCAGTTGAACAAGTGCGGTCTCCGTTCATCCATATCCCATTTTACAGATTAGATTCTGGCACTGGCAAAAGTCACATCTGCTAAAGATGCTACAGCTACAGCCAGCAAGCTGGACACTGGAGCCACACACAGTGACGAGTGTCAGTCTATCGCTCTCAGCTTCGTTACATAGCTCCTCACAGTGAACCGGTTCCCAAATCTCTGTCCCTGTTAGAATCCTTCTTATTTTTCTGCCAATATTTCTCTTCCCTGTTATCTTCTAGAATGCTAGAATACATCTCGCTTCTCGGTTTTGTTGCCTTTTCTGCTCTTACACAGCCACCTCTGTTCCTAGTTTATCTTTGGGCCAAGGACATGTTCATCAGGCATGCTGTCCCACTCTGACCCTCTCACTACAGATGCTCAGGACCCTTCTGGAGTCTGACATTTGACTAAAGCATGCATGTATATTTGGTCTGGATCACTGACAACTATATAGCAGCCTGACAACCTTCTATATTCAGAAGCCAAGCTGCCATCAAGGGTGACAAATGACACCAACCTAATGACCACAGTAATTCACTGTCCTGTTTAAAGACACTATTTAGCAAAGTCAAGGTTAAAACCATGTAATGGAACAAATTAAAGGACTCTGCTCCAGGTCTCCACACTTTAGCATAGACTTCCATTACAGGAAATGGCTATCCCGTGTGTCCACCTACATTTTTAAATTTTTCTTCTTAGGAACAGCTGCAAAATATCTAAGGAGAGATTGTTTGAGAACTTATAAACACTTAAGCTAAGGCCAGGCACGGTGGTGCAGGACTCCTCTCTGAGCACTGGGAAGGTAGAGGCAGGAACATTGAGAGTTCAATGCTACCCACACCTACAAAGTCAGACTGGGCTACAATGACATAAATTAAACAAAGGAGCTAGAGAGATGGCTAAACAGTTAAGAACACTTGCTGCTCTTGCAGAGGACCTGAATTCGGTTCCCAGCACTCTTGCTGGGCAGCTCACAATCCCCTGTCATCCAAGATCTCCAGGATCCAAAGCTTGCTTCTGACCTCTGAGGGCATCTACGCTCACATGCACACAGACACAAGAATAAAAATATAAAACCAACCTTTTAAAATAAGGAAGGAAGGAAGGAATGTAGGAGAGAGAGAGAGAGAGAGAGAGAGAGAGAGAGAGAGAGAACATCCATGATCTGAACTCATGAAATCATAAGTACCATTTTAAAAAAAAAGAATAAAAATACAAACACACAGAATTGCCCTTTTCACGACTAAAACCAGTAAGAGTCTCTGAAGGGCTCTAGCCCGTCGTAGTCATGTGCCAGTGTGTGCTTCACACTTAGGAGGCTTAGGAGGGAAGGAGCATCAGTAGAGATGATCTGAGAAGCTGTAACTGAAGGCTCTCATGCCCAGCCTTGCCTCAAATGGACACAGTGAGGAAGGCAGGGAGGGGCTACCCCACCATCTGTGGGGAAGAATGCAAATAGAGCCGTACTGTGAGGTGAACAGCTGCCGAGCCAGCCCTCTGTGAACCTTCTGCATAGGAAAGGAAGAGGAGGAGGGAGGCTCTGTACCTTCACGAAAGCCACAACCCCGAATCTGGTGGACCAGGATGTTTGCAGCTGCCTGGGGTGGGGGTGGGCGAGTGTTACCCGCCCTGCCAGCCTCTCTGCCAAGCGTCCACACCACTCTCCCTCATGAGCTCATCTGATTAATATGTAACCAAAGAAGTGAAAGGCATTTCACAATCTGCATGTCTCGGCAGTTCTGACATTCCTCCAGGTTGGAAGCAATCGCCAGCAAGCCCACCCCCCACCCCCGACATATTTACTCTTCCTCTTCAGATTCAAACCATTCCAGAGGGTGAGTTTAGAAATACAGCAAAAGCAACCTGCTTGTCTGCAGTATTTACATGCGTTACATACCCTGGAAATATGTAGCTTATTAATGACTGATTCCCCAGCCTCTTCAATAAGCTTTTTTATTAGCATGACACTCCTTAACTTACAAGTGTCAAGCCGTCGTGCCCTGTGCGCGTCTCCTTTATGATATTTAGTATAAAGATAGAGCAGTATTTATGTCCCTCACAATCAGAGAACGGATTGTTTTAAGATCATACAGCCTAGATGCGATAAAGAAAGAAGGAAGCTTACAAAAATGATAAATATTTTCATTAAAAACTTTAAAACTAAAAGTTCAGAGATATGTTCTCCTCTCTTATTTCTTGTCAAAACATGACTTAAGGCCCAAAACTAATCTACTTTCAATTTTATTCCATATTTCAGCGCTGTCAGAGTACTCAGCAGAGAGTATTGGAATACGATCATTTTTTATTTTGTTGATGTTACCGACAGCTTTATTTCACAAAGCAATCTTATACTATGTCTAGCAGTAGCAGGGCATAGAGGTCAAATAGTCTATCCTTACAGGTAGAGAGCTTATTAAATGGGACGTCTATTAAACCCGATGGACAACGTAAAGAAACATTTCAGGAAAATACTTTTAACATAGTTCAATGAAGATACGGCTCCAAAGGGCAGTAAATAATTTAAACAGAGACCAATGGGGAAACTGTTCCATTTTTTAACAGCATCTTCAGTTTATATTTCAAATAAAGCGGGGAAATAGAAAGACAGAAAGAAGCAAAAGCTACAGAGAACAGCCCAAGGTTTACCATCCTTGCAGGGTGGATATTTCTCTAGCAAGTGCGGAGGCCTGTAGTGCCTCAGCCCAGAGCTAAACACTAACTCATCAACAATTCTCTGTTTCCAAGTTCATTTAAAATAGTCCAGCCAGGAGGCATGGTAGGACAGCCCAGGACCCCAGCACTAAGGAGCCAGAGCTCAAGGCCAGCCTGAATTACACTATACCCTGTCTCTAAAGAGTAAATAATATGGAGTTGAAGAGATGGCTCAGTGGTTAAGAGCATTGACTGCTCTTCCAGAGGACCTGAGTTCAATTCCCAGCAACCACATGGTGGCTCACAACCATCTGTGGCTCCAGTTCCAGGGAACCTGACACTCTCATGAGACGTACATGTAGGCAAAATGCCAATGTACATATAATAGATACGTAGCCATAAGCATTTTATGATTGTGGATGAGATAACTTTGGGGGGGGGTATCCCACTGTATACTCCTGTCCATGTAGGCCAGGCTGGACTTGAACTCATAGATCTTACCTGCCTCTGCAAGATTTACAGGTATGCACTTCCACACCTAGAATAACATTTTTAAAAGGTTCTTCCTGGTACTTGCTTTAGAGAATACTTCATTTTTAAATTATGTTGATATCATAGTCCAGCTGTTGGGAGGCAAAGTCAGGGAAGGAGGAGTCAAGGCTAGCCCAGTCCCTACATATCAAGCTCTAAGACAACTAGGACAAAGAGACTTTCTCTCTCTCACACACACACACATATATATAAGATATATATCATATATATCTTTACTTCTAAGAAAGTATAAAGCTTTACTTCTAAGAAAAAAGGTTGACTTGATAATATGTGTCCACTTATTGAATAGATTTGGTGTAAGAACCTAAATGTGGAGTTGGGAATGCAGATCAGACATCGAGGGCTTGTCCAGAATTTTCAAGGCTCTGGGTCCCACCCGCACCACTGCAGAGGACAATGAAATCTCCACGCAGTTACAAAGGAGTCTAAAAGAGCGTACAAACTCACTTTTAACATTTATTCTTCTCATTTTTAATTCTATGTGGGTGTGTATATACACGCATGTGGGTACGTACACACGTAAGCACAACTCCCTGTGGAGGCTTCCGGTCTCCCGGAGCTAGAGTTACAGAAAGTTGTGAGTCACCTGACCTGGGTGCTGGAAGCCAAGCCTGAGTCCACCCAGAGGACAGTGAGTGCCACAAAGCAGATCTCCGGCCCCAAAAATGTGTTAATTCAGAGCAGATATCCCTGGTAAGTCCTTAATTGTGTGTGTGTGTGTGTGTGTGTGTAATCATATTTAGTATTTATTCCTCTATATGAGAGAGAGAGAGAGAGAGAGAGAGAGAGAGAGAGAGAGAGAGAGAGAGAGCACAAACTGAAATAGCTATCTCACTTCACCTTCGTGCTTTGAGATCCTACAGAGATGGCCACCAGCACCTGCAATATCAATGAAGGTTAGTGTAAGTACCACATCTCTTACTCTTGAAGCTGGGTGCCCAGTCTCTCACCAGGAAATCAGGTTCCTGGTCTCTTGCCAAGAATGTAAACTACTTGATGTAGGGCTATCAGTAGATTTACCTGGCAGGATAATTAATAAGCTACAGAAACATAAAACCCGAGTTGTTAAAGTTCAGTCGCTCCCTCGCAGCAGCTCCTCGGCCACTGTCCTTGCTCCAGTGCTCAGTGAATCATCTACCTACATGTATTTGAACCCAATCATTTTTTAAAGTCACAATCTTTGTAGTGTCAACTTGTCAAGGGTCAAAGGGAAGAACAGGCAAGATTCCCAAATCAATCTGCTTGTAGAAACTGTCTCGTTTCATTTCAAATTACCTGCAGTGGTGGACGCCGGGTATGGACAAACTGCCTACCTCCATAAACCATGACAGCATGGGTCGAACTTCTGCGATCACTCATAAGGGCCGAGTCACGTCGCTTCTGTCATTAACTACTTTTAAACGGCTCTGCAGGGTAAGTGATCTTGCAGGGCAGCCACAGATATAAATATTGTTTGGACAGTTTAATGTCTAGAGACAACTCCTCTGGGATTAAAACCGTGTAACCCAATAAGGCGACTGCCCATACAAGGACTAAGGTGCTTTGATACTGTTATTGGGAACCATATCTTTACATATGTTTTGTGCAAGTGAGCCCATGGCAAACCGAACACCGTTCATCTACATTATGTAATGACACAGTACCCTGAAATATTAAAAAATAACACTCAGAGCCTCGGCCTTTCCAGAAAGCGTTCTTCCACCATTTACACATTGTCCTTGTGAGGCTGACCAGAAAATGTGAGGACAGGATGGTATGATCCTTGGGCTTAAGGAACTTAATGGACTATTAAAGACCTAAAGCTGTCCGTGAAATCAGAGCAGTAGGATACACTAACTTGTGCACAAAGAGCCAGGAGAAAAGAAATAGAACTGGAATAGTTATTCCATCACCATCTTGGCTTACCCATGGTGGTAAACACAGCAATACCTAAATTAACAACTGATATTTATTCAACATTTGGCCTATGCTGTACACTGAATGGAGGGCTTTATATGTACGACCTTGCTGAGACTCACATCTTAATGAGGAATGGGTTTTAATCTCAGTTTAAAGGTGCTAAGGCTATGCATCCGGGCAGACAATGATTTGCCTCGATGGGAACAAATTTTGTGTGCAAATGGAGAAGTCAGCTACGATGCTACGTCGACTCCATCACATCTGCCCCCCCCCAGAAGGAATTTTTCTTGCCTGACATATGAAGTATTCACAGTATAAATACAGCAGCCCTGCTTTCTTTAACATGCACGTTATGTGCAAAATCCTTCTGAATCACTAAAAGGAAAGAGTTGCTTAGTTACAGGAAGGCACATAGAGTCAAAGCAAGTGGATGTAAGCATCCCTCTATGGGAACACGGAGACTTTCCAGAGGGTACGTGGGTACGGAACTTTTAAGGAAATCAATTTCAAAATACTGTGTCCATATGTTTTCTTCCCTAAAATTAATCATCCTGAGAACAAACGCTAATCCACTCTCTACCCCAAATCGCAACAGATGTTCCCCAACCTACTTCAAAAGAAACACCCACACACACACCCTAACTCTTATCCCACCCAGAGGGTGAGAGCCTCTACCTCCCCAAATTTCCTTACCAGTCCATCCCCAGAAGAGATGTGTGACAATCAAAGGCCCTCCGTGTTTAAAACTCACCTACCAAAGTAATGGATCTGTGAGGTTCTCATGGGTTTATGATGCTACCTCGATGTGGAAGGCAGCTGCTGGCCTTCAGAGCCTCCTCCTTAGGATACCCACACACAGCTGTAAGGGGAGAATGAATAAGGACCACCAGCATAGAACAAGCTGCCTCAGGACAAGCATCTCCGGGGGTGGGGAGGATGGAGAGGCAGTTTCAAAGGGGAAAACAGGAAAGTGTGAGCATCCTAATTCTGGGGTGCTGGGGGGTGCAAAGTCCCTGTGAAACTCATTCCTCTACATACCTCCCAGCCAGTCTCTCATCCGGAGCACTGCGGACAGTCAGGACTATGCTCTGCTGCCTAAACATAGGATGTCAGCAGCACCCTTGGTCTCTGCATATATGCAAACATATATACTCACATGTACATATGCACATGCATGTACATAGCGTGACCTCTAAAAAAAAGTCTCAATACATGGGGTGGGTACACTTAAAGAAGCAATGTAATGGATTTACTATGTTTTCAAATTTTGATATTAAATTTATTCACATTGCACTTTCAATTGAAACTGTGCAGAACAGTGCATAATTAATTTTCTTTAAAAAGCATTATTATTGCGTGTGCACCCAGGATGGGGAAGGGCATCTGTGTAGATGCTAGAGGACTTTTTTTTAATTTACTTGATTTTTATTTTATCTGTATGTTTTGCCTGATTATATATATGTAAATGTACATATGTAAGTACGCACGTATGTAAAATATGTATATGGAAGCCAGAGGAAGGTATTAGATTCCCATGGAACTGGAGTTACAGATGGTTGTAAGTTGCCGTGTGAGTACAGGGAACTGAATTCAGATACTCTACAAGAACAGCAAGTACTCTTCACCCTGGAGCCATCTCTCCAGCCCTGTCAGAGGACAACTTTGTGGGGTCTGTTCCCTCTATCTTTAGTTCCAGGCATTGGACTCAGGTGTTAGGTTTTACATGACCTTTACCTGATGAGCCATCTGCTCAAGACTGAATAAAATTACTTTAAGAAGTGTATATGGGGCCGGGCAGTGGTGGCGCAAGCTCTGGGGACCAAGCATCAGGGCAGCAGAGCATGGTGGAGCATCACAGGCAGGAGATGCCCGCCGCCGCTGTAAGCAGATACCACCTCTAAGCCACACTTTCCTCAAGCACAAGCCGGGGGGAATCTTTTTAGTGAAATAGAACTATATATTCACAGCACATGAAACATTAAAATGATCTATCGAGTCTTACTCATGAAAGCTGATCTGCCTGTCATTTTACTATGGTGCAAGGCCTGGGCCAGTCCCCTCCATGTGTTATCCCATGTGACCCTCACTGTCCACAGCATTTCGAGCACAGTATGCAAGATGAATGTGCCACAGTCATACAAGTCTGAAGGGACAGAGTCCACACTCAAATCAGCCTGGCTTGTCTCCAGAGCTCGCGTCAACAGTGACCTACACCGCCTCTCTCTTCTACCTCACATCTTCAGCATCCCCTCAGCTTCCTGCCTCACCTTTGTTCTGAAAGTAACTTTCAGTCCAGGTTACACACAGCAGGGTTCCTCAATCCGAGGATCAAATGACCCTTTCACAGGGGTCATTTAAGACCATCTGAAAACACAGATATTTACATTATAACTCATAGCCATAGCAAACTTACAGTTATGAAGTAGCAATGGAATAATTTTATGGTCGGGGGTCACCACAACACGATTCTAGAAGTGTATGAAAGGGTTATACCATGAGGAAGGTTGAGAATCGCGGTCATAGAGGGAGAGGGAACCACTGCGTCTCTCCCTTGTAGGTCAGTGCCTTGCTCTCTGCTGTCCGATGCTCCTAGCAGAGGCCCTAATTCTAGCTAGTTAGGTTGTTTGTGTGTGTGTCTGTTTAGACAGGGTCTCACTATGTAGCCCCAGCAGGCTTGGAACTCACAGAGATCCACCTGCCCTTGCCAGCAGAGAACTGGGATTAAAGGCATGGACCACCACACCAGCTTAGATTTTTGTTTTGTGTGCTTGTTTATGTCTAATTATTTTACTTTGTGTGTATGAATGTTTTGCCTGCATGTATATATGTGTGCCATATGCATGGAACTGGAGCTATAGATGATTATGAGACAGCATATGGGTGTGGGGATCAAATCAGGGTCCTCCGTAAGAATAAGATGTGCTCTTAATTGCTGAGCCATCTTTCCAGCCCTTGGACTCAAATTTCTTTTCTTCATTTATTTGTTTATTATTTTTTGAGACAGGGTTTCTCTAACAGCCCTGGCTGACCTGGAACTTGCTTTGTAGACCAGGCTGGACTCGGAACTCCAGAGATCGACCTGCCTCTGAGTCTCAAGTGCTGGGATTCAAGGCGTGCAGCATCACCCCCCACTTGGACTAGAATTATTGATCCTCCTGGCTCTATCTCCCGGGTGTTGAGTTTATAGGCGTGTGTGCTAAGGCGCCAAGCCTCACAATTAGCTCTTAACTAGCTAGTTAGAGGAGCTGGGAGCTCACCGGTGCTCCTGCTGCAGCTCTTGAGTGTGTACAGGACACACAGTAGGAACAGCTCAATGTGTCTGCAAGTTTGGGTTATAAAACTGGGCACACATTCAATCCAAATTCCTGTGTGTTCTGTACATGGTCTTTTCTCCCGGCTGTGGTGCTGAGGATTGTATCGGGGCCTGTGCCCATCAGCAAGTTCCTACCACTGAGCAGTATTCTCAACAGCTTTTGTAGTTTGCGTTTTGAGACAAGGCTCATTAAGCTGCCTAGGCTGGCCTAGAACTCACTCTGTAGCCCAGGCAGGCCTTAAATTGGGGGTCCTTCTGCCTCAGGTTCCCTAGTAACTTGATGACAGGTCTTTTGCCACAAGAGCTAGCAAACAGACCCGCAGTGCACATTTTTCCCAGGCAGTGGCCAGAAGGGCTTTAACTTTGAACTTCAGTTTTTAGAGGAAGACGGTTGACTCTAGTGGCGGCCCTCCCTATAGCTTTCCACATTAAAACAAAACAAACAAAAAACAACAAAACAGCACACCTTAAACCTTGGCTGCCTATATAATTTGCTGTCCAAACTCCAGCACTTTGGATCAGTGGTTCTCAACCTTCCTAATGCGGCTACACTTTAATACACTTCATATTGTGGTGACCACCAACCATAAAATTATTTTCGTTGCTACTTTATGACTGTAATTTTGCTGCTGTTATGAATCATAATGTAAATAAAAATCTGATATGCAAGATATCTGATATATGACCACAAGTTAAGAACCGCTTCTTTAGACTGTGGAAGGGGAATCTGGGCATGATGGGCCAGCTGTGATCCTAGTGATGCTGAGGCAAGAGGACCAAGACCAGTCTCGGTTGCACAGTGAGACCCTGTCTCCAGGGTGGGCAGAGAAAGGGGGTGCCAATAGCACTCACTCCTTCTTGACACCAGACTTTTTTTCAAGTCATGAAAGAAAGAGTGTGTAAATGTGCCACGTGTAGAGGTCAGAGGTCAGCTTCATGACGGTTTTTCCTTCCCCTTTTACATGGGTTCTAGGGCTTGAACTCAGGTTGTCAGCCCTTCATGGCAAGGGCTTTCACCTGCTAAATCATCTTGAAGGCCCTACTGTTTCCCCCTAGAGGAGACATGTTTAGAGGTTATCTGAGAGGAGAAAACAAATCAAAGTACTTTCTCTACTTAGTCATCAATCATCACAGAAAACATTTGTGAACAGGTGTGGTGTGTGTGTGTGTGTGTGTGTGTGTGTGTGTGTGTGTGAGAGAGAGAGAGAGAGAGAAAGAGAGGGTGGGGGGGGGGGCTCTATACACCCAGCCATCATTAGGCCCTGAAGCAGACACCAGCTCAACGACGTCCTGTAACTCACTTTGGATCTGACACCATTCAGCCCATCACAGCATCAGATCCCATAGGCTTAGGACTTTGGTCCCAGGCTCCCCCGAATCCAATGCCGGTCATTCTGGATCATTCTTGGCTTGTGCTTCTAACAAAACAAAACCCAGCAGTCTTAGTCAGTGTTCTATTGCTGTGAAGAGACACCATGACCATAACAACTCTTTTTTTTTTTTTTTTTTTGGTTTTTGGTTTTTGGTTTTTCAAGACAGGGTTTCCCTGTGCAGCCCTGGCTGTCCTGGAACTCACTCTGTAGACCAGACTGGCCTCGAACTCAGAAATCTGCTTGCCTCTGCCTCCCAAGTGTTGGGATTAAAGGCGTGCACCACCACTGCCTGGCCACAGCAACTCTTATAAAGGAAAAACGTTTCGTTAGGTCTAGCTTACAGTTCAGAGGTTTAGTCCATTATTGTCATGGTGGGAAGCACAGAAGCATGCAGGCAGACATAGTGAAGGGGAAGCAGCTGAGAGTTCTACCTAAAACTCAAAGCCCACCTCTTCCACCCTAGTAATATACTTCCTCCAACAAGGAGTAGGCCACACCTACTCCAACAAGGCCACACCTCCTAATAGTGCCACTCCCTATGAGCCTATGGGGGTAATTTTCTTTCAAAACACCACACCAGCTGTGCCTCCCTCCGTGTGTTTGGCTAATCTGCTGGTGTTGCAAGTAAGGAAGTAGATTTACTGTAAAGCTAGGTAACAGAGGAAGGGGCACACAGGGCTCAGTACAAGGTCACGGCAGGAGTTTGATCAAGAGCCAGCCTCTAGGTGCTTGGAACACCCAGCCATCTCCTGGCTCTCTGAACCCAGGTCTTTTGTTGTATGTTTACTATGTAGGCATGACTGAGTTGACCACTGGTAACAAATTTGCAACTTCTCTCCCTTCCCTGCGCTTTCCAGGTACCCAGCCCCCATCCTAAAGCCATTAATTAGCTCATTACCATCCAAAACCAACCAAACAAAAATCTCATATTTATCATACATTTATAGCTTGACATTACCCGTTACCTGAGTGTGGTTCAGGCACACTAAGCGGGAGCGCATTTGTTGAACATATGAGGTGCTGGGGTCCATCCCAAGCATTGCTTAGAAAAAAGTCTAGTCAGGATGGCACATGTATTTGATCAGCTGCGGTGATTTTCAAAATGGAGCAGGTGGGCTTAACCCAACATGGCCCTGTGGCAGGAAAACGGTTCCTATTTTGTGACCCCAAGCACAGCCTGGCTATGTTTCTGATCTTGTTGTATTTTAAGGAGAGGATGTTTTGGGTGAGAAGGGCTTCAGGAAGCTGGATGAGCAGAAATTGTCTGCACCTAAGATGGCCACCAAAGCAACAGCCAGACATTTAACTGCTTTGTAATCTATCTGCCAGCTAAATGGAGTACTCTCCAGCACCGTGCCTGTTGACAGTTGCCATGGCAACGGTGGCAGGGAACTATAAAAGGAACAAAGAGGCTGCCTTAAAGTTCCCGGAAAAGAGATGAATAAATGCCACCACTGCCCTTCTCAGTCATCCTTCACCTCATTTTTAAATTTTTTTTTTTTTAATTTACCCTTACTTTACGTGCATTGGCGTTTTGCCTGCATGTATGTATATCTGTGAGAGAGTGCCTGATCTTAGAGTTACAGTTGTGAACTGCCGTGTAGGTACTGGGATTGGAACCTGGGTCCTCTGGAAGAATCGCCAGTGCCCTCAATTGCTGAGCCATCTCTCCAGCACTCTCTTCCCCTCAATTTTTGATACTGTATCTATAACCTTTCTCCCGAGCCCAAAAGTTGAAGATGCATTTACAAATTTGTCCCAGGTTCTCCTGTTCTTGTCGAATAGGAAGAAATCTGTTTCTCTATTTAATCGATGCTCAGTCTTACCACTTTCACAATTCAGATAAGGAAAAAATTCAGATAGAGACAAAAATTGGTACCAAATCAGACTGAGGGAATTCAAGGCCAGTCTGGGCTACATAGAGAAGTACAGGTGAAGGCTAGTCTGAGAGACAAAGAAGACCGTCTAAAACCAACCAACCTACCATCTGATAGCAACTAGAAATCTCTAACCATGTTAGGAGAAACAAGCCAGACTCAGGGCTGGGTGTGCTGGCCTGCTCTCAGAATATCAGCTGTTAGGAAGTGGAG
The DNA here is from genome assembly GCA_028551405.1 of Uromys caudimaculatus. NCBI lineage: Eukaryota > Metazoa > Chordata > Mammalia > Rodentia > Muridae > Uromys > Uromys caudimaculatus. Next base: position 51,647,800 of record CM052711.1, read on the forward strand.
CCAGGAGGGAGCCGGAGTCAGCGACTCCTATCAGTAGATTTAGGACCAGCCCAGGCTACATGAACTCTGTCTTAGAAAATAAGAACAAGGGAAGACCTGACTCAGTTGGGAGAATGCTTACCTAATAGTATAAAGTAGTGGGTTCAATCCTCAGCACACAAATGGGGTATAGTGGCACAAGCCTGTAATCTCAGTAATGGGGAAGCAGAGGCAGGAGGATTAGAACGTCAAGGTCATCTTCAGCTGTATGGTAATGTACAGGATAGCCTGAAAAACATGAAAAATGATATGTGCATGTGTATATACTGTGTTTTGTATGTTTCCCTTATATGTGAGATCTATAAAACAAAAAAGAACGGGGGATTATGGGAAGATAATTATGATCAAAGGACAGTGTTTGTATATATAAAAGCATCTTACTAAAACCTGGTGCGATGGTTTGCACATGCTCAGTCCAGGGAGTGGCACTATTCGGAGGTGTGGCCCTGTTGGAGTGGATGTATCACTGTGGGTGTGGGCTATAAGACCCTCACCCTAACTGCCTGGGAGTCAGTATTCTGTTAGCAGCCTTCAGATGAAGATGGAGAACTCTCAGCTCCTCCTGCACCGCGCCTGCCTGGACGCTGCCATGCTCCTGCCTTGATGATAATGGACTGAACCTCTAAACCTGGAAGCCAGCACTGATTATATATTGTCCTTATAATGTTGCCTTGGTTATGGTGTCTGTTCACAGCAATAAAACCCTAAGACACCTAGCATATCAGAATGACCCAGTCTTCAGGAGGCGGATGATAAGTTCGAGGCCAGCCTGAGCTATGACAGAGAGACCTGTCAAAAATAAATAAGAATATAAAATACTATAAATAAAAATATAGCCAGGCGGTGGTGGCGCACGCCTTTAATCCCGGCACTTGGGAGGCAGAGGCAGGTGGATTTCTGAGTTCGAGGCCAGCCTGGTCTACAGAGTGAGTTCCAGGACAGCCAGGGCTACACAGAGAAACCCTGTCTCGAAAAACCAAATAAATAAATAAATAAATAAATAAATAAATAAATAAATAAATAAATAAATAAAATATATAAAATACTATGAGACCATTATAAACAATGAATAATTTTATTTCTTTTGTTGCTTTTGTTTTCTGAGACAGAGTCTTACTATGTGGTCCAGCCTGGCCTACACCCTTTGATCTTCCCTGATCTGTCTCCATGAGTGCAGAATTACAGTGCTTGTCACAATGGGCTCTAGCCCAGCCTTTGCAGATTAGCTTCCAGGACTTTCCTCCCTGCCCTATGTAAAAACTCAAGTCTGCTCGATTAAATCACTTAGGCCTCATGTCACCTGTAGCCTACTTCTGTGGACAGGAAAGAGCATGTGGTTACCGGTTCACCTCAGCCACAGGGGTCTGCTTCCCTTGAACTGCGGTGTCAATGGCAGAACAGCTACCACAACTGTGCCTCCTTGCCTTGAGAAGGTACACATCCTGTGACTAGCTCCTCACCAGTAAATAAAGTGGCCAGGTATGCAATTATATGTCACAAGGCTTGAGAGTCTGCTTGCTAATGGTATCCTGTTCTTACTGGCTTGGCAAAATAGGGAGCCATGTTATGGCAAGAAATTGAGTGGCCTCCAGGAAGTGGGGCTATCAGATCACAGCCAAGAGGCAACTTGAGAAGAACTGAGTTCTGCCAATAGCCCTATTAGTTTGGAAGGAAGCCTTGGATCCCCGCAACAAGCCATAGCAAGCAGTGCCGGCCCAAACTCTTGCCCTCAGAAACGTTAAGGTGTGAACATCCCTGACACCACTAAGCTCAAGACTGCACTGTGCGCAGGGCCAGTAACTAATGTACCAGCTAAGGCAAAGGCAAGTCGCTGTTGGCACAGAATGGAGATCCAGGGTGGAAGGCAAAAGCGCGATCCATTGTTGTCCCTACTTGGGGATCACATGTCTCACCTCTATCCTGAGGTCTCTTTGAATGGCATAGAGAGTAAATTGTTTCCATATAGACTCTGAGAAAATAATCTCCTCAACCGCACATGGACACACACACACACAAAGCCACATGTTTAAAGTAAAATCAAACATGTAACCTTTGACTTTGACCCATCCGTACCAATTACAGTGACCACCCAATAACTGAAAACTGACCATTAGCAATATTTTATGGTCCCACGGAGTGGATTTTAAAAAGAAATTGCCATAATGGATTCAAAAGTAATTAAATACACCATAACATGTTAAAATGGTCTCTATTAGCCTGATGTGTTGGAGCTTAACTTTTTTAATTCTAGTACTCTGGAAGCACACGGGTAGATTTCTGTGAGATCAAGACAATCTGGTCTACATAGCCAGTTCTAGCACAGCCACAGCTACATAGTAAGAACCTGTTTCAAAAAAAAAAGGTTACCGGGCAGTGGTGGCGGATTTCTGAGTTCGAGGCCAGCCTGGTCTACAGAGTGAGTTCCAGGACAGCCAGGGCTACACAGAGAAACCCTGTCTCAAAAAAACAAAACAAACAAACAAAAAAAACAAACAAAAAGAGGTTTATATTAGTTACATGTAGTAGCACGCACATGAAATCCCAGTACTGAAACGAGACAAGAGGAACAAGAGATTAAGGTTAACCTGGGCTACAAAGACCATATCTCTAAATAAATAAATGAAAGTAGATATTTTAAAAACAAATCAAGGGGGCTGGAAAGATGGCTCAGTGGTTAAGAGTACTGCTCTTCCAGAGGACTCAGGTTCAATTCCCAGCACATAACTGTCTTTAACTCCAGTTCGAGAGAATCTGGCACCCTCAAACAGACATACATGCAGGCAAAACATCAATGCAAATAAAAAGAAATAATAAATCTTAAAAAAAAAAAAACAAACGAATCAAGTCAGGCAGTGGTGGTGCGTACTTTCAATTCTAGCACTTGGGAGGCAGAGGCAGGGGCATGTTTATGAGGCCAGCCTGGTCTACAGAGCAAGTTCCAGGACAGCTAGGGCTACACAGAGAAATCCTGTCTCAAACAACAAACAAATAAAATCAATGTTTTTAAGTTTTACATGCAAAAAGTCACAAACTGTAACTACATGAAAAAAATATTTTTATATATATATAAAAAGATTTATTTATTTTATGTATATGAGTACACTGTAGCTGTCTTCAGACACACCAGAAGAGGGCATCAGATCCCATTACAATCAGATCCCATTACAGATGGTTGTAAGCCACCATGTGGTTGCTGGGAATTGAACTCAGGACCTCTGGAAGAGCAGTCAGTGCTCTTAACTGCTGAGCTATCTTTCCAGCCCCATTTATATTTTTTGAGACAAGATTCTGTAGTATGAGGAAGACTAGCCCTAACTCACTGTGTAACCCAGGCATTAAAAGTAAAAATAACTGCCGGGCAGTGGTGGCGCATGCCTTTAATCCCAGCACTTGGGAGGCAGAGGCAGGTGGATTTCTGAGTTTGAGGCCAGCCTGGTCTACAGAGTGAGTTCTAGGACAGCCAGGGCTACACAGAGAAACCCTGTCTCGAAAAACCAAAAAAAAAAAAAAAAAAAAAGAGTCACATGTTTATAATTCTGGCACTCAGGAGCAGGAGTCAGGATTGCCATGAACTCAAAGCCAGGCAGGGCTACATGACAATATCCTAATTTATTATATATGTGTATATATATATATATATAATTACATATTATGTAAATATATTATATATATGTATATATCCAGCACTCAAATTAAGATGTAGAACACTCAACAGCAGCATCTCAGCTCTCTTGCTCCACTCCCCACCAGCCACCATCTCATCCCAGTCATTGTCCCAACCATTGGCTTCACTTGCATACAGGTATCACAGAACACCTAGTGTGTGTCTGCCTCCTGTCACTCAGTCTCGTTTGTGTCATGCTCACCCACGGTCTCATGAGTGGAGATAATCTAATTTGCTCAGAACTTCAGAGAAAACTGTCATAAGCAACCAGCATACAGGAAGTCATCAGATATACTGGGAGAGTATATAGAAGAGTGTGGGGTGTGGGTGCCTGAGCAAAGTTAGGTCCCTTAAAACAACACACATACACACACACACACACACACACACACACACACACCCCTCATTTGCATGTGGCTGAATAGATCAGAAGGCCAGTGTTCCCGCCGAGCAGAAGGACCTTAGGCATGGAGGCCCAGGTATAGGTACCAAATTCTAAACCAGAGGTAGTACCAAGCCAAGGGAAGGCCAAACTAGGACAAGAGAGGAGATATGACTAGAAAAGAGAGTCTAGCATGGGCTGGAATATAGCTCAGTTGGTAACGTGCTTGCCTAGTATGCAGGAGTCTTGGGTTCGACCCCATACACATGAAGTTTGAGGTCATTCTCCTATAGTCTCAAAACAGGAAGGCAGGGGCAGGGTAGGGGATCTAGTGTTTGAAGTCTCTCCAGACCCCAAGCCCAGCTCTGCAGCCACTTCATTCCATGTTCAACTGAAAAGAACCAGATATCTTTGCACAGCTGGAAGTGCCTTTAGAAGCGATTTTCAAGTATAACTTATAAAAGGTTCGTTGTACGTCTTCACTTAAGAAGAAATAAGGTCGGCTGGTTACTGGAGGCACAGGCCTTCAATCCCAGTGCTCAGTAGGCAAAGGCAGGCAGATCTCTGTGAGTTCTACAGAGTGAGTTCCAGGACAGCCTCGGCCATACAGAGAAACAGGGGTGGGAGGAGGGAGGGGTAGAAATAAGGTCTAAACTCAGCAATCCTAATTTACACTCAAAATTACTCCCTGGAAAACTCCTTTAAAATATTCAAAAGCTATGAGGCTTACATAAGCTGGGTATGGTGCCTCACATAATCCCAGGACTTGGGAAACTGAGACAGGAGGATAGTGAGTTCAAAACTAGCCAGGGACTACAAAGGGTCTGAGGGCAGGTGTCCTTTTTAAAAAGAAGGAGGAGGAGGAGGAGGAGGAGGAGGAGGAGGAGGAGGAGGAGGAGGAGGAGGAGGAGGAGAGGAAGGGGGAGGAGGAGAGGAAGGGGAGGAGGAAAGGGAGGGGGAGGAGGAGAGGGAGGGGGAGGAGGAGAGGGAGGAGGAGGAGGAGGAGGAGGAGGAGGAGGAGGAGGAGG
>CM052711.1:51653412-51682475 GCA_028551405.1 Uromys caudimaculatus
CCCCTTACCCCCCACTCCCCCACCCCCTTATTCTCTACTCTCCCACCCCCTACCCCCTTACCCCCCACTCCCCCACTTCCACCCACTTACCCCTCACTCCCCCAACCCCTTACCCCCCACTCTCCCACCCCCCACCCTGCACACTCCAAGCAGGCTTACCTCCACCTGGCTTTGCTTTTTTGTTTTTTAATTTCTTTTTTTTTTTTTTTTTGAGAATTTCATACATAAATACTATATTTACATCCTGCCCTTTGTGTTGGTTGTCGTTTCCTCCCTAATTGGGGGCTCCAGTGCTATTACTGGTTTTTTGAGGTCTTTTTTTTTTTTTTTTTTTAGGTTTTTTGCTCTTTTTGTACTGGGACTCAGAGCTACACACCAGCCTCAGAAGAATAGCTTTTCATATCTAATGCATCATAGAACTCTCTAGAATCTCCCTATTTATACCTACAGAGAAAGAGAGAGAGAGAGTAAAGACATGCACAGCACCAAGAAACTAGAAATGTCTAACATCTTATCTGTGAGAAATACAGAGAATTCTTACACCACAAATTCAAAAAAGCAAAGAAAACACATATAATTTTAGGTTTCCCATACGTTCCTGGATCAAAAACAACATCTAAGGTTGCTATTTTAAAACCAAATTAAAGTGTTGGGGTGTGTGTTTATGACAGGAAAGTACCCCAACAATAACACTTTATTTCCTGCAAACTACAAATAAATTCCATGCATTCCCACGCTTTACTTTGCTCTGGAGCCCAGGGCCACTGACTCAGGCCTCCTTTGTCATTGAGAAGAAAGTTTCTGTAAGGTCTTTCTCAGATGTTTTGAACCACTTTTTGAAGAATTTGACAAACAGATCCGTGAAACCTTAGTCACCAAGGACGTCTTATATGACGTCAGCGTACATGTATTTTTACTGAGACATCATCCCTGAGTCACCAGGCTCTATAAAAACTCCCATTTGATCTTGCTTCACTCACCTTCACATCTTTTCCTAACAGAGCTTGCCGGCTGTGGATTTGGGATGCTGAGCCCCTTCCTTTTTCGGGCACAAGCAGCAGAGATTTCAAGGCAGTCCAGTCACCGATCGGCACTCACGAGAGGGGTTGGTAATTACTAACTAAACAAAGAGGAACCGGCAAGGCCTGAAGCCACATTCCCAAGCAGAGTTCCTAGGGACATTCCTCCTCAGAGGTACCAGCTGACCCAGGACGGAGGCTAACCCCTGCTGTGCACAGTGCTGTCCCTCTCTCAGGAATCCACCAAGCCCATACCTTACCTGCCTCTCACTCAGCAGTCCCCAAAGTTACCTGCCACTCCCTTTTCTCTCGTATCATCATTAACATTCCACAGGTACCTCAGGCCTTGCCTGTCCGGTCAGTTCTACTGAATTCACAGCCCCAGGTATTGTGGGTAATTATCCTTTGATTACATCAGGAGTAGTCAGAAGTCTGATGTCCGTTTGTTTTGACGGAGGGGGTTGGGCCTCAGGCATGCTTAGCTTTCCTCCACTACTGAGCTACACCCCTAGCCCCAGTTTTGTTCCTCATCCAGCTTGACCTGGTAGAATTTATAAACATTCAATCCACTGATCTGTCACTACCAGTGTTCCAGGGGAGATGGGGCGAGGTAGCCTTGCTTTCTGCCCACCTTTTCCCTAGCATTAGAGGCAGGCTATGCCAATTCCTTGGCCTGGCACCTGACCAACATGGCTAAGAGCTTACGCTCAGGAGTTGCAGTCTGGATTCAGAGTCCAGTCTCCTCTGCTTAACAGATCTTGGGTGAATTTGTTTCACCTCTCTGAGCTTCAAGGTTTCCATCTGTGAAACAGAATAAAAACTACATGCCTTTGAAGAAAGGCTTTTTCTAGAGCAGATTAAAGTGGCTACCTAAAGCCCGCAGTATGCTCTCCGGGACACACCCTAAGTGCTGAGAGCTGTTTTTCTCACGCCCCAGTCCCATCTTTAGTTAATATAGCTTTAACGGCTGGGACTGAAGACAGAGGAAATGCAAAGCTTGGGTGGAAGGGGAAGAGGGCGCCTGCGGATGTGTTTTACAATGTGGAGTGAAGTCAGAGGCACAGACGCAGAGATCAAAGCTTCGGAGTGTGCAAAGTAAGAAGTGTGTCCCAGTCTGAGGAGCCAGGTCCCATCTCCATGTCTGTATTAAGCACCCAAGGATGTGGCCTCTTTCCTTTCACCCCACACAGCCACCGAAGGCTATCTCAACCAAAGGATGAGAGCTGACAGCAGGCACCAAATGCACTTCCATAACCTCAGAGACAAAAGGAGTTAAACATTGTTTTAAAAGGTGTGTGCTCAGCAAGTATTTGTCGAATAAATAAAAGCTTTAAATGAAGGAGAGTTAAGTATGCCCATGAATAATTGAGATTATAGAAGCCTTGGGGACTACATATTGAAGCTACTGCTGTTCACCCTGAGAAAGGGTAGGTTTATGGTCCAGGACCTATTGTCTGCTACTGATAACCAGCTCTGTAGAATGAAAGCACCCGTACAATATGTAAATAACCAGTGTGGCTATAGCTGGTAAACTATATATGTTTATATATTTATATATGTGTGTATGTGTGGATATATATGTTTATATATGTGCAGAAATGAATATACATGCAGAATCACACACAGAGACTCAAAGTTTGAATGATCTCTTATGTTATGACTTAGGTTTTTCTAACCACTTTAAAAACTTAAGAACCTGCCAGGCAGTGGTGGCCCTGCCTCTAATCCCAGCACCTGGGAGGCAGAGGCAGGTGGATTTCTGAGTTTGGGGCCAGCCTGATATACAGAGTGAGTTCCAGGACAGCCAGAGCTACACAGGAACCATGTCTTTATAAAACAAACAAACAACAACAACAACAAAAAAACCAAACAGCTGGGCCTGGGAGATTACATACTCCTAGAACCTAGGAGGTTGGAGCAGGCGAACTGCTGTAAATTCCAGACCACCCTGGGCTGTAATATGAGACCCTGTCTCAAACAGACAAAAAAATGTAAAATCCATTCTCCGGTCACAAACCTTTATAAGAATAGGTGGTAATTAGATTTGACCCCGAGCCGAATTCTACTTAGGAAATGACAGGAGATACATCCATAAGGAAATGTCATGAGTGTCTGCTGTGTGGTGGGAACTGCTAAGTACTACTGATTGCCACAGCCCGGAAGAGAACCCTGTAGTCCCTGCCCTTAGGAAGCTAGAGTTCTAAACAGGAGAACTGATCACAAACAAGATAGCTGATGACTGGCTCCTTAGGAAGAGAAAGGAACAAGCAAATTACAGGCTCAGGGAGGCCAGGTCAGAGGCCTGTTCTCTCCTCTGTGGCCCCCAGACCAGATCTAATCCACTAGATACCCTGTGGGGTACCATCTCCACTCACAGCTGGTAACAGTGGAAGCCAGGGAACAAACCTAGGGTCTGTCTTCAAGTCTGAGACTTGGTATGAGTCAGGAGTCCAAATCTTCGCTCTGCTCAGCTCCTCATAACCTGTTTCAAAGAGGAGGACAGACAACAATCAGGGCTGTGCAGAACGCCAAAAAAGAGCTGTGATGCTCACCCTGGCAGTTTGGTGGACATCAAGATGATGTCTTCCTCTTCCTTTTCTTCCTGTTCTCCTTCTTCTGCCTCTTCTTTTTCTTTAATTTTTGAGGCAGGTTCTCACTGTGTAGCTCAGGCTGGCCTAGAACACACTCTGTAAACCAGACTGGCCTCAGACTCACAGAGATCCACCTGCCTCCGCCTCCCAATTAAAGGCACGAGGCAGCACTCCAGGGTCTCCCTCCTCTCCCTCCTCTCCCTCCCCCTCCTCCCCCTCCTCTCCCTCCCCCTCCTCCTCCTCCCCCTCCTCCCCCTCCTCCCCCTCCTCCCCCTCCCCCCCCCCTCCTCCTCCTCCTCCGACAGGGTCTCGCTATGCTGCTCAAGCCACCTTCAAACTCATAGGCATCCTCCTGCCTCAGTCTCCCAAGTGCTGAGATTACAGACTGGTACTCTGACACTCAGGATTGGTGGGTGATTGGAAACAACCCTGCTCGCCTGCCCAACTTATTAACAAAAGTTAACAGGTTGGGACTGTTTCCTGTTCTGCCTCACCATTGGTTACCTACCATGCTCAGTTCAATTACTAGTACAACTAATCTCAATTATGTAATGTGAGCTCTGCAAACAGCATGGAGACTGCTGAAGGGTCCTGATTTTGCAGCAACTCACACCCCAAACAAAGCAGCAACACTGGGTACTGCCACAACTATGGCTCTGCCCTTACCCTCAGCCTTAACCTTGGGATAAGATTGTCATTTGAAGGCAAGAAGCAGAACAAAGTATCTTAGATCCCAATGCCACTATATTCTTGTACAGCTGCCTGTGTGATACAATGTGGGTGTGGCTGGAGACATGGCTCAGTGGCAAAGAGCCCTCGTCCTTGCAGAGGACCTGACTTCAATTCCCAGCACCCACATCACGCAGCTCCGACCACCTACAGATCCAGCTCAGGGATACCCACTGCCGACTGAATACACATAGCATACTTTCACACTTACACGCACATACAATAAAAATACATTCTAAGGAGATAACACAAATTTAGCTTAAAATTTAAAAACCAGAATGGAGGGGTTGGGAGTATAGTTCAGTGCCAGAGCATTTGCCTAGTATGTAGAAGGTCCTGGCTTCTACCCACAGCCCTACAAACAAGCAAATAAATGCTGGTATTCCACCGTATATTAATAATCAGAATTGTAAGTTCCTAGTTATACAGAGAAAAAAAAAAAAATCAAGGAAGGGAAGATTTCCAGAGCCCTGCAGAGAACTCAGTATTAATTGTAGCAAAAGCGATCACATGAACTATATAGAACTCTAAGGGAAAAAGCAAACCATATGTATATAAATGGGGTTTCTGGTTTTGTCTTTAGTGATGGGGTTCAAATGCAGTGCCCCATGCACGCTTGACAAGTATTCTTCCACTTACACACCCAGGCCAGGTCTGTCCTACTACACGACTAGGACCGCACTTTACTTGTGAGTAAGGAAGTACAGGACAAGAGACATGTTTGTTAGATCAGGGACACAGTATACATTTGACGAACAACATGAAAGGAGTTTCTTAGAAAAAAAACACATGAAATATGAATTTTGCTTTGTTTTGTTTTTCAAGTCCAGGCTTTGTGTAGTAATGGCTGTCCCGGAACTAGCTCTGCAGAGGCAGGTGGACCTCAGAATTCAAGTCCAGCCTGGTCTACAGAGATAGTCCCAGCACAGCCAAGGCTACACACAGTGAAACCCTATCTCGAAAAGCCAAATAGATAAATTTAAACCACAAATCCTTCCTATCAGCTTTATTGATGAATACTTTTCCAGACTTATCAGCTGTTAGATTTCACCAAATAAAAGATAAATGTAAACAATCGTAGAACACATACTTAGTAATTTAGTCTGCAAGAGTCTTGGATTCATTTGAGCAGTGACAGACAAGACAGCGACTGTGTGCCCCAGGCTTGGGAGAAACACTGTGGCTCATTCAGAATCTGGCTGGCCAAGTGCTATAAATCCAGCACCATCTTAGTATGCAGGCTTACAGAGCTGATGAGACAGCCTAAGCTCTGGCTTTAAAATTCCCAAGTCAAACCGGGCAGTGGTGGTGCACGCCTTTAATTCCAGCACTTGGGAGGTAGAGGCAGGTGGATTTTTGAGTTCAAGGCCGGCCTGGTCTACAGAGTGAGTTCCAGGACAGCCAGGGCTACACAGAGAAACCCTGTCTTGAAAAACCAAAAAAAAAAAAAAAAAAAAAAAATCCCAAGTCAGGGGAATGGAAAAACCCAGCAGTAAAGAGCCGATTAACATAGGCCCTGATAACTCTTGAGACCAAGTTGGGCATGCTGGGCGTGCTGGAGGTAGGCCAGGAGCAAAGGAAAGGCACCCCTGGCTCCTGTCACTTAGCTAAGCCCTGAAAGATAATAACAGTGGTCAAGAGAAGTTGGTGGGCCAGTAAAGGCGGCACTTTCACTTAATCCCACACTCAAGAGACAGAGGGAGGAGGATGTCTATGAGTTCAAGACCAGCCTGGCCTACAAATGGAATTCCAGGCCAGCCAGCCAGGACCACACAATGAGACCCCCAAGTAAAAAGAAAAGAGAAACTGGGGTTGGGGGGGAGACAAAGCAAGAACGGAGCCAGAGCTTAACAGTAAGTTGAGGGCCCATAGGGGAGAGGCATGCATGAGTGGAGACAGAGCAAAGGGAAGAGTGACCGCAGTCAATACAGAGAAACAAAGCAAGAAACAAACCTTATTACACTTCATTTAACGTGTGTAGTATGGATGTGTGTGTTCACATGTATTCATGTACCCATGGTACAGGACACAGGTATGTGTGTTCACATGTATTCATGTACCCATGGCACAGGACACAGGTGGAGGTCAGAGGACAACTGAAGGAATTTTCTCCTCTACATGTGCTCTGGAGGTCATGCTTAGCTACACAGTCTTTATCTTATTGAGCCATCTTCTTGGTCCCAAGAAATTTTATTGTGGAAGTTGTTTTAGTTTCATTTCTGTTGCTGTGATAAAATACCCTGTCAAAAAAAGGCAGCTTACCATTCTGGGCTACAACCCGTCCTTTTGAGGAAATCAAGTCAGGAATTGAAGCAGTCAGTCACATCACATTCAAAACAAAGACCTAAGAAAAGGGACACACCCTTGCTTGTCTGTGCTTAGTTGGCTTCCCTCATTTACATACTGTTCAGGGACCCAGGCCACGGACTGGCTCAGTCCTCCCTCAGGGTGGGTCTTCCTTCCTCAATTAACCATCAAGACAATCCAGGCTGGACAGATGGCTCAGCAGGTAAGAGCATTCCTCAGAGATCTTGCAGGCGATCTGGGCTGCTTGATTCTCAGCGCCCTCACAGAGGCTCACAGTCACCTGTAATTCCAGTTCCAGGGGATCCAATGACCTCTTCTGACCTTCATGGGCATTGTACACATGGAAGCATATTTGTATATTATACATGCATATATAAACATATATGTGTGCATATGTGTACATGCGTGTATAATATACAAATATGCATATACACACACATATATATGTCATATGCATACACACACACACACGACTTATGTCTGTGAATGTTTTGCCAAGATGTGACACATTCCCACTGTCATAGAGTCACGTCTCCTCCCCCTGCTCATGTGCTACACTCCTTATAAAAAGCTAGAACCTCCTCTCTGTTCTCTTCTTCCCTCCACCCTCACCCAGAGCCAGCCTCTGTATGCCCCGCCCCAATAAACCTCTCATGTGAGATCTGTCGCATGGTGTGACTTTATGGTGTTCGTTGCTTAGAGCATAACAATCATAGAGTTTATTGGCAGGAAAATAATATACAACACAAATAATTCAGTGGTACCAGTAATTACTGATGTCTACCTACTCTGCCTTCTAAATTTATATGCATTGACCCAGTCACTTCACCTCCACGTGTCTATCCTAACAAAGTTAACCTTAAGACAAACAAACAAAAATTTAGTATTTGGCCGGGCAGTGGTGGCGCATGCCTTTCATCCCAGCACTTGGGAGGCAGAGGCAGGTGGATTTCTGAGTTCGAGGCCAGCCTGGTCTACAGAGTGAGTTCCAGGACAGCCAGGGCTATACAGAGAAACCCTGTCTCGAAAAGCCCAAAAAAAAAAAAAAAAAAAAGTGAGGTTGGAGGGCCAGAGCTGGGGACAGATAAAAGGTGCTGATCAGCAACAGGGGTTTGTAGGAGATGGTACCAAACTGAAAGCTTCTATCAAAATCAATAATGGAATTGCAGAAGACTACTCACTCATGTTAATAGCACCAGCATCAGGCCCTGTCTCTCTCTGGATAAGAGTTGTTTCTGATCATTTCTCTTCCTAAACTCCATGTCCAGAGAAACTGGCCTCAGGTGCAGTGGCCTGTTCCTGATTGTCATGCCCCCTGCCCTGCTCTGCTCTGCCCTGCCCTTTCTCGCTACCTATGATACTGTCACCCAGAGATCAATACTCAGCTGACGTCCCGGGTTTATGTACAGGGACACTGGCTGGCCTGCCAGACACCAGATCCTCTGACTGGCTTGGATCTAATCTCAATCTCTCTCCCTACCCTGTGGCCACGACAGCTATGTGTTTCCTACAAGGAATTATTGTTTTGCTTCCATGCCAAAAATATTCTGCCTAAGTCATTCTTGCAACTCAGCAGGGGTGGGTCCTAAACAGGTGAACTCTTTGCAAAAGCCTATGTATCCTTACAGAAGCACTTTTTTTCTTTTTCTAGACAGAAAGTAAATAATTTACCAGGACCTCTGAACTCCCCTGAGCTTGAAAAACTAAGTTTAGTTTGGTTCTTTAGTCCCTCCTCCACAGTAACTTGGGGTTAATCAACTCAGTATCTCCTCAGTGGCTAGAAGAGAGGCTTGCACCAAACAGGCATTAATTAGATTAATTAGATTCAACAGAATCATCAACAGTATTTCCCCCAAAGAAGAAATTCTAAAAAGAAAGAAAGAGCCGGGCAGTGGTGGCGCACACCTTTCATCCCAGCACTTGGGAGGCAGAGGCAGGCGGATTTCTGAGTTTGAGGCCAGCCTGGTCTACAGAGTGAGTTCTGGGACAGCCAGGGCTATACAGAGAAACCCTGTCTCAAAAAAAAAAAAAAAAAAGCAAACAATGACAAAAACATGGCGTGTTGACACATGCCTCTAAACCCCGCATTCAAGAGGCAGATCTTTGTGAGTTCAAGTCCTTTATACAGAGAGTACTTTATACAGAGTCAAGTACTTTATACAGAGAGTTCCAGGCTAACCAACCATAGTGAGACTTTGTCTCAAAAAGAAGGCAGTAGTATGTGTGTGTGTGTGGGGGGGTGTTAAAAAAAAGATGATTTCTTTATTTGTCTAAACTGAGGATTGTATGTAACCAAACAGGAACAAAAGTGAAAGTGAAATTACTACATTTTTCTCTAAAACCGCAAGGCCTGCACAGAACAAATCTGGGGTCATGATCGGGGAGCCAGGGCTTCTGTGGTACTCAAAAAGCCTCTGACTCACTGTGATCTTGGGTAATAATTCTCCCAAGACTTCCTACACCTCATTTCCTATTTTTGCAACATGGAAAATAAGTTTGTCCCTTATGCACCAAGTGAGGAGTGTGTTGGGAAAACAGATGACACACGAGTGCCTTCGGAACGCTTGACCAGGCAGAAGTCTTCCCATCAGCCTGTGGTTTCAAAGGCTTGGTTAGACGCAGCAGTAATTTTCATGCCCGGCTTCCTTCCAGGTCCAAAATATTCTCAAATGTGCTCAAATTTAGCCCTGAGGCTAAGAGCAGGCTCAACTGGAACGCGTTCCAGCCACGTGCAGAGCCCTGCTTCTCAGCAATCTGTAATTCTATGTCCCCTCTGTAATCATCAAAAACTCCGCCCCTTTTATAAGTTTTATAATACACTTTTCAAAACATATGATTTTTTTTATAATGAATGCATTTGTTATTTATAACAAATAAGTGGGGGCTTGGGAGGGGACAGAGTACATAAAGCAACTGTAGTATTATATGAAAATGTGTGACTTGCCAGGCAGTGGTGGCGCACGCCTTTAATCCTAGCACTGGGGAGGCAGAGGCAGGTGGATTTCTGAGTTCGAGGCCAGCCTGGTCTGCAGAGTGAGTTCCAGGACAGCCAGGGCTACACAGAGAAACCCTGTCTCGAAAAACCAAAACCAAAACAAAAACAAAAAAAACCCAAAAATGTGTGACTCTTCCCGGCGACAGTTGTGGGTACAGTTGTCACCAGTCATGAATGAAGTTTATACTGCACTGCAGTTAGAGGTCAGGGAAAACATAACCTCTTCCCTCCTGAGCCCACAGGGTCTCAAAACTTCAACCATGGACAAGGGCCCACAGAAACCTGGATAAGGGCAGCTGTTTAAAGGGACTGGGCCCATTTATCTTTATGTTCACAGGGAAGGTCTTAATACATTGCAGCTGTTCCTAGGTGTCTTATGGGGTTGGTTCCAGGACTCCCAAGGAAGTCAGATTAATGGACGCTCAAATCCCTTGTATAAAACGACACAGTATTCAACTTGAACGTGCACGCACCCGCCTGTACACTTTGTCATATCTAGTTAACTTACAATACCTCATACGATACAAGAGTCTCCACATAGTTATTCCCGTGTTTTAAAAGCAAGGAAGACAATCTATAGATGTTAAATATGTGAGTCTGACTATATTTTTAAACTTTGTTGGCTAAATCTGTGTATAAAACATACAAGTTAAGAAAGGTCCACCATGGACTGGGGAGATGGCTCAGTGGTTAAGAGCACTGACTGCTCTTCCAGAGGTCCTGAGTTCAGCAACCACATGGTAGCTCACAATCATCTGTAATTGGGGGGAGGGGGGGGCTCAAACCAAAGTAGACCTTGGAAAATGGCTCATTGATGACAATCTTCAAGCTGGAACCACATCCCTCCCTGGCCACAGTACAGCGTACATAGTCAGTACCTCAAAGCAGTAGCATAAAAACTTACCAGAAATGCACACACATGTCTGGGGGAGAAAGCTAGTTCCCTGACAACCCCCTTGCCATGCGCAATGGGATCTTGAAAAGGGCAGCGTCTCTAAATATGTAAGAAATGTAAAAAGATATCCTTCCGCAGTCTTTGGCTTCCCACGGCAGCAGTGACTAATGCAAGATGCTTCAGCCCAACCACGGGTCTCTTAATATTTCCAAATACTTCCTTTCTTCTCTTTTTATTGCTCCAGTTCTGGTTGACAGCATTTCATAAGACCGTAAAAATAAAGAAATAAATTGGAGCAACCTGGAGTAACAGTGAAGCGTCTGTGGAGGCAGAGCCTTGCTTGCTGCACCATCCCTCAGGTCCTTCCAGCACACGCTGGACCATCTAATACCTGAGCCCAGCAGCTGTGCACACAGCCAAGCCCTTCTCCACTGCAGCAGCTGGAAGTGAGGCAACCCCTCCACCTCCCCCTGTTGGCCCCTCTTCAGATTTGAGGTGGACCAGTTAGTAACCACCAGCATCATCCTCAAGAATGAATGCCAGGAAAAATATTTTACCTTAAAAGTGCTTCTTCAGTCCTACCCAAGAAATTTAGGAGCCACACTCATGCTCCACCAGACCGTCAGACTCAAAAGAATGTTGAGCAAGTTGTTGGCCCAGCCCCAGTTCCATCCTGTCTGAGGTTTAAACATCTGCAACATAAAAAAAAAAAAAAAAAAGCTATGTAGAAATAAGCAGTTTTGGAAACTGTGTGTCAGAAAATAGTGGCTCATTGCCTGAATGAGACATTCCTGGAAGATTCCTGCAGAACCACTGAGTAAAATTCCCAGCTTGCCAGAACAGACCAGCCACACAGTTCTACAACAAGGGCTCCAAGCCTGACAGTACATTTTGCACACTGCAGAAATGGGCACATTTCTCTCCCCTTCACCCTCCTGCACCAGCATTCTCACCTTTGACCAGCAAAGGGCACATCATGGTCAGCATAGCAACGGCTCCCTTTATACCATTTCCTGGAGTTACCACACGCCCTGCTCTTTATATCTATGTTCTGCCTTCTTAAGACAATGTGTGTATTTTATATATATATATATATATTTGAAGTGGATGCTTGGCATGCATAAAACCCCGAGACTGATCCCCAGTACCTCATAAATGAGTTATGGGGGTACACACACCTGTAATCCTAGCACACTAAGGTGGAGAAGGCTCAGAAGGTCAAGGTCACTCACTTGTAGCTACATAGAGAATTCCAGGCCAGGTTGGGCTACAGGAGACTTTGTCTCAAAAGACAGACAGAGAAACAGATGAAGATAGATAGATAGATAGATAGATAGATAGATAGATAGATAGATAGATAGATAGATAGATAGATATGGCCAGTAAAATTGCTTATGTGCAAACCCAAGGACCAGAATTCCATTCCTGGAACCTCATAAAAAACGCCAGCTGCCATAGCACACGCCTGCCACTCAGCACTCCTAGGGTCAGATGGCAGACTGGGAATTGTCCAGCTAGCCTGGAGCATGCAGCATAGCAGGAACAATAAACCTTGCCTCTATGTGATGGGAAGAGAAAACCAGCTCTGGAGGGTTGTCCTCTGACTTCCACACGTATGGCGTTACACGTACAGGCTCGCGCTCACAAACGCCACATATTTCGCACATACACACTAATAATCAATTAAAAATTTTAATTTTATAAATGTTACTTTATGGATAATTTTCTCACAGATCTTTTCTACGGTTAGGTGTAGTAGTGCGTGTCACCTAAGCCCTGAGGAAGTGCTAAGCAGGAGAGAGAACTCTGTAACCATCAGCCTGAGGCACACAGCAAGTTTCTAAAACCAAAACTGTAACAAAACCAAACCCACCAACTACGAACATAAATAAAATTTTAAAATAAAAATCCAGCTGTGGCAGCTTGTGCCAGAAATCCTAGCACTCCAGAGGTTGAAGCAGTTAGAGGTCACTCTGGGTGACATAGTGAGGTTCCAGGCTGTCCTAAGTTACCAAGTAAAACCCTACTTCATAAATACAGGGGCTTGAGAGATGGCTCAGTGGTTAAAAGTGCTGGCAGCTCTTCCAGAAGACCTGGGTTCAATTCCCCAGCACCAACATGGTAACACACAACCATCTGTAACTACGGTTCCTGACACCCTCTTTCTGGCCTCCAAAGGAACTAGGTGTGCACTTGGTAGACAGACTTACACCTACACACATAAAATTAAAGAATAAAAATAAAAGTTAAAAGATAGACTTTGGGGCTGGAGAGATGGCTCAGCACTTAAGGATCCTTGCTGCACTTGCAGAGGGTCTAGATGCGATTCCCAGCACCTACATGGTGGCTCACAACCACCCATAACCCCAGTTCTAAGGAGTCCAACAGACATAAATATGGTTCACATACACATAAATGCAGGCTAAACATTCATACACGCAAAATAAAATAAATCTAAAATGATAAAAAATGTTTGAAACCATAATCCTAACTGTACAGAAAAATGCTCCGTTCACAATAAACCCCCACAATTAGTAGCACACAACTAATCAAAGCATCAGAAACATATTACAAAGTCTGATAACTGCTGGGGGCGTGAGTCAGAGCTTCAAGTTTCCCAGCATGAGCAAGGCCCTGGGTTTCATCACTGGCATCAAAGTACACACTACACACATACACACACACGTGTGTGTGTATGTGTGTGTGTGTGTTTAGAAAGAAAGCAGTGCAAAAGCTTATTAAGAAACATTCATTTGTTTGTTTAAGACAGAGTCTCTATGTAGACCAGGCTGGCTTTGAACTTACAGAGACCCACCTGCCTCTGCCTCCCACATGAGAAACATTCTTTTTGTAGTTAAGGTTTTATTGTGTGTTTGTGCATGATGTGTGTGTGTGGGGGGGGGGGTGCTTGTACCACATGGCATGCATGTAGAGGTCAGAGAATACCCCAGGAGCTGCTTCTGCCTTCTCCATGTGGTTTCTGGGGATTGAACTCAGGTTACCAGGTTTGCAGAGTGAGGGCCTTTGCAGACTGAGCCATCCCTCTAGCCTGAGAAATGCATTCTTTAATGGGCTAAACTGGATTCAGCACATTTCTCATGGTGAGCGCCTGGGTCTCTGGAGAGATTATTAGGAACCATTTGGTATGGCTGTGTCAGAAATTTCATTTACAAAAGTCGTCATGAGTCGTTCTCTCCTAAAGAATATGGGGAGGAATGGAAGTCTCAGAGATACAGCAATGTCACACGAACTGCTTAAGTCCTTCTCAGGTCACAGCCTTCAAATGGCAACGCCACCTCTTCCAATGGGCTGAAAGCAGATGGGTACCTGACTTGAAAAGGGACACGCTGAATGTCCTTCCTGTCAAGTAGCTATGAATTTGTTCCTGGCGGGGGTGTGGAGACGAGGCCCCATTTCAGGAGAAGGATATCTGTCTGGACGATGGACAATCACCAGAACTGCTGATTTAATTACTTCAGCTACTTGAGATAGCCCGAGGCACACACCAAGACCGTCAGCAATCTCAGGTTAACTCTACTCACCAGCCGGCTCCCAGATCAACACCCTATCCAAGCCTATCCAGGAAGCCAGTATCCCAGCTAAGGCCACAGAAGCAATCGCCTTAGCCCCTGTAGGCACCATCCCTCCTCTGAGAAAGAATGGGGTCAGAGCCTCTCCAGGAAAACCACACAGGGTCCAGGGAAGAAGTGCCAGCCTCCAAGAGACAGCACAGTTGGGAGTTGGAATGGTGGATGCTATAGGGAAGCCACCTGCATTAAAGGTAGACTTTTTATTTTTTAAAGACACTGTCCTACTATTTAGCCCTGGTAGGCCTGGGACTCTCTATGTAGACCAGGCTGGCCTCAAACTCACAGAGATCCACCTTACAAAGGAATCTTGAGTTAAATCCTTGACCCTTCCCACCCATACTTTCTTCACTTATTAAAGATGATACTGCTCCATTTCTCTCTCCTTGTCTCTGTATATGAATATACGATGTATTTACGTGTTTGTGTGTGTGTGTGTGTGTGTGATGCGCCTGTCCGTGCATGAGGTGTTTGTGTATGTGTGTGATGTGTGTATGTGTGTACACATGTGCTCCCGCAGATGCCACAGTGTGTGTGGCAGTCAGATGGTAACTTGGATACCAGCCTTTGCCTTCTGCCTTGTTTGAAGCCAGGTCTCTTTGCTGTTTCCGGTTGCACTGTGTACACCAGGCTAGCCAGCCAAGGAGTTTCTGGAGATTCTTCTTTATCCAGGAAACATAGGGATTAATACACCACAGCGCCTCTCTTTATGTACATTTTCAGGTCTTCAGCTCTTAGGACAAGTCCCCAGCCCCCTACACTCCTGTATTTCTTAAAACATAACATGTAAAGACTGAGATAATATGCGTAACGTTACCAGGTGGTAAGCTGAAGACCTCAGGAGGTCTTTTCTTCGCTCCGCACATACTTAGCAGAACACCACACATATGTGGCTAGCATTGCAGAGGAGCTAGGCTGAAAATGTGAAAGCAAAAGCTTCAGTGAGTTGTAGGCAGCATCGCCCTTACCTTCATTCGTTGCCAGGCATGGGAGAACATTTTCAACCTCATCTCCAGCCACACCCTTCCTCTCCCCTCCTCAGCTTCCGGTGCCCCCCCCTCCAAGCCAGGCTCTGGATCCTTAAGTTCAGTCTTTTCCTCAACTAGAATTCTTTCCCCATCAACAACCTGGTAGAAACCTCCAAAATGGCAGTTGGATGCCTTACCTCAGGAGCACCCTGGACCCGCCTCTTCTAGAGCTTTGAGCACTGGTGTGCCTCAGAGTTCTGCCCTTTGACCTCTCTCTTATCAAGCAGTAAGCACTTCTTTTAGGATCACAGGCTCAGGCTTTAAATATTTATAAGCTGGTGGTTTCCAACTTGTGCCATTACGTCATCCCTCCGGCTCCATGTGCTGGTCTCCATGGATACTGAGTGGATACAGGTGTGCACGAACTCTTACCATTCCCACCAAACCAAATGCTTAAAGCCTGGGCTAGAGTCGATGCTTGACTTGTTCTTTCCTCTCAGTTCCGCATCCCACTAGAACATGGTACCTGTCGGTTCTATGCGCATGTCCAGAATCTGCCCTGAGTTGTCCTGAGCCCTGGCCAGTCATCACCTTTTTTTCAGGGTTTCTTCAATGTCTCATTTTCTTGTTTGCTTTTGGTGGTGGTGTGAGGACAGGGTGATGGTTTCAGTTTAGATTGTTTTAAGTAGGGCCTCTGCTGTGGAGAGGTGACTCAGCAGTTAAGAACACTGGCTGCTTTTCCAGAGGATCTGGATCCCATTTCCAGCACCCACATGGTGGCTCACAACCGTACAACTGTCTGTAACTCTCGTTCCAGGGGATCAGATACCCTCTTCTAACCTCCATAGGAACGAAGCACACACAGACATACATGCAGGAAAAATAACCCACAGAGTTAAACAAGACTGGCTGTTAGTGCTAACGCACACCTTTGATTCCAGCATTCAGGAAGCAGAGGTAGATGGATCTTTGAGTTTGGGACCAGTCTGGTCTACAGAGTGAGTTTCAGGGCAGCCAGGGCTACACAAAGAAACCCTGTCTATGGGGAAAAAAATTAAAACAGGGTTTCACTCAGTAGCCTAAGAGCTGGCCTGGAATTCACAACAATGCTCCTGCCTCTCAGGTTTAGATATTAAAATGGGCATGAGCCACCATGCCCAGCTTCTCACAGTAATCCGAGCAGTCAGAGAGAAAATGCATGGCTGTAGGGGTGGAGGTACCCATGCATGTGCCTCCAGAGCCCAGAGGAGGGCTTCAGGTCTTCTGCCCTGGCTCTCAACACCTTCTCTTCAGACAGAGGCACTAGTTCAGTGGTTCTCAACCTGTGGGTTGTGACCCCTTTAGCAACCCTCTAGCTCCAAAACATATCTACATTATGATTCATAACAGTAGCAAAATTACAATTATGAAGAAGCAACGAAAATCATTTGTATGGTGTGTGTGTGTGTGGGGGGGGATCACAACATGAAGAACTGCAGTGAAGGGTTGCAGCATTAGCAACGTTGAGAACCACTGCTCTAACTGAACCGGAAGCTTGCCATTTTGCAGGCTGGATGGCCAGCAAGTAACTGCCCACCCACCACCACCATCAGCTTAAGTCACAGCTCAGGTTAGAATCACAGCTCAGTGGTGCTGTGCCACCCTGCTGCATTCTGGGTAGTTCTGGGTCCTTGTCCTGTCTCAGGAAGGTCCTTGTTTTTTCCTTAGTGCACCTGGCCCCTTCCAGGCCTAGTCAGGGGCAGCGTAAGGAATAGAAAAAGTAAGTTTAGGGGGCTGGGGGAGGTTTCCTAACATGTATGCGGACATCAGCCCACAGCAGGCAGGAATCCGTTCTCCCCACTCTGTGGGTTCCACAGAACTCAGGTGCTCCGGCTTGGCAGCGGGTGCCTTTACCTGAGCCATCTTACTGGCCCTGTCTTTGATTTTTAAATGCCAAATTATCTTATATCCACCAATAGAACTAGATAAAGACCATGAGAGGTGGCTAAGTCATTTCATTTCCTCCTTAGCTGCCACTTACAGGAAAATATTTGCAATCTTTCCGAGTCCCTCTGTGCTGAGGGGTGGCGGTGGGGCAGGGACGAAGAGGACACTGACAGCCTTTCTGCCTTCTCTTTCACCCCACTCCACCCCTTTCCCCTTCATTGTTCACCAGGGAAAGCAAGAACTTCATTCAGCTGATGACATTCTTCCTGTACTTAACATGATTTGCTGGTGACTGGTCACTTTTATAAGTGTGGGGGCAGCCTCTAGAGTGCTTAGTCACCAGGGTGCTGGTCATCCACCCTCTCTGGTCTCAGATTCTTACTCTTCATCAACTCTGAGTGTTGTGCACAGGAAGGCGCAGCTGCTCCAGGAGTTCTTTGCAGGGTACGAAAGGATGGAGTGAGACACAAAACACCCACCAGTTGCCGGTACACGGGATGGAGGCGACCGCTGGCCAGTAGCTGCTTCTGATCCTTCGCAGGCGCTGGTTGTTCCCAGGACTGCAGCTCTCAGTATGCCCATGCTTGGCGAGATCCGTTGTTCCCACTCCTACTCAAAGCACGCAGAAGGAAGGGCTGGCACACCGGTTCTAGAGTAAATTACCACCTTGTAGGACGAGCAAACAACTTCCTGGCTTCCTGCTGGAGGACCCCAAATGATTAGGGGAAAAAACACTTTTATGTTATAAAAGCAGTAGAGCCATTCTAAATACAAATTGTTCAGTCTTTTCTTGTTGTTTGTTTTTCTCTGGAGACAGGGTTTCTCTGTATAGCTCCGGCTGTCCTGGAACTCAAGAGATCCACCTGCCTCTGCCTCCAAGGGCTGGGATTAAAGGCCTGTGCTACCCCACCTGACCTGATTGCTCAATCTTGTGTTTACTCTCCCTACAGTCGCAAAAAACAACAACAACAACAACAACAACAACAACAAAAAACCAAAAAAACCAAAAAAACAAAACAACCCTAAACTGTAGCTTCTTGCTGCATCCCCTCCTCAGCGGTCCATTCAACCCTTTCCCTCTCTAATACAGCAGTAATTAATATTCCTGGAACACTCAATGACAAGTTCAAACTACAAAAACAGACGTCCTAAAAGTTAAGCTGCTATAAGATCTAGTTATTCTTGTGGGTTTTCTTACTATTTTTTTTTTGATAGATTAGATTGAGAATCTTAATCGATTTTTAAAAAATACTAATAGCAGAGATTATCTTCCCCTCTAAACACCAAGAGACATCGCTTTGACTTTCACGTTCATTTTATCAGAGCAGTGAATGGGTGTATTCCACACACATTTGCCTGTGCAGCACACGCGTGCCTAGTGCCCGCACAGGCCAGAAGACTGCACACCAGATCTTCTGGAAGTGTAGCTACAGTAGTGAGCCCCAGCATGTGTGTGCTGGGAATTGAACCTTGGTGTGCTGGAAGAGCAACTGACTTAACTACTGAGTCACCTCCAGCCACGGGAAGAATAGAGTTCAACAACATTACCAACCAGAAAGCTGATGGGAAGTCTCTTAAACACTAGCTTAAGAGTAAAATAAGTTTGTGCATAGATATGCACTGCGGTCCCTACTCCAGTCTTCTCATCCATATTCAAATAGCAGCTCCAGGCTCCCGCTGCGGTGCTCTGCACGGCTTTTCCTGGGTGAAAGTGTCTGACCCTGAGGAGACTCGGTGACTCAGCACGTTGACATCTCGAGCTCGGTTGGGTGGGGGCTTCCTCCCCTTTTACAAGATCTGCTGAGAAAGTAACAACATGAGTTGTTTTTTTTTTTTTTTTTTTTTAAAGTTTGAAAGGTCAAAGAATTTAACATGTGACTCTCTAACCATAGAGAAAGCTAGAAAGAATTAGGCCCTCATAAACATTCTCTCGGATTGCTAAAAGACGCTTGTGCTTAAGTACATATTAGCATTTAAATTGCCTCAGTAGGACCTGGGAAAATACTCCAGGATGCAAAGCAGGTGGGAAGGCTGGTGTGGTCGGCTCCTTTTCTCTCCTATTGTGTGTGCGGTACCAGTTTTTCCCCCTGCAGACCACGGGGAAAGTGCAGAGAATGCTTTTTATCAAAAATGCTGAGAAGTTGTCAGTGTGGAGCACCGGCTCTTTGAGTGGTGTGTGGACAGACGGACCATAGATGCTCAATCCTTGCTGACTATTAAAGCCACGGGGGCAACTTTGGAAGGGCACATTTATCATTCCTAATTCTGATTCTTCTGGCTGGCCCGGAACTCACCATATAGACCAGGTGAGCTCCTAACTCATAGAGCTCCACCTGTCTCTGTCCCCTGAGTGCTGTGATTAAAGGTTTGCACCACCACACCTAGCTCAAAAACATAACTTTTTGTTTAAAGGCAGCCTGGAGAGGTCAGGCATAGTGTCTTAGGCCTTTAGTCCCAGCACTCCAGAAGCAGAGGAAAGCAGATATTTGAGTTACAGGCCAGCGTAGCACATTTCAGGGCCACCAGGACACACAACTGAGATCCTACTTTTAAAAAAATGCAGGTTGGGGGGTACCTGGAGAGATGTGAGCTCAGTTCCCAGTACCCTTTTCTGACTGCTAATAACATAATATATAATATAATAATTTCAGCCTCCACAGGTGTTGCAATCGTATGCACAAATGCCCAGACACAAACATATGCATGTAATTAAAAAATATTTAAAAACAAAACAAAAAATCCCTAATGAAATCCTAACTTTAAGGTTATTGTAGAATATGACCTTGCTTTTCCAGTTCCCTTTTTAGTTATGAGCCACACATATTTCTGGGCCTGTAACAAAGACTCCTTAGCCAGACCTGTGCTTGCTAACAACTTCCTTCATTCAGTCATTCCTATAATCTTCTCAGCAGCCCAACACCTGCAAGAAGCTACAATTGCCCCCATCAGAGATAAGGACCCAGAGACTGAGTGAAGTGTCCCCGGAGGGAAAACAGAATGAGGAACCCGGTGCTCACCTGCTGACTCTGGGCGGTCTTTTAGGAAAAGCCATTTGGGGCAGGTGAGGCAGTACTTACCCAGCACTCATGAGGCCCTGGGTTAGAGCCTCAGAACTAAATAAACGAAGTGCGGTGGCATATGCCTGTAATCCCAGCACTTGGGAGACAGAGGATCAAGAGTTCAAGATCATCCTCAGCTACATTGCCAGTTCAAGGCCAACCTGGGATACATAAGACCTTGTCTCAATAAAAAGATAATAAATTAAATAAAAAAAAACTTTACCAACAACAGAACCTTCACCATCTTCATACAGTCAATACATAACTGTGCACACTGGACAGCATGCAGGTGCAGGCAGATGGCTCCAGTCTTTAGAAAGTCTTACCCTGAGCTTCACCGGGCAGTGAAGGGGCAAGGGGCATTTTCTTGGATTTGCTTGATTAGGTTTCTCGTCATCTCCAGGAGCACACTCTTGGCTAGATCTTTACATTTCCACTTCAGATTCAGAAACTGTTCACTTGAATTGTAGCTCAGAGGAACCCAGTGGGAGTGGCAGTCTAGGGCACTCTTTGAAGGCTGCCACAGAGGATGTGGCTCATAAAGCAGAACATGGGAGGACCAGAAAGATTCCACTAAGCGGAGAGAAGGGCATTGTGGGTCCATGGTAGTGTGTGAAGAGTCTTGTCTTCTAACAAAAGACTGCAAGGCTTATGTGCAGCTGGGGATGTGGGCCAGTGGATGGAGGTAGGGGCCAGAAGGAGACCTAACTGAATATAGCACACTGCACAAGGGCTTAAAAGGGAACCTCGCACAGCCATCCTGCAGTCCTGCTTCAGAAGGGTCTTAGGACTGGATGTGGATTTAAAAAGATAACACTACTCCAGGGCAGAGAGTGGACAGATCGGAGACTAACACCAAACTAAGGTCTGCCTCTGGGAGCTTTGGAGGGAGGTGGGTTGCTGGGCTGTTGGGTAAGTCCCTAACTTCTTTAAAACTTCACCTTGTTTATTTGACATGGAAGGAATCTGCCCTCCGGGCCACTGTGTAAACAAAGTGAGGCCAGGCTCCTGTGTACAAGATTCTCAGAAGGATCAGGCAGTGTGACAACCCCGTGGCAGGCAGAGACAGCAGGCTAGCTCTCAGGTTTCTAAGTGGGTAGGTGAAGGCTGGGTGAGGACCCACTTCACCAGTCAGCCTTGGGGCACAGGAGGAGGAGCTGCCTTTTTTTTTCCCCCCAGAGTTGTACTTAGGGTGGTTATTGAAGGAGATCAGAGCCGTGGCTTTAATTACAATCCCATCTGAAGCCTAGGAGATGGCATTACTGGGAACACCAATCCATGGGGCATATCCTGGGGAAGCGGAGGGGTGATTGCTTTGTCCAGAATGAAAGTTCTAGCTCAAGGTTGCCAGGAGCAGAGAGCCATTAAACAAAGCCAATTGCAAGCCAGGCACGACCTTGGGGCTTGAAACCAGAACAAAAAAGCCATCCACAGAAGTTCACTTTGTCACAGGGGAAAGAACCAGTCAGTGAATCCCACAGACTGAGTGCTGGGACACACCTATGAGAGAAGGAGAAATGCTGAATACCCAGGGGGTCCGTACCCCACACTAGCCTTAGGAGTCAGGCAACATTTGAGGCGACACCTGAGATTAGGAGACCTTTAACCGAGGGCTCCGTAAGTGCAAGGCTCGGGGGAGCCTTTTAAGTGTGTACACTATTAAATCCTCACCACCCAGTGAGGCAGGTATTATCATTATCCCAACCTTAGAAATACCCCAACCAAGCTGCAGCTACTGAGCAACATGCCAGCAGCTAGTAAGGCTGGTGAAAGAGCTTCTGGCCCAAGCAGGCCAGGCGCAGACAGAACCTGAGCTCATAGACTCTCCTGTTTGTGAAAGATGTGTAGACAAAACAAGTTCGCCCAGGAATGTTATCTGGACATATTAGCAGTGCTGTATCATTACTTTTAGGGTGGGAGCTTCATAAAGACTTAAGCAAAATGAAGTTACAACCAGCTTCATTCAGTTACCAGGGACAAAGAAAGTTACGGTTGTCGCAGTGTAGGTTTTGTTTTGTTTGCTTTGATCTGTAAATACAACACTCAAAAACTGTACTGGGGAGAAGATATCACCCCATGGTGTCTCAGCCTCTAGCATGTAACAATACCTTCAGAAACTGGTCTATCTGGGGTAAAGTCATAGATAACACAGAGTGGCTTCAGGGCTGGACAGCTCAGTGGTAGAGTACCTCCTTGCTATGAGTGAGCCTCTGGGTTTGATAGACGCCAGCATTAAAAGAACAACTCGAAAGCTCCCCGTGAGCAGAGCATTGAATATCCCCATATCCAATGGGGGTCATGTCAGGTGACATCCACAAACTGGGATCCTGAGAGGGGAAAAGCCCTTGCCAGAGTTACAGTTCTAAGTCAATTTGTTTTACCTGCCACTGTGAGAATTTGCTCAGGGGCTCCACAGACAAGTTTACTCCCTGACAATTACAGCAGCCCAGGCAGACCGGACAGGCTGTCCTTGACCTTCCTCCTTCTAGACAATTGGAGTGTTGTCCCTTGTGAGGCACAAACAAAACAGTAAGATGAGGGTAAGCTAGCTCCTAGAAAGGCCAAGATCCCAAAGTGCTCTGCTAAGTGCTTCAGATCTACTGAGGCTCCTCTCCCACATGACTGTGAAGAGAGGCTGCCTCACAGTCTGAAAGGACCAACAGGCTGCACAGAGAACAGCAGCAAGCCTAGCAGCACGGCTGAGCTTGCCTCTGGTTCCTGCGGCAGGCACCTCTCTCCCAGCTGACCACCCAGCCACAAGGGCCTCTCTGTTCTTTAGCACCCTGAGGCCCTTCCGAGGGAGGCGTCTGCACTTGTTCAGGCTCAGAAACACTTCTGGTGTGAAGGAGCTTCTCACTGCTGCTCTCAGGAGGTATATAATCCCTATAAGGCCTTCCTTGAGCCCAGGCCTTTTCTGTTCCCACCTGGACTTGCTCACACCCTCTGCCACTGCTAACACAACCCCCTAGCTCACATGGATATGACATTTTTCTTTGTAGATATGACATTTTACTTTGTAATACTTAAAACTATGCAAAGCTATCTTGATCAATTTTTTTCCAGGCGTCTTTTCTACCCATCTCCACCTGCAGGTAAAATCTGTACACTCCATAAACACAGAGATATTGTCTTTCCTGTTCCCAGCACTTGGCCGGAAGTTCGGAGCTCAATAAATATTTATTGAATCAATAAAGGGATGCAGAAAAACCCGATCAAGTTGCAGAGGCAGAAAGTTAGAGCTGAGTTTGAGAAAATCTTGGGTCCCTCCTGGTCCGGCCAGGCATGGAGAGATGAGGTGAAACGGAATGCTTGCAAAGGGGCTGGCACAGTGTGAACCACGGAGAAAGTGAGGCATCCTGACTGTGTAGCCAGGACAGCACTGAGCAGGACTGGGCCTAGAAAGTATCGGCCCAGTAACCAAACAGGAGGGGAGGGAACAAGGCCAAAAAGTCCAAGAGAAATAATTTTTTACTTGGGAACTGGCAAAACTAAGATGGCTACCACAGCGCTGCACTTTGGAGAACTGGTTTCAAACACTAGAAACCAAGGATGTCAGCCAGGGGTCAGGAATGGCAGGGGTTCATCTTCACTCTCAGAGCTCAGAGGCAGACACAGATTCTCTGGGAGTCTGAGGCCGCCTGATCTATAGAGTCAGTTCCAGGACACAGAGAGACCTATAAGAAACAAGAAACAAACAAATGAACGAATAACTCTTAAAAGTTAAACCATGCGGCCGGGCAGTGGTGGCGCACACCTTTAATCCCAGCACTCGGGAGGCAGAGGCAGGTGGATTTCTGAGTTCGAGGCCAGCCTGGTCTACAGAGTGAGTTCCAGGACAGCCAGGGCTATACAGAGAAACCCTGTCTCGAAAAAACCAAAAAAAAAAAAAAAAAGAAATTTTAAAAAAGTTAAACCATGCATATTGAAGATGAGCAGTTCTGCAGCTAAACAGCCACATGGACCACTGTACGAATGCGTATGCACATATGCACGTGCACCTAGAGACCCAGGGTAAATCGTAACAAGGCTAAAGGAAAAGCCAGGTATCTTAGTGCATGCCTATAATCCAGCCCTTGGGAAGTACACACAGGGGGTTCAGAAGTTCAAGGCCAGCTGGGCTACTTGAAGTCCAGTCTCAGGAGGGAGAGAGGACAGAGAGAGAGAGAGAGAGAGAGAGAGAGAGAGAGAGAGAGAGAGAGAGAGAATCAGAGTAGTAGGTATTTATGAAATCATTCCTATGTACATTCAAGCCCATTTAACAATGTATTTATGAGCGCACATAAGTAACTATAATATCTTTGCAAGGACACGTCAAACTTCACATGGGCTCTGAGACAGCAGAAAATGAAACTAGGATCAGATCCCCGAGGATTGCTGCTGGTGTTTTGTTTGTCCACTTTTGTTTCGTTTTGTTTTCTGGGACAGTCCAGGCTGACTTTGAATTCTAAATCCTCCTGCCTCTGCTTCCTATAGAATTATAGACATGGGACAGCTTGCCAGGCTTCCAATATTTTATTTTGTTAAACTGAAGCAGCCATGACAAAAACAATGTAACTACTGCTGGATTACAGGAACACAATAGCGTCATGGGAACGGGAAGAGGGGTGCTGGGCTGGGAGTGTGGCTCAGTGGGAGAACTTTCACACAGCATGAGTGAGGTTTCACCTTTTACCCCAGCACTGCAAAAGTGGGCAAAGAAGAAAAAGAGGAAAAGGTAGAGAGGGGAGAGAAGAGTGGAAAGGGAGAGGTGTTAAACACCCACAGAAAAATTAGCAAAAATTCAGGGCTGGTTGGATAAGTGGGCAGTATAAAAGATCTAGGAAGCAGTGAGTTAAAAATCACATATGTATATCTAATTTAAAAAAAAAAAGATCATATAAGGCCATGCTGGTGGCACAGGTCTTTAATGCCATCACATGGGAGGCAGAGGCAGGTAGATCTCTGAATTGCAGGCTAACCTGATCTACAGTGAGTTCCAGGATAGCCAGGGATATACAGAGAAACCCTGCCTTGAAAAACCAAAGGGAGAGAGAGAGAGAGAGAGAGAGAGAGAGAGAGACCCTATGGGTGGGGTTGGGGTGATCATAACATTGAAAGAGCAGAAAAGCAGAGTTCTTTTCTGGAAATATCTTCTGTATTCATGGCACAGCTAAGTGTTAGTGAGCTAGAAGGCAGAAGTCACTGTTTAAAACGGAGTGGAGCTGTGAGGTGATGGACGGAGGCTTCTGCTACCAGTCCCGATGGCCTGAGTGTGAACTGAGGCCCACATAATAGCAGAAGGGAGCCAATCTCCATTCCATATGTCATCCTCTGACCATGGCCTACACACACACACACACACACACACACACACACACACACACACAGAGAGAGAGAGAGAGAGAGAGAGAGAGAGAGAGAGAGAGAGAGAGATGTTATTGAAACAATGAGAAACTGAGGGAAAACATTGGTTATTTCAGGTTCTCTCTCTTTCTTTCTTTCCCTCCCTCCCTCCCTCCCTCCCTCCCTCCCTTCTCATTTTGAGACTGGGTCTGTTTTAGTTAGGTTTGCTATTGCTGTGATGAAACACCATTACCCAAAACAACCTCTGGAGGAAAGGCTCGTTTCACCCAGCTCCATATAACATTGATCGTCAGCAGTGGGGGAAGGAACTCACACAGGGCAGGAACATGGTGGCAGGAGCAGATGCAGAGGCCATGGAGGGGTGCTGCTTACTGGCTTGTTCTCAAGGCTTGCTCAGCCTGCTTTCTTATAGAAGCCAGGACCAGCAGCCCAGGGATGGCTCCACCCACAATGGGCTGGGCTCTCCCCCATCAATCACTAATTTTAAAAAATGGTCTACAGGCTTGCCTGCCCCAGATCTTACTGAGGCGCTTTCTTTTTCTTTATCTTTCTTTCTTTCTTTTTTTTTTTTTTTTTTTTTTGGTTTCTCGAGATAGGGTTTCTCTGGGTAGCCCTGGCTGTCCTGGAACTCACTCTGTAGACCAGGCTGGCCTCGAACTCAGAAATCCACCTGCCTCTGCCTCCCAATTGCTGGGATTAAAGGCGTGTGCCACCACTGCCCGGCCCTAAGGTGTTTTCTCAACTGAGGCTCCTTCTCTCAAATGAGTTTTAGTGTGGGTCAAGTTGACATAAAACTATCCAGCATAAGGTCTCTCCTTGTAGCAGGCACTCACTATATAGACCAGGCTGGCCTTGCACTCTGTACTGGCTAGTTTTGTGTGTCAACTTGACACAAGCTGGAGTTATCACAGAGAAAGGAGCTCCAGCTGAGAAAATGCCTCTATGAGATCCAGCTGTAAGGCATTTTCTCAATTACTGATCAAGGGTGGAGGGCCCCTTGTGGGTGGTACCATCTGTGGGCTGGTAGACTTGGGCTCTATAAGAAAGCAGGCTGAGCAAGCCAGGAGAAGGAAGCAAACCAGTGAGTTACATCCCTCCATGGCCTCTGCATCAGTTCTTGCTTCCTGACCTGCTTGAGTTCCAGTCCCGACTTCCTTTGGTGATGAACAGCAGCATGGAAGTGTAAGCTCAATAAACCCTTTCCTCCCCAACTTGCATCTTGGTCATGATGTTTGTGCAGGAATAGAAACCCTGACTAAGACAAATTGGTACCAGCATAGTGGGTTATTCTTGTGACAACCTGACCACGTTTTGGGGAGGACTGTGGAAGGACTTTGGAACTTTGGGCTGCTCTGTTGAATGTTGTGTAGGAGCTTGGAAGATAATGTTGAGAACAGTGCAGAAGATGGAGGCCTAGCTTGTAAAATTTCAGAGGGGAGATTAAAGACTTTTATCAGGGCTGTTCTATTTTGACTGTGACGATTCTGTGGTTTTGGTTAGCTGGGGCTGAAAAAATCATCTGTGATTGACAAGATACCAGAACTACTAAAGCAAAACCATTGCTTGCTAGGACTATTGATGCTGATTAGCTGGAGCTAAGATCTTAGTAGTGATTAAGAAGAGACCAGCGGCCGGGCAGTGGTGGCGCACGCCTTTAATCCCAGCACTTGGGAGGCAGAGACAGGCGGATTTCTGAGTTCGAGGCCAGCCTGGTCTACAGAGTGAGTTCCAGGACAGCCAGGGCTACTCAGAGAAACCCTGTCTCAAAGAAAAAAAAAGAAGAGACCAGCATAATTGGGGTGAAATCTTCTGAGAGCACAGAGGCTGCATTTCAGAGATAGCCAGGGTTGTACTTTGTGCTGTGGCTGGACTTGGTAATGTGTAAGAGTCACCCAGGTGGTACTGGTTTTGAAGGCATTAAGGAGTTGTGAAGAGCAGCTGAAGCCTGGGCACTGTGAGAGGCCACAGAAGGCCATTGGTGAAGGTGCAGCCTCAGTTGCAATTGATGGCCCAGGATTGAAGGGGTCATGCAAAGGAGGTGAGGATTGGTACCATGAAGAGAGCCTATGAGAGGCTGTTGGTAAACTTAGTTGCAGCGGAAGACAGCAATGTTTTGGAGATGCCAATACCATGAGAGGACCACCAAGAACAGCAGCAACAGTGGAGTACAGGTATCTGGAGCCTAGAAGAGAAGGTGTGTGCTACAAAGGGCAGAGCTGGAGAAGTGACTCAAGCCCTTAGAGGAATCCAGAAGATCGTGAGTGGATCCCAGACATTGGACAGTTGGAGTTTGGTTTTGCTTTTGATTGTGACTGTGCCCTGATATATTTTTCCTCCTGAAGAAAGAAGATATTTTAGTGGAGCCCACAGTTAAGAGACTTTGAATATTTAAAAGACTTTGAATTTTAAGAGATTGGATGTTTAAAAGGGACTGAAATGTTAATATGTAAGAATTTGCAAAGACTGTAGGACTGTTGAAGTTATTTAGATCTTGAGGATGAATAAGAAAGTAAAGGTTGAGGCTTAATAGTGATGTGTTTGTGTGTCAAGTTGACAAGGGGTCAATTGTACTGGATAGTTTTCTGTGTCAACTTGACACAAGCTGGAGTTATCATAGAGAAAGGAGCTTCAGTTGAGAAAGTACCTCTGAGATCCAGGTGTAAGGCATTTTCTCAATTAGTGATCAAGGGCAGAGGGCCCCTTGTGAGTGGTACCATCTGAGGGCTGGTAGTCTTGGGTTCTATAAGAAAGCAGGCTAAGCAAGCCAGGAGAAGGAAGCCAGTAAGTTGCATCCCTCCATAGCCTCTGCTTCAGCTCCTGTTTCCTGACCTGCTTGAGTTCCAGTCCTGACTTCCTTGGGTGATGAACAGCAGCATGGAAGTGTAAGCTCAATAAACCCTTTCCTCCCCAACTTGCATCTTGGTCATGATGTTTGTGCAGGAATAGAAACCCTGACTAAGACACACTCCCAGAGATCCACCTGCCTCTGCCTCCCAAGTGCTAGGACTAAAGGCGCATGTCATTACGTCCATCTCCTTCGTTGTCCTTATTTAGTATTTTTTAAATGTTTATTATTTTATGTATAGGTATTTTACCTGCAAGTATGTATGTGTACCATGTATCTGAGGGCCCACTGAGGTCAAGAGAAGGCCTTGGAGTTAAAAGACAGCTGTGAGCTGCCATGGGGGTGCTAGGAATGGAATCTGGGACCTCTGGAAGGGCAGCCCGTGCTCTTCACGGCTGAGCCATCTCTCTGGCTCCATAAATTTATTTCTAACTTCCTTTAGAGACTTTATTCATCCATCTATACATTTGGGTTTTTTTTTTTTTTTTTTCATTTTTATGTCTATGGATGTTTTGCCTACATGCATACCCATGCATTACACGCATGCCTCATGCCCAAGACAGCCATAAGAGGCCGTTGGATCCCCTGGAACTGGAGTTACATATGATCGTGGGCCGCCATGTAGGCGCTGGGAATTGAACTAGGGTCTTTTGGAAGAGCAGACAGTGCTCTCAACCACTGAGCTGTGTCACCAGCCCCAATTTTACTTAAGACAGGGTTTTACCATGGAACCCAAACTGGTCTTCCTCTCAAGATCTTCCTACTTCTGTCCCCCAAATCCTAGGGTTACACCATCATC
>CM052711.1:51682575-51704821 GCA_028551405.1 Uromys caudimaculatus
AAAAAAAAAAAAACAAAAAAAAAAAAACAAAAAAAAACAAAAAAAAAAAACCCATGTAGAGAAGCCTAGGCCCAGTGTAGATGCTCAGTAGACATTAGTATCCCCATTGAAAAGTCAGGTAGTCACTGAATATGTGGCCTGAAGCAATTTTTTTTTTTTTTTTGGTTTTTTGAGACAGGGTTTCTCTGTGTAGCCCTGGCTGTCCTGGAACTCACTCTGTAGACCAGGCTGACCTCGAACTCAGAAGCCTGAAGCAAATTTTAATACAGATTTTCAGAGTGCCTGGAGGTCAGATATCAATCAATTAACCACACTCTCCTAAGGCTTTCAGTATCTAGCACAAACCCAGATTTACACTGTTTAAAGTAAACTTTCCTCTACTCTAGATCAGTACTCATGCCGACATAGGGCTGATCAACTTCCCATTACCAAAAGAATGTAGTTTATTAGTGGTACGATGCGCCTCTCTAATAGTTCCCGGGATTTACATGTTTGCACAGTACTTTCCTACCCTTTTATAATGTGTTCTGCAACCCCTGAAAAGTCAACAGTCTCAGTGCTTCTCTAGACAGAAACATGAGAGGTGCCTGGGTCAGGGTGACTCAGGCAGAGTCAACATTGGAGCTCTGAACCTTGGTTCCCGGGAGCCCAGCTCCTAAGGCCTTCTGCCTCAGGCTAATCCCACCAGCCCCTCTCTTTTAAGAGGCTGTGATTCTTGGAGGTACCCCGGGGAGCACATGTCAGTTTGCAAAGCTTCCCCCTTCAAAACAGCAGTCAGAAATAAACAGCCTGAACGTTGGCAGTAGAGAGTTAAATCTGACTTTTAGCCGGGTAGTGGTGGCGCACTCCTTTAATCCCAGCACTTGGGAGGTAGAGGCAGGTGGATTTCTGAGTTTGAGGCCAGCCTGGTCTATCTACAGAGTGAGTTCCAGGACAGACAGGGCTACACAGAGAAACCCTGTCTGGAAAAACAAACAAGCAAAAAATATGACTTTTAAAGAGTCTCATTCTCTGTCCCATTTGCAAATGCAGAGCTGAATGGTGTTGGTGCAACCTAACAATTTCTATAATTAATGTAACTTGGTTAATTTTTTTTTTTAAATTTTTTTTTAGGGCCCTCAGTTCAGACTTGTAAAATTCAAATCAAAGAGGAGAGTTTAAAACATTTGCTTTTTGTGTGTTTGTTCAAGTTAATGTTATCTTGGACACCTGAGCCCCTGACAGCCGCAGGCTGCTCTGCCTCTGCTGACCTTACAGAGCCAACAGTTCGGACTGTGTATATAAGGATTTAAGAGATTATTCTACCAGAGTAAAGTTACTGTGTAGGCGCTGGCATGAATGGCATGTCTGCCATTAACAAATTGAAGAGCTTATAAGCACCTAAAATTAAGTGGAGGCTTACAAAAAAAATAAGCCGATCAAAACAATCAGGCCCCTGATAGAACTGAGTAACTTCGATTTAAAAACCTGCTGTGGGTTCTGAGCATGGCTTTAATGAAGCCTTTAAAACACACTCACAGCCAGGATGTGGGGAACATCTCTGTGAATTCGAGACCAACTTGGTCTATATACCGAGTTCCAGAACAGTCAGAGTTACATACAAAGGCACTGTCTCAAAAACAATAACAGAACAAACAACATCAACAACAACAAAAAAACCCACATTCATTTTTTTTTCATTATCCCACATTTCTAATTCTTTTATTTTATTTTATTTTTTTAATTAAGACTAAAGTTCGAGGTTAGGTGGCCCATACCTGTAATCCCAGTGTTCAGGAAGGAGACACAGGAGGATCAAGAGTTCAAGTCCACCCTTAGCTGTACATTGAGTTTTAGGCCCGTCCAGGCTACATGAGACTTTGCTTCAAAATAAATCAACAAATAAGAAGATAATAAGCCGGGCAGTGGTGGCGCACGCCTTTAATCCCAGCATTTGGGAGGCAGAGGCAGGTGGATTTCTGAGTTTCAGGCTAGCCTGGTCTAGAGAGTGAGTTCCAGGACAGCCAGGGTTACACAGATAAAAAAAAAAAAAGAAGATAATAGATGTAAAAAGAGCTAAACAACTTATACAGGGCCATGAAGATGGCTAACCTGCGAGATAAAAACCTGGTCCAGTATTCTTTCCCAGGGCTGCCTTCAGGCCTTATTTTATTCTCCTATAAACTAAACGTGTTGCTAGCTGGGTAGCCGTGGTGACATACACTAGAAAGGCTAAAGCTGGATGATCACTGGGAGTCTAAGGCTAGCCTGGGCTACATATGTAGGTCTAACCTCAAAACAAGAACAAAAAAGAATAGTTTAGCAGTGTGGGTGGTGTACTCCTAGGGAGGCAGAGGCAGGTGGATCTCTCTGAGTTTGAGGCCAGTCTAGCATACAGATCAAGTTCCAGGGCAGCAGGCTGGCTACACAGAAACCCTGTCTCTTGGGAGGAAAGCAAAAAAAAAAAAAAAAAAAAAAAAAAGGAAAAATAGTTTATACATCAACTAATGTGGTCTCAGGGAAGTATGACAAAAAGCCATCATTAATTATTATCGGGTCCTTTAAAAAATTTTTAATTACTTTTTTTTTTGAGTCTTTCAACATAGCTCTGGCTGTCCTGGAACTCACTGTGCAGCCAAGGCTGACCTGAACTTCCAATCTTCCACCCTGCTTCCACTTCCAGAGGACTGTGATTCCAGGCACGTGTCACTGTGCCCAGCTGCCTGTTACATGCAGTACTGGGGGTTGAACCTAGGACTTCATGCCTACTTGGCTCCATCTCTAGTTCTTGTAGGTATTTACTTATCTGTTGATTAATTTTTAGACAGCATCTCATATATCCCAAACTGGCCTCAAACTTGTTATATCGCCAAGGATGACCTTAAACTTCTGATGCCCCCGCCTCTGCTTCTGAGGACTGGGAATACAAGGACCATCATACCCAAATGTGAGGGTCTAAGGACCAAATGCAGGGCTTCAGGCTCACTAAACAAGCACTACCTGAGCTTTCTCCCCTAAAGGCCTTTTTAAAGAAGGTGGTGCTGGGGGGGGGGGGGAGGAGAAGAGGAGGAGGAGGGAGGAAGAGGAGAAAGAGGAGGGAGGAGGAAGAGGAAGAAGGAGGAGGAGGAAGGAGGAGAAAGAGGAGGAAGGAGGAAGAGGAGGAAGAAGGAGGAGGGGGAAGAAGAGGAGGAGGAGGAAGAGGAGGAAGGAGGAGGAAGAGGAGGAAGGAGGAGAAAGAGGAAGAGGAGGAAGAGGAAGAGGAGGAGGGAGAGGAGGAGGGAGCAGGAGGAAGAGGAGGAAGGAGGAAGAGGAGGAGGAAGGAGGAAGAAGAGGAAGGAGGAGGAAGAAGAGGAGGAAGAGGAGGAGGAAGGAGGAGGAAGGAGGAGGAAGAGGAGGAAAACTGAGTTTGGCCCAAAGGCAAGGTATAAAAATGTTTTATTTTATACATTTATTTACTGGTTTTCACCTTCAATGGACTCATTAATTAAAACCTTGTAAGTCTTGTTTTCCCATATTACTGAGATATTCGTAAATTGACAGAGCTCCCAAACACACAGCCACCACACACAGAAGCCCATCTCCATCCCATCCGTGACTCATGCCAAGGTCAGTACCACGTAATTCTTGGAAATTTTCGCTAGTAGAATGAATAGCCGTTTTGTAAGGATTATCTATTCAGGCAGCAAAGATGGGGGGAGGGGACTAACACAAGAAACAATTTGCTATTCAGCTGGCACTGAGTAAGCTCCAAGGATGAGATTTCTTTGTTTTTATTTTGCTTTTGTTTTTCTTACCTACCTTAGACCTGAAATCCACGCAAAGGAATAGATCTTGTGAGGTTTCTGTAGGTTCTGTATGGACGGTGGAAACACTGAGGTCAGCCCCAGCTTCAGTTTGCAGCCGGCTGACTGAAACCCAGAGCTGTCTGTTTGTATTTCAACACCGGTTTTTGTTTTCCATCCCTTAAGAGGCTCAACCAGTTCAAACATCAGGTAGGGCAGCTAGATCAGTCTGACCCTAGAACAGTCCGGGGAGAAACCAGCAAGCAGTGTGGCTGTTTTTCCTGAAACACAATCAACACTCACTTCATCCATCAAGCCGCACCGAGCTCAAGCAAGACCATCCTGTTAAAAATCTACTTTAGGTTGTTCTTCCCTCTCTCTGTGCCCCAGAGAGGGAGGAGTGCTGGGGGTGGGCGCAGGTCTCACTCCTGGAATCTCTCTTGGATAAATACTCTGAGAGTGTTCAGATGCTCTGAGGAATTCATGGGTCCCCAGCATCTGCTGTTGAGAGGAGCAACCTCCATCATTTCTGCTGACTAAGCTCTCTCCCAAGCAGCTCACAAACCAGTGCATGGCAAAATGGAGAGACCTGGGAAGGGTGGGTAAAGGGCCAGTCATCCAGCCAAGGCCGTGCTGGTGAGTAAGTCCTGTCTCAACCCATTCATTCAGACGACTGTGCTGTCAGATTTCCAGGACGTGCCCCAGAGGGAGGCTTTCTAAGCCACTGATATTCCAAGAGCCACCTGCTGTTAAAAGTCTACATGGCTGCACTTTTTTTTTTCCACAGAAAAATCCTCCAGTTCATGTGGAAGGTCAGCATTTGAGAGCACAGTCTGTGATGATGAGGCCACAGAGACAGATTCCAGGTGCTAGAAGGTTTGTTTTCTTAAGTTCTCAGGTACACTCTTGCACTGTGGCAGGCCTGGAAATTGAGGAAGCCCTCAGGACTTCGAATCGTACCTTCTTGGGCTCTTGGTCACTAGACTTGCTAACAGGCTCCGCGGTGAGAATGTATCACAGGGAATTCTGAGGTTTGGTGCTCTAGTTAAGGTTTCTATTGCTGTAATGAAACACCATGACCAGAAGAGATTTGGGGAGAGAAGGGTTTATTTGGCTTAAAAACTTCCACATTGTGTCCTCACTTCATTGAAGGAAGTGAGGACAGGAACTCAAACAGAACAGGGACCTATGGAGGCAGGAGCTGATGCAGAGACCATGGAAAGATGCTGCTTACTGGCTTGCTCCTCGTGGCTTGCTAAACTGCATAGTGATAGAACCAAGGACCAACAGCCCCAGGGTGGAACAACTCACAATGGGCTGGGCCCTCTACATCAATCTCCGATTAAGAAAGTACTTTACAGGCGAGCCTACAGCCCAAGTGGGATGTAGCCTACTGGATGGCAAGTCAGCATCCAGTGAAGATGAACTCAGAGTCTAAGAGTTCCCTGGTCATCAGCAACTCTCTGTCCGCTTGAAGCATCTCTCCTTCTAACTTGTGCAATGGATAACTTGGAATGTTCTGGACACACTGAAGCCACCAGTCTGTAGATTGCTTTTCTCCTTGTTGGATTTCTGCTTCCTCTCACTTTGCTACGTTTAGACTCCATGATGCTCTGTTACTGTGACTCCCCTGCCAATTCCTTAAGCTCCCCCCCACTCCCCCCAGTTTGTATGTTCTACAACTCCATCTACACAGTAACTCCACCCCTGGAGCGGTCCAGTCACCGATTCTTCCTTCCTCACTCACTATTGGTCGGACTCTGCTGGACATGGTGAAAAGGATCATGGTCACCTACTCTGGTGGGCCCTGACACCAATAACGGTATGATATTGTGTTTCTCTTTAACTCTCTGCAGTGAAGCTTCTCCCCTACTGTCAAATGTCTATTACACAGGTCTTTTCTAATGCCTAGGGCTCTAGACTTCCTCCATGGTCCAGAGCTACCTTCCCTCCTGGTTCAAGGCAAGCAGCCTCTCCCCTGAGATCAACTCTCTGTCTGGGTTCTGCCTCCTCTCCTTGACATCACCCACACAACATATTGCTTCTCTCTCATGAAGCACCTCAATTCCAGGAGAAATTCTCCTGGTTCTGCCTTCAAAATATACCCCGAGCCCAGCAACTCTCCCGTAGCATAAGAGAGGTCACCAGAGGCAGAGGTCACCTCTAGATCTTGATCTCTGCTCTGCACAGTGCTTCTTCCAGGCTAACCTTGGCAGTGACCTTCTGGGATCACATCTCAGAGCAGGTTTCTCCTCTGTTCAAGACCCTAAGGTGGCTTTCCACTTACTCAAAGGAAAAGCCAGTCTCTCTAGGTCCTCCAGACCCTAGCAACACTGTCTGACATGAACTTTCCATCAGGGTGGAAGATGGCCAGTGTCTTCCTTCCGATCCAGCAACTGAGTGCTATTTCTGTGCTGTTGTGACCAAGGAAGGGAATCGATTTTTCCTTTTGTGTTTAGCAGTCTTGTGAATCCCAGGCAAGCCTCAAAGTCTCTTATGTAGTTAAAGATGATTTTGAACTTCTTTTGCTTTTTTTTTTTTTTTTTTTTTTTTTTAAATAAGGTCTCACTATATATCTCTGACTGGCCTCAAGCTCAGTCCCTGTGACCTTGAGCTTCTGACCCTCCGCAGTACTAGGATAACAAGCGTGTGCCGCCACACATCTGTTTTATGCAGTGTAGATCAATCCAGGGCTTTTTTTTTTTTTTTTTTTTTTTTTTTTTGTATGCTCTACAAGTACACTACCTACTGAGCAACACACCCAGCCCTAATTCTTTGCTTTTCAATTGACTGACCTGACTCCGGGTTACCATACAACAAAGCACAGCCTGTGTGATCTACGCACATCTACCCTACACCGCTTTGCCAAATCCGCATTATTCTGTATGCCATAGTTTCCTCTACAGCTTCCCATCTTCTCAAAGATCAGGGCTGGGCATGTGGTAGAGCACCTAGCATCCATGTGGCCCTTCATCCATTCAGAACAGTGCTGGATGAGTTCATGACTGAGTGGCGAGGACATTTTTCCGCCTTTCTCTCCAAGGCTTTATGTGACCTGGAGACTCCGCCCATCTCTGACGTCAGGGTAGTCGGGGGCCCTACCCCACTGCCTTCCGTGTTCGCTCTCCTTTAGCCACAATACTGCCCTACTTAGCGGAGTATGTCATTCAGGCTGTTGCCTTGAGCCTTTGCTCGTGCAGTTCTTTCTCCTTGGAACACTCCCTGCTCGATACTGATATGATCTGAGCAGTGCTCCCTCACTCCCCTCCACCCCACCCTCACCCCCGGCTGACCCAACTCTACCCCAACTGAAACGTCTCAAAAAGCAGTCTCCCACCATGTTCATTCTTTGCCGCACTTAGCTCCCTCTGATGTGTTGTATCTTTGGGAATCTGGCTGTCTCCAGGGCAAGTGTAGGGTTCACCAAATACTAATCCCCCAAATAGCCTCCAGCATAGGACAGGCACTCAATAACAATAAGGACAATGAAATTAATGAACGCAGGGTGGCTTCGTGGTGTAATGATTCCCTCACTCTCCACATGGGAGGAAGCTTGTTTCTGCAGCTGCTCCTTGGGGAGAGGGTGAGAGTGGGTTCCCTAAAGACAGTGTCTGCACTCACACTAGGGCAGCCCTACCTCAGCTCTATTCCAGTCAGCACAACGGCCCTTCTCACCAGTGCAAACAGAGGAGATCAACTGTTCAGGCTCAACAGGGGTGACCTTCACCTGCCTCGCATTGGTCTTCACAGCCAATAGGGAAGTTTTCCAAGGGCAGCTACCGAGATATTGATTGACCACACAGCTTTGCCGTTTATCTTTTTTTTTTTTTTTTGGTTTTTCGAGACAGGGTTTCTCTGTGTAGCCCTGGCCGTCCTGGAACACACTCTGTAGACCAGGCTGACCCTGAACTCAGAAATCCACCTGCCTCTGCCTCCCAAGTGCTGGGATTAAAGGCGTGCGCCACCACTGTCCGGCTTATCTTTTCTTCTTTATCTAAGTGTCCTGAGCTCTTCTTCCAAGTTGCCATTAGATTTTTCAGAGTGTCATGCTAAATACTGTCAGCCTAATGTTTGGAAATCACCCCTCTGAGAGGGCTATTATTTATTCTAGAATTTTTACAGTCAGCAAATAAAGTACTGGTCAGTAAGCTTAAAGCCAGGTCAACAGATGGAATGAACTTCCTCCTAACCTGCCTGACTCGAAAGTAAAGGCTTCTTTCCCCTTTCCTCTATTTTACACATTGGTGAGCAATAGTCAGTTCAAGCAACGGGGAGTAAAATATTTTGTGTCATTAGCTCTAATTATGTATATCATGAAGACTCCTGTTGGAAATGTCAAAACATATACATTGGTTTGTTTTCAGATCCTGCTGTTTTCTGATGTTACCTCAAAGAAGAACCAATTAAAAAATTACATCTTTGGCTACAAAAGTAAACAAACAAACAACTGTGCAACTGTAGTCACCAAGCAGAAAGGAACTGCAGGACCGTAGGACTCCTGCTTCCTTGCTTGTCAGCTACAGGTGACAGGTAAAGCAATTTGCTGCACAATGCAGACACTGTGACACAAGAGGCAAAGATCAAGGCCTCCTGAGTCCCCTGCAGTCAACAGATTCTCACCCAAACCCAGCGATAATCCTTCAATGGGAAGTGTGTGTGTGTGTGTGTGTGTGTGTGTGTGTGTGTGTGTGTGTGTGTGGTGTGTGTGGTGTGTGTGGTGTGTGTGTGTGTATGAGAGACAGAGGCAGAAACAGAATGAATCTCCACAGAAGACCTACATACGTCTCTCATGACACTGCTCATTTATGAATTGCAAATTATATTTCAGAATGACTTCTCTCAAAATACCCAGACACCTGGCCACAGACTGCTGGCCTAATGCTAAAATAGGTACCTTGATCAGCTCACCCTGGGACTTTAACCACAGAGCTGCATCTGACCATGGTAATGCATATCTTTGCCAAAAGAAATATGAACAACTCTGGGAACTGATTACGAACTTGGGATTGGTCCAAAGTTTGCAGAAGCGATGGCTCTGTTGTCTGGAGTGTCTCAGGTCCAGGACACTTTTCTCAACAAGCTGAAAGCATATAGGACATCAGATGTGCATAGAACGTCTCTCTTCCTAATATAGGAATAACAACTAAGATGTTTGCATTGGGTCACTTTTGACACATCGATGATTCACTTTTAAATTTCTACCAAA
This sequence comes from Uromys caudimaculatus, assembly GCA_028551405.1. Lineage (NCBI taxonomy): Eukaryota > Metazoa > Chordata > Mammalia > Rodentia > Muridae > Uromys > Uromys caudimaculatus. The sequence goes on from CM052711.1 coordinate 51,691,543, forward strand.
GGAAATGGGGCCAAACGGTTTGCAAAACAATTTATAATGCGTAGCAGGAGTCAGAGAGATATCTACTCCATTCAACACAGTAGTCGTACTGAAACCCCAAACATGATTCAAATGAGAAGATGTTTGATATAAAATCCGAATCAATCTAAGCACTCAATAATAGGGAAACGGAAATTATGGTCTATGTTCCTAATGAAATATTATACAGTCATTACAAATTAATCAGGAAACTGTCACTATATCGAAAAATTACCAAGGACAATGTTAGAAGCAGAATACAAATTATATAGTCACATGCATTTTCCAATTGCACTTGTGTTGCAATTTACCTGTATGGAAAAACAAGAGTCTGAGAGCTTCCTACTCCCCTACAGCTTTTAAAAATGTCAATCTATGATTTTAATATTTTTAGAAGGAGGAGCTAGGACGGTGGTAATTACAAATGCTGGGCACATGGGAACCCCAGAGCTTAGAAGGATGTGCCAGGAGGCTCAGAATGCTGGACTGCATGTAAAGACTGTGTCTCAAAACAAGCCGGGGGGGGGGGGGGGGAGAAAGGAAGAGAAAGGGAGGGAGGAAGGTTTATATATAAAAGTGATTTATATCCCCTCTTTCTAAAGTATTTAACAAATAGGAAATGGGTATTTGGACCTTGCCCAATTGTTGACAGCTAGCAAAATAAACATGCTAGCTTTTCTTCTACCTTCAGGACTACCCAGGATGCAGTGGGCAGGTCGGAGCCCAGTCCCTCCTCTGAGGAAATGAGCCTTAGGAATCTGGACCCTACATTTGTGTTATTTCCAAAGAAGACTTATTTTTTAAAACAAAACAAAACAAACAACAACAACAAAACAGAAACCAAAACAAAAACATAAAAGTGTAGGGCTCACTGCACTCCCTCCATCGGCTCCGGTTTCTCTGAATGACAGGAAGTTTCCTAGTCTAGACTTTGGACCCTCTATCTACTAAATAAATGCAGGAAAGCACAACCGTGAAATCATTATTTTGATGTTTGCTTCTTAGAAAAAGGGGGAATTTACACACACATACACACATACACCCCACCTTGCATACTCCGGGCCCTGGGCTCCGCTCTCCACAGGAAGATGAAGAAGTGGAAACTGCTGGACTTGAACTAAGCTTTCGGTTCTGCTCCACATAAACTGGCTCTTTGTGTGTTTATGTCAAATAAGCATAAATAGAGGGAAGAATTAGCTTCCGTTACAGATTTGCTTCACTGTCTGGGACCAACATGTTGATTAAAGCTGAGAGGTGCACCAAGGAGATGGCTCAGCAGTGTCATATGACTGCACACCCAGAGTTTGATTTCAGGAAAAGAGAATGAGCCCCACAAAATTGTCTCCTAACTTCCACATGCATGTCATAGCATGCACACAGGTGCTCACATACAAACGACAATAATTAATGTTTTAAGAACGAATTTGGGTGTGTAGGTCAACACAGTTATGGATGGGTGAGTTTCTACTCAACTCCTGATTGCTTCCACGTTAGTAAATAATGAGGAATAAAAACAGACTCTACTACTTTCATTACGAGTATAAATGAATTACACTGCTTCAAATGACTATTTGTTAATGATTATTTGAAGAGAAAAAATTTACTATTACAAGATAAAAATATGTATCTATCTATCAAGCTCTTTCCAAGACATCATACCCATGTTGCTTAAAAATTGTGGAGACCTTGGGTCAAGGAGACAGTCCAGTTGGCTTTCAGCAGAAAATGTGCTACTCTGCAGGAAAATGGCCACTTAAGCAAGAATGTGGGAATGATTTATCTCCCGATGGCAAAGTCGGATCTTCACTCCTGCTCAGTCACAAGTGCACATCAGTCAGGAGTCGAGTTCCTAAACAAAGGGGAGCAGTCAAGTGTTCAGAGGAGCTGAGGACCTAACACACTAAAACTATCTTAATAAAAGTTAAATTACCCACATCCTCAAGAATAAAAAGGCTCTGACAACAATAATGTTTAAATTAAGAACAGCAGAACATAAAGCAGATCTATGCCCAGCGCATAAACATTGTCTTCCAGAATTGGCGACAGGCAGCAATGGTATTATCAGTGCATTAGTACTGACTGGGGGGAAAAGAGGGGAGCTCTGGGCCTCAGCAGAATCTGCTGGTTATTGTGTTCACTGTAGCATTCCCAGGCCTGAAAGGAACTCTGAATGAATGAATGAATGAATGAATGAATGAATGAATGGATGGATGAACAAAAAAGTTAACAGCATTCACTAAAATGCTAGTTCTCCTGTGAAACTAAAGAGCCATGCAAACTTAGCTTAAATCAGAGAAATGGCTACGTTCATCACGTATTACATTTAGACATCGGGTGTCAAAGTTAGCTCTGGGCTCCACATTTATTTTAGAACATGTCTAAGATAAGCAAGATAGCCTTAAAAATTCACCTCTGAAGAGTCAGTCAATCATGATAGAGTTTTAGAAGTTTCTTCCTTAAATTAACATACACACACACACACACACACACACACACACCCATTCCTCTACCTCCCGATTTGCTATTCCAATTGTGTGCACCATCTGAGATCGCTTCTCCCGGGAGAAGGAAGTGAGACACAGGCCATGCAGCCTCCTAGCTCCTAGAGCAGCAACTGAAAGAATAGCCCAACCCCGTTCTCCGGATCCGTTCCTGAACTTACTTTGTAGCGCTTATCACCATCCCATCGGCTTGTTTGCTGACTTGTTTCTGCCTGGCCACTTTCGGGAGAATGTGCTTTCCGGGAGGGCAAGTACCTAGGCTGCCTCAGTTTCTTCTCTGACCCCAACACCCGACAAGGTACCTACTACCTACAAGATTCAGAATTTTGAAAGTGAATGAATGAATGATTAAGCCAACCGTGATTGAATGACGGAGCTCACTGCGTACTGCTGGCTGCGGGAAGGGTAAGACCTTCCGCCCTGTTACACGCAATATAGGATGGGGTGTTGTTTTGTTGTTGTTGATTATTTTCTTTTTTGTTTGTTTTTCAAGACAGGGTTTCTCTGTGTAGCCCTGGCTGTCCTGCAATTCACTCTGTAGACCAGGCTGGCCTTGAACTCACAGATCCACCTGCCTCTGCCTCTGGAGTCTTGGGATGAAAGGCGTGTGCCACCACTGCCTGACTCCTTGTTTTTTTCAGTCTGGATTTCATTCCATTATCCAGCCCAGTCTGAAACTATGCAGTCCAGGCAAACATAAAATTTATAGCAATTCTCCCCAATTGCGGAGTACAGCTGTGAGCCACCGGGGCTGGCTCTGGGTTTGTTTTTTATTTGTTCTTACTTTGTTATTATTGTTTGAAGAAGTGTAGGAAGCCATCTACCTCTGACTGAGCTCCTTCCCCAGCCCCACAGAATTCAGTTTTAAAATAAGATTTGATGAAAGGCTTTCTAAGTAATTGACATATTCATGGATGAGTGGTCCATCAGGAATAGTGATGCACGCCTATAGCAGCACTCGAAAGCCTGAGGTAGGAGGGCTGCTTAAATCCCAGGCTGGCCTGTGTGGACCATAAGCATGAGACTCCATCTTAAAAAAGAAAAAAGAAGCCAGGCAGTGGGGGTGCACGCCTTTAATCCCAGCACTTGGGAGGCAGAGGCAGGTGGATTTCTGAGTTCTAGGCCAGCCTGGTTTACAGAGTGAGTTCCAGGACAGCCAGGGCTACACAGAGAAACCCTGTCTCGAAAAACCAAAAAAAAAAAAAAAAAGAAAAGAAAAGAAAAGAAAAATAGAAAGCCAAGACCCCAACCCAAAACAAAGAAAACCAACCAACAACAAAAATTATCATGTGAAAAACAGCCGGCCTCCCCAGCCCCATTTGAGAATCACACCGCACTGTGGTCCCTGAGATTCCTGTAGGGGTCCTAAGTGGCACTGCAGAGTCATGCGAAATCATATTTGTAGAAACGCAATCAAGGCTAGTATACTTTTATTTTGCCTTAACCTAGAATCTATAAAAGACTTTTGTTGATTGTTTGTTTAATGATTAAAGCTGGGTTCTCAGGGAAAGATTTTACTTAGCAGGGCCTTCTCTTTAGCAATGTCTGCAGTGAGCTCCCCCTAGACCTCTCTACTGACACTGGTTCAGTCCGGCTTAAACTATTATATGGCTCTGCACTCCCTGAATTGCTGCATGACCTTGTAACCCAGGTTCTTTAGGTGTGCTGCGTCTACAGAACTAAATCTACTTTGCTGATCTTATGGATGAAAGATGGTGCTTAGTGCTGGGAGGACGGCTCAGCAAGTAATGGTGTTTGCGGGCAAACCTGATGATCTGAGTTCAAGTCTCAGGCCACCCATGGTCCTGAGAAGAGAACCAGCTCCTGCCAGTTGTCCTCTGATCTGATGTCCACACACCACATGCACCATGAGCAGACACAGCATTCCTCTCTCTCTCTCTCTCTCTCTCTCTCTCTCTCTCTCTCAATAAATAAATAAATAAATTTTAACATAGGAAAAAAAAAAACCCCAGATATGTTGATGTTAATCAGAGTAATTTGTTGAATTTGGGGCCATAACAACCCAGAAGAACTTATGGCTTCACAGCCTCCTGCGCCTCTTGTCCCAGAATGTGTTTCACACTCTGCTCAGACACAGTACACATACCGGTATTCCACATAGTCTCATGGCAATGGTATGTAACGCCAGCACTCAGGAAGGCAAGAGGACTGTTATGAGTTCAAGGCCAGACTGTGTATATAGTAAATTCTAAGCCAGACTAGGGAGAGCAAGATCCTGTCTTAGATAGCACATGTGCCTGCAAAGCATCCTAGTTTCACTTCAGCTCCATTTTGGAGTAATGCGAAGTTATTTAAGGAGATGCTGTATATGAACACGGATTTCAAGATGCCTGCTATGGACTCTGGGAGCAGAGCAGCGCCGACTTTGCCCACCTCTACGTGCCATTTGTTGAGGGAGTCTGTTTAATGAGTGCTAAGAAGACAGAAGTTTGTATAAATAGACTCATGAGGAGAATGGCTTCTTTTCCATTCAGGGAATCTCAATTTATGGGTGTATGTATTTAACAAATCTCATGGTCAGAATCCAGTTCACAGAGATAACTGTGGAGCACTGAGTCCTGGCCTTTGAGGGAAAGTATGCTTTTCCTGAGGCCTCACCATTTCTATCACACTTAAAATGTCTCTCCTGGCAGAGCATGGTGGTGCGCAATCCCAGAACTGAGGAGCCAGGGGCAGATTGGACTTCTGAGAGTGTGTGACCAGCATGGTCTACATAATGAGTTTCAGACAGCCAGGGCTATGTAGAGAGAGACCCCGTCTCATTGAAGAAAAAAAAGAAGCCTGTTCCTCCCCAGCACACACACTATCACCTCAGTTACCTCAATCTACCTTGTTGGCTGATGTTTTGTATTTTTCTATTTCTAAAAAAATAAAAATTTACACCAAGCATAGCAAACAAGTTTACTAGGAAGAAATAAGCCATGGCAGGAACCACACAGAGAAAGAACTCTTATCCAAGAAAGCCAAGAGGATGGACACGCGAAACCAAATGTCCTTGAGGAAGGACAGCAGCCCATGACAAACTACTGTGCTGGATCCATTCGCCAACTGCGACTACTGATGCTACGGCTCTCCAGGGCCAATGTGGAATCTGAACTAAAGGGGACAGAGGAAAAGGAACCGCAACTGAGTCTGGGGGGGGGGGGGGGAGAAGCTTTAGCCAATGGCTAAATAGGCCCTAGTTTCTCCCTGCAAGTGGTCAGCAGTTGCTGTGGGTTCAGTTGCACCTATCTTTATGAAAACAATGCTCTTTCTAGTTTTTCTTAAAAAATGCTTAAGGATTTCAGCAAATGTTGCTCTTTTCTCAACCCTATGAAGAGCGCTCTCTTACTTAGTCCTTTAGTGTGGGAACTCTGTCTCCCCACCTCCTTTATTTTGCAACAGGATCTCACTGAGTTGCCCTGACAGGCCTTGAACTTATCCTGAATCCCAGGTAGATCTTGAACTTGTGATCCTCCTGTCTCAGCCCCTTGGGTAGCTGGGATGAGAAACATTATTTTCTGTGCATTTAATATCTAAGTGTGGGCTTTGGGTAGCTAATGAGTATTAAATACACTGTAATAATAGTCAACAAATGTTGAGGTCAGATTGCATACATAATGAAGGAAGGGAAAGGGGAAGAAAGAGAGAAAGAGAGAGGGAGAGAAAAGGAGAGAGAGAGAGAGAGAAGAGAGGGAGGGAGATGTCTTAGTTAGGGTTTCTTTTTTTTTTTTTTTTTTTTTTTTTTTTTGGTTTTTTGAGGCAGGGTTTCTCTGTGTAGCCCTGGCTGTCCTGGAACTCACTCTGTAGACCAGGCTGGCCTCGAACTCAGAAATCCGCCTGCCTCTGCCTCCCAAGTGTGGGGATTAAAGGTGTGCGCCACCACTGTCCGGCTCAGTCTGCTTTCTTATAGAGCCCAAGACTGCCAGCCTACAGATGGTACCACCCAGAAGGGGCCCTCCCCTCCTTGATCACTAATGGAGAGATCACTAATGCCTTACCGCTGGATCTCATGGAGGCATTTTCTCAACTGAAACTCCTTTCTCTGTGATAACTCCAGCTTGTGTCAAGTTGTCACACAAAACTAGCCAGTACAGGAGAGAATGAGATAAGAGAGAGAAAGAGAGGGGTGTGTGTGTGTGTCAGAGCAAGACATCGTGGCAGATGCCTGTAAGCCTAGCACTTGGGAGAAAGAGACAGGAGGGTCAGACTATTGATGCCAGCCTTGGTTACATGATGATTCAATGTGGGTTACAGGAGACCCTCTTTCAACAAGCCTGCTCCCTGAGAAGAATGAAATCAAATCAAACACAAACAAACAAATAAAGACCCAATCATGGTGCTGTGTGTTTGGTGGGCCATGTTTACCATCTAAGCCGCACAGATGCAGGAGCCTCCCACTTGTGAATGTGACAGGAGCGGTCCTTAAGGCAGCTGCTCACACAGTACCAACAATGATCCCAGACCTGACCTCCAGAAAAGTTAGCTGATTCTGCTGTTGATGTTTGGGACAGGGTCGTACTGTAGCCTTGGCTGGCTCGGAACTCCCTATGTCTACCACTCTAGGCTCCACACACACAGAGGAAATAGTTGTTGACAAGGTAGACTTAGGATGTGTACTTCCATATATACATTCCAAGTAAAGAACGTTTGCCTTTTTTTGAGGCAAGGTCTTGATTGCTACCTAGCCCAAGCTGAACTCATTATGTAGCCGAGACTCCATTTACCTGCCTCAGTCTCCTGAATACTGGGATTCCAGGCAGGTAGCAGTATTACCATGCCTGGCTCACTGCACAGCACGTCCCGGGTTTGTTTCTGTTTGTTTTTAAGACATAGGATCACCAGGCAGCCCTGGTTGGCCTGTAGTTCACCGGCTTCATGTTTGTAGCTATCTTTCCGCCCTTGACTCCCAAGAGCTGGAATTATTGGTGTGTGCTGCTTTGTCAGGCTCCAGCTCCTTAATAAACACAATAGAAACCTGTCTGTAGCCACTGAGTCTAGTTTTTCTGTATAACAATGATGCTAAATCCTAATCTTATAATACTAGGCATCTGTCTCCAGCATATTAACTTATACTGTTAGTGGAAACTGTTCGTGAAACAGACGAGAATTTAAAATGTTGTTCTTCTAAATGTTGTCCCATAGTTTCTGAAAATACTTAAAAGAGGCCCTTCTTAAAGAAAAGTCAGAGCCTCCAATGCAGCTCAGGTTGGTAGAGAATTTGCATAACAAAAGGAAGCATTGGAGCCAGCTGGGCAGTGGTGGCGGACGCCTTTAATCCCAGCACTTGGGAGGCAGAGGCAGGAAGATTTCTGAGTTCGAGGCCAGCCTGGTCTACAGAGTGAGTTCCAGGACAGCCAGGACTACACAGAGAAACCCTGTCTCATAAAACCAAAAAAAACCCAAAAAAACAAAAAACCAAAAAAACAAAAAACCTGGAGTCACAAATGAAAGGTCTGATTTTGTTTTCCTTTCTCTCTCCCTATAGAAAGGATAAGATAGAGATGGTGGTGGGGGTTGGGACTATCATCCCAGCTACTTGGAATTCCAGGGTTACAGGAGAATTACAAATTCAAGGCAAGCCTGGGTAACTTGGTGAAAACTTGTTTGAAAATTAAATAAAGAATGAGCTTGGGGGGTAGAATTCAGTAGTAGAGTGCTTGCTAAGTATCTACAAGGTCTAGGCTCCAATCCCAGCATGCACACACACACACACACACACACACACACCACACACACACACACACACACACACACACACACACACACACACACACATCCCCACCCCCACCCCCACCAAATAGAAAGGGCAAAGTCAAGACCTGAGTGTATCATCCCTTCTCTTGTTTGGACTCTTCAGCACCTCAAAATCTGAATTTCAAGTTGTAAGCTACTTTCTAGTAGATTTCAGTCAGCACTCTTAAAAATTAAAATACGATAAATCATATCAGATTTATCATAACATTTCTTAACAGCTTGGTAAGTTTATCAATGTGAGTTTCTTTCTTTACTGTGCAGCTCATAGAAAAAGCATTTGAAAGCTTCCCTAAAATCAATAGTAAACTATTCTTTCCCTCCTACGATCAGAAATTAAATTTCCTCTGGAAGGCAGCTATGCCTGCCACCATACCACCAATGCTACACCTTAAATTTTAAGTGGGAGGCTTGGTGGTACAGACCTGAAATCTAGGCATTTAGGAAGCAGAGGCAGGGGGATCATGAGTTTGAGGCCAGCATGGACTTCACAGCAAACTCTAGGCCAGCCTAAACTAAATAATAAGGCTATTTCAAAAAGCATAGAAGAAAGTACTAAGTTCTCTAATCAAGTATTTCTAGAAAGAGTAACTGACCTAGAGCAGTTGCCCCTATTCCCGGGAGTATTGACAGTGTGCCCCATTAAACACTGCTCCAACTCTTTTTGTTGTTGTTTTTTTTTTCGAAACAGGGTTTCTCTGTGTAGCCCTAGCTGTCCTGGAACTCACTCTGTAGACCAGGCTAGCCTCGAACTCAGAAATCCACCTGCCTCTGCCTCCCAAGTGCTGGGATTAAAGGCCTGCTCCACCACTGCCCGGCTACTGCTCCAACTCTTAGTCTTTGGTCTACCTGCTCTGCTACAACTAAACAGCCAACTTCTACCACAAACCTCACACCCTCTGGCTTCCCCGTTGCTGGTCACACTCTTCTCCATTTAATGCTTCCTCTGTGTGTTCTGGTATTCACTTCCTACAATCATGGCCCCTGGCATTCCTTCAGCCTCCTCTCCTCATGGTCTTGTAAAAGGAGGCGCTCTCCACACGGACAGACGTTGAGAACCTTCTTCCATGAGCCAGTGGATGTGCAAATACCACTGTCTTGGTCATGAACAAGAGAAACAGATGTGGTGTTTCCAAGAGTCCCTGGGCTTGCCTTCCCGTGGGGATTGGATGGGACCTGAGAGGGAGTGTCTGTGCTGGCCCCCAGGAAGGATGGCTATTACTCCAGGGAGAGTGGCAGCTGCCAGAGCAGGCTGCAGTTTGAAACGGGAAGGATGGGAGGGATTCCGAAGGGAATGGATTGTAGTGTCAGATACAAACGAGGGGAGTTAGGACGTTCATGAGAGTGAGAGAATGCTGGCTTGCTCCCGTGTAGGGACAGAACCAACTGCGGACATATTCTAGGGACATAGCGATGGTAAAAGTGGGGGGAGAGCTGAGAAAGACTAGGGCTCCGGGGTCAGTGGGACCAGGGCCCTCTCATCCCTTATGCTGCCTTTCTGGCTTCTACACTTGATCCTGTATGCTCTCTGCTTGCCTAATTCCTTCATGTCTGTCAATTCTAAGGCGAGTTCAGACCACACAGACCTCGGTGTCCTCACCTCAACACCTGTTTCATGCTCACTTTAAAATTCTATTTATTTAAGGTTTCTTTTGTTGTTGCTGCTGTTTTGATTTGTTTTGTTTTATTGAGACTGTCTCACTATGGAGCCTAGGCTGGTCTGGAGCTCTATATGTAAACCAGGCTACCCTTGAAGTCAAAGATCCATCTGCCTCTGCTTCCAGAGTTCTGAGATTAAAGGTGGACACCACCATGCCCACCTTAAGCCATTCTTTGTCACAGACTTTACTTAAAACCTTAAGAGGAAGAAATATGTTTGATTTTTGTCAATCTTTTTTGTACAATTTCATTATATGCATTTTATATATAAATGTACACGTATGTACACACACACACGGTGTTTGCATGTGTATTAAATATAGAGATAATGTAATTAGATCAGATTATCCCTCACCCATCTGACTCTTTATTGCTGTTGGCAGCTAACAGTAGCTGGCACTCAATAAATACAGTTATGGAGTGATGTCATATTTTTAAAATGGAGACACTGAAAGCAGAGTTATTCTTGTGTGGAAAAGTTAAATCACAATGTCGGATCTTTCACTGTCTTTACCTAGCCATTGACTTGTGCATAAAGGAAATACGGTCTTCCGAAGAAGTGGCATAAGATGTGACCTTTCTCTCTCATGACTGACTGCTAGTTTAATTCTACAACACTGTTGGCTGATGTCAGAGTCTATTCCGCAACACAGAACATCTGAAGTATGAAATGTCAGGTGGTACATGCCTAGAATTCCAGCAGTGGGGAGGAAGGAACTGGAGTCTGACCCTAGCCTGGGCCAGATAATGAGACCACGCTACCTTAAAACAAGCAATCAGGCCGGGCAGTGGTGGCGCACGCCTTTAATCCTAGCACTTAAGGAGGCTGAGGCAGTGAGAGTTTGGGGCCAGCCTGGTCTACAAAGCGAGTTCCAGGACTGCCAGGGCTACACAGAGAAACCCTGTCTCAAAAAACAAAAAACAAGCCTGGTCTACAGAGTGAGTTCCAGGACTGCCAGGGCTACACAGAGAAACCCTGTCTCGAAAAACCAAACCAAACAAACAAACAACCCCCCAAACAAAAACAAAAGCCAGCCAACCAAGCAAGCAAGCAAACAGACACCCTTACTATAAAAGCCCCATTCATTCATTGTCAATCTTCTGTGAAAAACAGAATACTGAAGGCCTTGTACATGTCCGGCAAGCCCTAGACCACTGAGCTACACCCCCAGCCTTCTTTTTATTTTTTACTTTAAAACAGGAGCTCATTAAGTTGCCTTGGCTGGCCTTGAACTTTCGATCTTCCTGTCTCAGCCTCTCCTGTGGCTAGAATTAGATCTGAGCCATCAGGTACTGCCTAACTACCCTTTTAAAATCCTTAAAACTGCAGGAAAACACTAAATAGTTAATGTCAACATGTTAAAAAATGTGAGGTCTCCACAACAGAGCAAATATGGTACATAAAACTATATTTAATCTTCCACAGCTATCCTATACAAACTTGCTAAAAAGTATCAATTCCTTAAAATAAAAAGGTATGAGTCCTTTCTTTATAGCAGACTACAGGCTTTCGTGTAGAAGTGTTCACATTCAGTTATACCACAGGCTTGAGATTTACGTATTTACGATACTGTGATGGTTTGTATATGTTTGGCCCAGGAAGTGGCACTATTTGGAGGTGTGGCCTTGTTGGAGCAGATGTGGCCTTGTTGGAGTAGGTGTGTCACTGTGGGCGTGGGCTTTAATACCAATTCCTAGCTGTCTGGAAGTCAGCATTCTGCTGGCAGCCTTCAGATGAAGATGTAGAACTCTCAACTCCTCCTGCACCATGCCTGCCTGGATGCTGCCATGTTCCTGCCTTGATGATACTGGGTTGAACCTCTGAACCTGTAAGCCAGCCCCACTTAAATGTTGTACTTATAAGACTCTCTCTCTCTCTGCCTTTCTCTGCCTCTACTACCCTCTTAACTTCCCTCCCAATGCCCTGAATAAACTCTATTCTATACTAAAAACAAAAAAAACCAACCAAACAAACAAACAAAAAACCAAACAAACGAAAACCACAAAACTACCCTTGGTCATGGTATCTCTTCACAGCAGTAAAACTCTAAGACAGAAGTTGGTACCAGGGACTGGGGTATTGCTGTGATAGGCCTGACCATGCTTTTATTTGGAAGAATGTGGGTTTTAGGACTTTGGATTTGGAAAGTCATAGATGCTTTAAGTGGGGCTTAATGGGCCAGCCTAGTAGGAATAAGGAAGACAGTGGTGCTGAGGGTCATTTGAACTGTGTAGGCCTGCTGGCCTGTACTGGCTAGTTTTGTGTGTCAACTTGACACAAGCTGGAGTTATCACAGAGAAAGGAGTTTCAGTTGAGAAAATGCCTCTATGAGATCCAGTGGTAAGGCATTTTCTCATTTAGTGATCAAGGGGGGAGGGCCGCTTGTGAGTGGTACCATCTGTGGGCTGGTAGTCTTGGAGTCTATAAGAAAGCCAGCTGAGCAAGCCAGGAGAAGCAAGCAAGCCAGTAAGGAGCATCCCTCCATGGCCTCTGCATCAGCCCCTGCTCCTTGACCTGCTTGAGTTCCAGTCCTGACTTCCTTTCATGATGACCAGCAATGTGGAAGTGTAAGATCAATAAACCCTTTTCTCCCCAGCTTGCATCTTGGTCATGACGTTTGTGCAGGAATAGAAACCCTGAATAAGACATGGCCCAAGAGGTTTCAGTGGAGAAGAACTTTAATATGTGGCTGAGAGACTGTTTTTGTGATGTTTTGGTGAAGGACGTGGCTGCTTTTTGCCATTGTCTGAAGAGACTGCCTAAAAAGATAAAGAGATTTATATTAATTGCATCGACAAAGGAAGTCTCCAAAAAGCCCAACTGAGACTTTGTTGTCTGGTTAAATCTGATGAAGAGCATTTTGAACAAAGGTAGCAAGCTGAGAAAGGAAAAAATACAAAATATAGAGTTTGAATATTAAAGGGACACCAGGAAGTGAAATGGAGCTGAATACTGTGTTCGAGGATATTAAATTGAATTAAGGGAGTAGTGACCTTGAAGCAAGATTCCACCCAGCTAAATTTAGGTCCAGGCATGGGAGCACAAGCCTTTAATTCCAGAGGCAAGACAAGCAGATCTCTGAGTTCAAGGCCAGCCTAGAATAGAGCAAGTTCTAGGTGAAGAAAAACTTAAATCCAGGCTTGGTGGACCTTTAATCCCGGTGTTTAGGACACAGACATGCAGATCTCTGAGTTCAAAGTCAGTCTACAGAGCAAGTTCTAGGACAGCCAAGCTTAGGCAGTGAAGGAGTTGGAAAACAGAAAGCTGGTGATAATGTAATAGAACAAGGGGGCCAAGTTCCAGTCCCAGCAAGCAGCAGAACTCAGCAGCTTTGGACATGTGGCTC
>CM052711.1:51705321-51743140 GCA_028551405.1 Uromys caudimaculatus
ACCTTTAATCCCGGTGTTTAGGACACAGACATGCAGATCTCTGAGTTCAAAGTCAGTCTACAGAGCAAGTTCTAGGACAGCCAAGCTTAGGCAGTGAAGGAGTTGGAAAACAGAAAGCTGGTGATAATGTAATAGAACAAGGGGGCCAAGTTCCAGTCCCAGCAAGCAGCAGAACTCAGCAGCTTTGGACATGTGGCTCTGGCTTTAGAGTCCAGAATAGAAGGAACTACTGGGACAATTGATACTGGTTAGCTGGAGTTAAGAAATTGGTGGTGATTAAGAAGAGACCAGCATCACTGAGGTGAAATCTTCTGATAAGTATTTTCTGAGAGCACAAAAGAGCTGTGATCCAGAGATAGCCAAGGTTGTACCTCATGCTGCAGCTGAACTTGGTAATGTTTTAAGAGTCACCCAAGTGGTACTGGTTTTGAAGGCATGAAGGGGTCATGAAGAACAGCTGAGGCTTGGCACTGTGAAAGGCCATTGAAGGCCATTGGTGAAGGTGCAGCCTCAGTTGCAGTTGTTGGCCCAGGACTGAAGGGTTCATGCAAAGGAGTTGAGGTTTGGCACCATGAAGAGAGCCTATGAGAGGCTATTGGTGAAGCCTAGTTGCAATGTAAGACCCCAATGTATTGGATCCCAGTACCATGGGATGACCACCAAGAACCGCAGTGGCAGTGGAGTGGATCAACCTGAGCTTAAAGTGCTACAGAGAGCAGAGAGGGAGAAGTGACATCAGCCCTTTGGAGGAGCCCAGAAGATCATGTGTGGATCCCAGACATCAAAACATGAAGCTGTGAAACTGAAGTTGCCTTGGAGGCCCCAAGATGTTTGAGATTCCACAGGCGTGGGCTATCTAACGGAGTGGAACAAGCCCAGGAGAAATAAGTTTGTTGCAGTCAACAAAGGAGCTGGTGATCTAAAAACTGCTTTGACATCAAACGTGGAGATGCAGTGTTTGGAGTATGCCCAGTTGGTTTCCTGTCATCATTTGGGGATTATAGTTAAGTGATTGAATGAATCTCAGAAGGGACTTTGAACTTTGGACTTTTAACATTGTTGACACTGCTATAGACTATGGAGACTTTGAAAGTTAGCCTAAATGTACTTTTATTATGCTATGGCTAGGTATGGCCCCCATAGACTCATGTGTTTGAACAAGCCTAAGGGAGCAGGGAGTAGAATGTGATGGCTTGTATATGCTTGGCCCAGGGAGTGGCACCATTTGGAGGTGTGGCCTTGTTGGAGCAGATGTGGCTTTGTTGGAGTAGGTGTGTCACTTTGACTGTGGGCTACTCCTAGCTGTCTGGAAGCAAGTATTCTGCTAGCAGCCTTCAGGTGAAGATGTAGAACTCTCAACTCCTCTTGCACCATGCCTGCCTGGATGCTGCCATGTTTCCACCTTGATGATACTGGACTGAACCTCTGAACCTGTAAGCCAGCCTCAGTTAAATGTTGTCCTTTATAAGACTTGCCTTGGTCATGGTGTCTGTTCAAAGCAGTAAAACCCTAACTAAGACAGGTACCAATGTCAAATCCCATCAGCCATGGTGGTATATATCCCTATAATCCCAAGATTCAAAGCAGAACTCTTACCAGAAGTTTGGGCCATCCTGAGCTATATAGTGAAGTGAATTTCAGGTCTGTCTGGGGTTACATACTGAAACCCTGTCTCATAAAAAGGGTCGATAGCTCAGTGGGTAGAGGTACTTTTTTTTTGGGGGGGGGGAGGTTGAACAGTCTGATTAAACAGGAGTATAGAGAATCAACAATTAGATCACACAGTAGATATTCATTCATGTGGCTCTCTTATTAAGAAAACTTTAAAAATATTTTCTAATTCTCTCTCTCTCTCTCTCTCTCTCTCTCTCTCTCTCTCTCTCTCTCTCTGTATGTGTGTGTTAGAGAGAGAGATAGACAGAGACAGAGACAGACAGGGTCTCATGATGTAGCCCTGACTGGTGTCACACTGCCTTTGTAGCAGAGTATGACATTTAACTTCTGACCCGTCTTCTCCTCACCTCCTGAGTGCTGTAGCTTCAGGTGTGCAAAGACCAAACCCAGGGCTCATGCATGCTAGTCAACCATTTTGCCAAATGAGCTACAATATCTGCAGCCCCCCCCCCCCCCTTTTGGTTTTTTCCAGACAGCATTTCTCTGTGTAGCCCTGGCTGTCCTGGAACTCACTCTGTAGACCAGGCTGGCCTCGAACTCAGAAATCCTCCTGCCTCTGCCTCCCAAGTGCTGGGATTAAAGGTGTGCACCACCACTGCCCGGCTGCAGGCCCTCTCTTTTTTTAAAAGTTCATTTTCTGTGCTGTCAATGGAAGCCAGGGCCCTGCACATGCTAGGCAAGTATCTTTCTACCACTAAGCTAAGGTCTAGCCTGGCTACTTTCTAATATTTCTTTCATTCTGAAGACACATAAAACCACCTTTAAAAAAAAAAAAAAAAGACAGAGTCTCACTATCCAGTCCCGGCTGTCTTGAACTTGCTGTGTAGACCAGGTTAGCCTCAAACTCACAGAGCTCTACCTGCCTCTGTCTTCAGAGAGCCAGATATCATGATTCAGAAAGCTGTATTTCCTGTCATCCACTTACTAACACACATTAAACAAGAATAAAGCTTTGTAACAGGGTGATAAGCAGCGAGTGTTTCTAAAGACTGTTAGGTTTGGGGAAAGCAAAATGAGGAAGACAATAATTATGCTAAATTTCTTTACTTTCATCTTTCCGGCAGAAACTACAAAAAATACCTGTGACATTATAGAGATGGAGGAAAATCTATTTTCTTCCTTTCTGAGACAGGGTTTCCCACACTGCAGACCCGTTTAGTCTGACACTCATGGTCCAGAATGGCCTTGAACTTTGAACTTTGGGCAATCCTCCAGCTTCAGCCTCCCACAGTCTGGGATTACTGGTATGCTCCTGCTCACCTTGAATCTATCATTGATACTCTAAATTATTTTTTCTGCAACAAAGTGTGTTTTCCAGCTTGCAAATTCCAACCATTAGCACTGCAAAGTATACACATTGAAAGTTGCAAATGGCTGAATACCACAGCATCTGCACAATGAAAGACTCATCAGTGGGGCCGAGAGATGGGTCCTATAAAAGGAGTAATTAAAAATAGAAGCTTCACTTGCACGCGTCTAGTCAGCCCGGTTCTGCTGGCCAACTGCTTTAAAGTAATGCCGGCAGTTAGCATTCCCTGGGCTCTAAGTCTAACCTGTCACTGTTCTCTGCTCTTGTGGTTGCAGAAGTCCTGAAAAACAAGCAGACATGTGTGTTTATCTCCCCCTTTTTTTTTTTTTTTAAAAAAAAAATAATGCATGTGGTAATAAAAAAACAGTCAAGGCTGGTAAGATGGCTCAGAGGGTAAAGGCTACAAAGCCAGGCAACCTGTGCTCCATTCTTAGAAGCCCACAAGGTTGTCCTCTGACTTTCATCCATGCACTGTGGTACATATGTATACACATACACATACACACACACACACACACACACACACACACACACACAAAATAATCACTGTCATAAAAACATTTTTAGACAAATGAACAGATGCAGCCGTTTCTTCAGAATCATGTGACTTAAATATTCCAGAGCCAGGAGCAGAGCTGACACTTGGGCCCCGAGGCTTGTGTTCTTTTCTTTTTTCTTTCTTTTTTTTTTTTTCGAGACAGGGTTTCTCTGTGTAGCCCTGGCTGTCCTGGAACTCACTCTGTAGACCAGGCTGGCCTCGAACTCAGAAATCTGCCTGCCTCTGCCTCCCGAGTGCTGGGATTAAAGGCGTGCGCCACCACTGCTCGGCTGCTTGTGCTCTTTCTAACACATCATACCAAAGGTTGGTGCTAGACTCGATACTGAGTTCTGGGGGAAGCAATGGAGCTTTAAGGCCAAGCGTGTTTGCTGTCTAGCGGTATCATTTCTGGTGATTCGCTGCTCAGAGTTTCCTAACCCACTGTGTTCATCTGTAAAATGAGAGACCGTCTTCTGTCTTTACATTTGCCTGCAGAATTAATGGGGTAACACCAGCAGAGTGGATGGTCAATGGACGATTACACCCCTCAACAAGCAGCCTGTTCCTCAGGGCTCAGTCTATTGGTGCATGCCCTCAGTCTGGGAGTTCTTTAGGTTCTCACAGCTCCAAAATTAGACCCTCTAATCGATGGGCTAGAGTCTGAGTCAGACACAAACTATTTCTAACAAAATGCACCCAGCAGAAGCTCCTGTTGGCATGAGGCTGTGATCTGGTTACACACCAACCCCTTTGTCGCTGCTGCATGCTACGGTTGTCTTTCCAACAGTGCCTACAAAATATGACTTGTCTTCAAGTGACATGACTATTTCTTTAAAGGAAGAACCTCGGAATAAGAGACATTAAGCAATTGCACTTTGTCTAATTTTTAAAAGACTAAATATGAAACAAATATAAATAAGGTTTGAGACTGGAGAGGTAGCTCAGTGGTTAAGAACACTTGCTGCTCTTTGGAAGGACCAGAGTTCAATTCCGGGTACCCACATGGGGTGGATCCCAAGGGCCTGAACTCCAGGCCCAGGGGATGGAACACATCTGGTCTCCACAGGCACTCAACTGCACATACACACAATTTAAAAAGTAACAAAAGTAACACAAATCTTTCAATGTAGTTACAAATAGATTTTTAAATATTTATCTAAAGAGGTAGGCCAGTGGGTGGGGTGGCACACAGCCTTTGATCTCAGTACTCAGAGGCAGAGGCAGGCAGATCTGAGTTCGAGACCAACCTGGTCTAGGACAGCCAGGCCTATATAGCAAAACTGTCTCAAAAAAACCCAACCCAAACCAAAACAAAACAAACAAAAAAACAAAACAAACAAACAAAAAACCTAACCCAATGGGCCAATATAGTCTTTCAATTAACTCACAAAGTAATTAAAGGGTAGTACCAAAACTTGGTAATCTAGTTGGGCAGGCCCAAGAAGTCGATTTTCTTCTTGTGTGTGCATGCGTGTTGTACATCATATATATGAATTTATCTGTGTGTGTGTGTATGGAAGTCTGTTTTTTCTCCTGTTCGTGTGCATGTGTGTACAGTACAGAGAGGTCAGAGGTCAACGTCGGGTGTCTTCCTCCACTGCTCTGGCCCCCCTCACCGAACCTGCAGCATACCATCCCCACCAGACAGACTGGCCAGAGTCGCCGGGACCCACCTGCTCTCACCTCTTTCATGCTGGTGTCCCAGGTGCAGATGACCAGTGCCGGCTTTTCTGTGGGTGCTGGGGATTGAAGCTCAGGTCCTCCTCCTTGAGCTTTATGCACTGAGCCATTTCCCTTCCTAGACCCCAAGGAGCTTTTCTAAGTTTCAAGGTATAAACTGTGTTAACTCTAATTACTCTTGTCACTCCCCACTTTAGAGGTAGACTGGCCTGTAACCTGTGGCCCTCCCATCTCCATTACTGAACGCTGGGATTCCAGGTGTGCACCAGTCTTTTTTTTTCCCTTTAAATTCCCCAGTGCTGGAGACCAGACCCTAGAGCTCACGCTTAGCACACAGGCAAGTGCTCTACCACTGAGATACACACTCACCCTCCCAAAATACGTTCCCTAACTGTTCACCATTTTAATAGTGGCTATCTACTCAAAGAAGTCTCCCCCGCCCTGCACACTCTTTTCCTCTCAAATAGAAGCTATTAGCATATAATCACTTTCAACTAAAAATTCAACCGGTACTGCCCAGCATTCCCTGGTAGACCAACTGCCACCAAACCAGTGGGCTAAGCTCTATCTATGGCTTCTTTACCAAACAATATTTCCAACCACCTCTAATGTAAAAGTAATGTTATATTTAAGAAAGAATTATTAAAATGTAGCATTTTTATGAGTGCCACACACTGACAGGTTTCACGTAACTTAGTGTTTACAGAATGAATGAGCAGTTACAGCACTTCCAAAGTACACGTCAACTTTCTCGCTTCTCTCACTCTGCTCAAAGAATACACCTGGAGAGACTTTTTTCCCCTAAAATGTCTCTTTGTGGGAGGTCTCATTGTATACTTTACAGTGGTTTCAAAATCATAATCCTCCTGCCTCAGCCTCGCAGGTGCCCAATTTAACACACACACACACACAGGCGCACGTGCACACAAGCACACACACTCTTCCTTAGCCTCTTTAAATTATTTAATTTCATCCTGGAATAGACATTCTATTAAGCACCATGCCCAGAATTCGGATCTAACTGTATACACTATAAATATGCTGTATATATATGCTCTAGAAGGTAGAGGCAGGCAGATCTCTGTGAGTTCAAGGCCAGCCTGGTCTACATAGCAAACATAGACAAAACATTTTTTCTTTTTTCTTAGGTTTTTCGAGACAGGGTTTCTCTGTGTAGCCCTGGCTGTCCTAGAACTCACTCTGTAGACCAGGCTGGCCTCGAACTCAGAAATCCGCCTGCCTCTGCCTCCCGAGTGCTGGGATTAAAGGCGTGCGCCACCACTGCCTGGCCAAAACATTTTTCTTGATTCACATTTTACCATAAACCCAAAATGCTGAGCACTTTAAAGCCTCCGGGAGATGTGGTTTCTCTTGAAACTGAGAGAAGCCATATATTTTTTATAACTAATGTGACCGGAGAAGTAAAGTAGTCAGTCTGACGGCGCTCAGTTTCCTAGGCAAACTCATCAGAAAGCTTTTCTAAAGCTCACGTCTGTTCCCGCTGTGGTTGGTGTCCTGCTGACAGGCTGACTTCCCTTTCTTATCACAGCCCTGACAGCTCCACACATTAATCTCATTACTGTGGAGCAATGCCTCCACCATCCGCTCCTGTACCATCCTGTCCGAAAACCCACTAAAAAAAAGTATATTCAGTTCTCGGGAATTCGTATTCTACCTTGAAGAAGTGAGATAATAAACTCATCTAAATCACTATTCGCCCGGGGTGGATAAGCCATCACTGATCAAAGGCAGTCCTAGATATATTTTGGATTTCTGTTCTCACATTCAGTCCAAATCCCAAAAGCTATTTCGGTGCTGAACAATTTTAACAAACAGTACTTTCAGGCTATTCAAAGGTGATTTTGCTCTGTAGCTCCAGATGGAGCAATTGGCTCAGCCGAATGAGTGATAACATAATCCAAGTCGATCCTTACTAAATTATAACATGAATATCTATTTCTTAAGTGAAAATCTGAAAAATTACTTCGATAATTGAAGTGACTTCATGGGAAGTCTTGACATTATTTCATTATATAACTAATCTCTATAAAACTTTACTTGCACATAGTAGAAGACTTCAGTTACATTTGTAAATGAGCTGACAGACTTTAAAAGCGAAAGTATTTTCATTATTATTATTTGATACAGAGAGTCTGTGTAGCCCAGGCTAGCCTTGAACTCATGATCTTTCTGCCTCAGCCTCTCAAGTGCTGGAGCTATGGATGTGCATCACCATATCCAGCTAATTTAGAGGTTTAATGGGATCAAAGAGGAAACAAAATGAAGAAATTGTGATGTATTGAACATACTAGACCATTCTACGAGTCTCAAGTACATTTTAATCTTTAAATAGCACACCTGTAATTCATCAGCAGTAACCCACTGTCCATTTTCCTATTATTACCAGTCTTCCAAATGAAGTTAATTCAAGACTTGGAGTTTTAAAAAGGAATCCATTAATATTCATCTCCCTGGGATCCTTTCTAACTAGCCACATTGAGACAAATCTGTCTCAACAGTTTAAAAAACTTTTGGTGAGCCATATATTAATATTTCAGAAAACATTAAGTGTGGCCATAACCTATTTTTAGATTAAAAATAGGAGGCCATTGAAAACACTGTGGTGTAATGACTTTGGATTACCCCATACAAATTTTCTAGAACCTTTAAAGACCAAATTTGCAGGGAAAATGATCAGGATACACATAACCAACTACATCAAACATGGCTGAGGAAGACGTGGGCTTAGTGGGATTTATTTGTGATAATTCAACACTTAAAGAATTCATGCAACTATCCCCAAATCTAAAAATTAAAATTTCTTACAAAACAATACTCTTTCCTAACTCAATTTTAGGATGCAAAATGAAAGGCTATACTCTCGTTGCTGTAAGGCAGGGTAACCACTATAGACTAGGCTAGCCAAAAACTCACAGCAGTCCTGTCTCACAAGCACAAGCTACCATGCCTTGCTGGAAGACTTGAGACTAAATGTAGAAGCCGACGTGAAGACCAGTTAAAGCTGCTATGCATTTAAGACTTCTCAAGTCCTCTAACACACCCCATGCATTTAGTTGTTCTGGGTAACTAAGTCGGACACTAAGAAAGGCTTTCTAGCTCAATTCATACACCAATCAGTTGGCTATTCATGGGGACCCAC
Organism: Uromys caudimaculatus; assembly: GCA_028551405.1. Classification (NCBI taxonomy): domain Eukaryota; kingdom Metazoa; phylum Chordata; class Mammalia; order Rodentia; family Muridae; genus Uromys; species Uromys caudimaculatus. The sequence continues at coordinate 51,713,683 of CM052711.1, forward strand.
GATGACACCTATGTGTAGTTCTCACTAGCTGTGAAAAAGGAACTCTCAAATGCTTGCTCATGGCTTTCTTGTAGGGAAGAGGCAAGTTTTCACATGACCAAACACAAAATAGTGATGCTGCTGACCTTTTTTGGTTTTTCGAGACAGGGTTTCTCTGTGTAGCCCTGGCTGTCCTGGAACTCACTCTGTGGACCAGGCTGGCCTCGAACTCAGAAATTCGCCGCCTGCCTCTGCCTCCCCGGTGCTGGGGTTAAAGGCGTGTGCCACTACAGCCCGGCTAATGCTGCTGATCTTAATTTTGCAATCTAGTCTAAAATTTAAGACTGAAAATAACTTTTGAGACTTTAAACAATGCATTTGTGCAAAACGCTTTTTCTTCCTTTGAGAAAGTCTCACTATGTAGCTCTGGCTGTCTTTGAACTCACTATGCAGACCAGGCTAGCCTCGAACTCACAAAGATCCACTTGCCTCTACTTCCCCAGTGGTAAAAGGTATGTGCTACTATGCCCAGCTGTTTAGATCCCATTTTAAACTTTGGTTTACCAATGAATAATTCTTGTATGACTTTTTAAAAGTAGAATATACCTGTGGATATAGGTCATTGGTAGAGCACTTGCCAACTTCAGTGCTAGATCCTGGTCAATCTCCAGTACCACAAAGTAAACAGTGAAATACACAAATGAACTAGTCACAACTTAAAATTTAAAAACATTTCTCAAGACAAAACCAAAATAATTAAGGCATTACAAGTTTTTGTAACTACTCAAAACCATTGTCAGAATGTATTATGCCTTTATACAGTATAGTTGTAAACTGCTTTTTTGTGGGTAAGAATGTGGATTAAAAGTCTGTAATCTTAATTCTTAAATTCTATCCATATTTTTCTGGTCATATATAATCAATACTTTTGACTGACCCGGCAAAAATAAGTTACTTTAAAACTCTTACCAACCAATGGAAGTTGTGTCATGAGTTACCAAAAAACAGATTGAATATATAAACACAAAGGTTAGTTGTCTTTTTCTAGACTGGGAATGTAAACAGAAGTTCACCACAGCTGTCTGTGAAGAGTTATTTATTAATTGTTCCACAATAGTACTAAAGTTCATAACAAACCAAAGTACCACAATTAGTCTGAACTGAAAGAATGACAAAGAACAAGTTTCCCAAGACCCCCTTTACCCTTTTGGATAAATTCCCCTACTAATCTTGTAGTAACATTTCTATTTCCTTTGCTCCTTCAAAACCTATTCCTTTTCCTCTTAATTTTAGGAGATACCACTTAATACTCAACCCTCACCCACTCTTCCTTTATTCTCTATAAACACAGAGGAAATACAAATCTCCTTGGGAGTATAATCATCAACTTTCCCCTTAGCTACTTCATTATTCTTCCTAAGAATGACCTATTTCAAAATATAGCATGCTCTTCTAATCTTCTCTCACAGTACGTTTCAGCCCAGCTAGTCATACATGGGCTACGTTGGGGATAGTCTTACTCTTGTTACATAAAGAGGTATGGGCTGCTTGTGCTTGCTTGCATATCTGTCAGTACATACCCACGCAGTTTTTGTATAACTAAAGAACCTTCATAAAATGGCTATTATCTTGCTAACATTTTTGTTGATGGAAAACAGTCAAGCCTGAGCATTTGCAAGGTGGTTATGAGCAAGTGTGCAAAAACCTCCAAGTTCTACACAACTTATTATTTGACTGGCATATCACTGAATGCCAATGCTTTCCACAGATGGTGGGGAAATATGCTGCAGATGAAGAAATTCATACTGAATACATCTCAGGCATTAACTTTCTATTTGTACAATAATATTTAGGTATACAGGCATCTTCTAAGGAAGAGATTCTTAATGTGTCCGTAAGTAAGAGATATGCTTATTGACTGACTTGTAATTAAGTGCAGATGTATTTCCACTACTGTGCTCTTAGGAAGGCACTGGCTCCACCAAGCGTGGGCTCCACCAATCTGTGAACCCACAACTGTCAGGTAGTATTTCACTGCATAAGCTATAAAGAATTTAGAACCTTAGAAAGTCACTCACATTTAAATAATATATATAAAGCAAAAAAACAAAAAAACAAGAAAACAAGTTTTGAAAGTATATGCCCTCATAAAGATAGTGACTTTGGTAAAACTAGTCTCAAATTGCTTAGTTTTAGATTTTTTTAAAATTAAGGGCAAGACAACAGATTTCCAAGGTGCCATCTTCAATGCTGTACATTCTAAGCAATAAATTAAGGACATAAGAATCAACAGAACATAATTTCCCTCAAAATCCATCAGGAACTCTAGCATCTCAGACGGTCCAAGCAGATAATCAACTGCCCAGATCCTTCTCCACAATCAGGAGAGCTACATGGCACTGCTGATACCTCAAGCAGCTGGGGTCCCCACCACAGCTCTAGCTGGCCTGCACTGTTGTGAGAACTAAATCCTATCATTATGTATCAGCAGAAAACATGAAGACCACTAAACTCAGAATAGTCTTTAGATGTCTCACTCTAAAAATAGTTTATAGTTGAAAAATTCTCCCCTTTTGCCAGGCAGTGGTGGCGCACGCCTTTAATCCCAGCACCTGGGAGGCAGAGGCAGGCGGATTTCTGAGTTCGAGGACAGCCTGGTCTACAGAGTGAGTTCCAGGTCAGCCAGGGCTACACAGAGAAACCCTGTCTCGAAAAACCAAAAAAAAAAAAAAAAAAAAAAAAAAAGTTGGGACAAGGGAGTTTTGTCTTCCACTTAGCTGGTCCTAACTCTTAAAAGCTGTGAGGAATGAAGACCTGTGGCTGGCTTTTCTGTTTAACAAGAATCTATGAAATTAGAGGTTCAGGATGTTATGTCTTCATGAAGGTAGCTACTCAAACTGTCACCCAGCCAGGCTTAAAGGTCACTATACAAATGATAATTATAAAATGCTGATTATCAGGAATGAAAACAATATTAAAATGGACAAGAACTTCTCCCTAATCAGTACATGAAATCTGAGGTAGATGTTTATGTCATGTTATCAATACTTAAAAATGACCTCACAAACTATTGGCCAATCAATAATTGCTGAATTTATGTAGTGCAACAGAAACCCACAGCATCACTTACTACTCCATACCTAATGTCTTTTTTCTTTTTGAGATAAGAGTCTCAAGTAGCCTAGGCTGGCCTCAAACCTCATATGTAGCCAGAGATGACCCTTAACTTCTGATGTGGATGCCACCTCTTTAATGCTTCCTTGGTACTAGAGATGGAACCAACCCACAGGCCTTGGGCAAGAACTCTATCCACTCAACCACCTGTATTCACAGGCCATACTCTAATGTCTAAAAACAAAGGGCATTAAACAATCAAATTCATAAACAAAAAGGCAGGCAAGTGGGTTTAAAAATTCTTATGTGCTCCAGCTAATCTGGGGAAACGAGCAGTTTAGAGAGTCAAGTAACTGGGGTCATAGTAGAGTGCGTGAAACTTCCCTTAGGCACTTGACTCCAAGAAACAGCCAAGTGTGGGAGCAACTATGACAAACCAAACTATATACTACCTTCTAATGAACAGGCCCCTGCTTACATTTACTATAAATTATGAATAGTACACATATACATACAATGTATCCTACCCTTTGGTTTTCACTCCTATTCCACCAATATTCGTCCATTTAAACCTCAAAGCAGGTTTTTTAACATCTCAAGAGATGTTCACTTGCTTTTTTGTTTTTTTTTGTTTTGTTTTGTTTTTTTAAAGACAAGGTTCCACTGTGCCCTGGCCGGCCTGAAACTTACTCTGTAGACCAGTCTGGCCTTGAGATTCACCTGCCTCTGCCTCCCCAGTGCAAAGACCAAAGGCGTGTGTCATCACGGTCAGCTTCTGTCTCTTAAGTTACAACAAGCACCTTTACAGCATCTTCTATATCACAATCTCACCTTTCCTTCCAATACCTATGATCTCAGTTTCTTAACCTTTTAACTGCAATTTAGCTTTTTTTTTTTTTTTTTACTAAAAATGCTCAAGACCATTTTAATCCATCATTCTGTAATTTTATTATAACCCTTTGAGGCAAAAGGATATATAACACCTTAAGCCAAAAAATATTTTGATATGATTTTAAATAAAGCCTCAATAAATAATCTCCCTAATATTTAGGATGGTTAGCCTAGTTTCAACATAATGTAATTTACATTAGATTTCTATTCTTTATATTATTGTGCGCCTCAAACAAAATATTCAATGCATTTTTAAATAAACCTAGAAAGACAAAATACATTAAATACAATAAAAATGCAAGCTCCTAAATTACAATTTATACCATTAGCATGAATATTTTACGAAATGTAATCCACAGAGATTAAGTGATATCTCCTTTCTTCAATGTTGTGATTAACAGGACTTTTATTGGTAGTAAACTAGAGCAAACAATCAGAATAATACATATGTAGTATTCAGTACACACAATAAAAGTTAAAGAAATTCAAAACCTGTATAAAACAAAAGAGAAGAGAAAGAGATCATACAGCTTAAGAGATACAGGGGTAAAGGTCCTCTCCATCTTTGATCACACTTGTCTCTGTACCCAATAGAACTTACTGCACTTAATAAGACATACAGACATTTTAGTACTGAGTGTATTAAAAGAATTAAACACAGTTTCTAAAAATCTTTCAATGACAAGTTGGTACCCTTTAGCTAACAAAAGCTAAAGGATGGAAGGTGGGAAAAGGGAATTAAACTAGTATTTTGTAACCATTTTTAATAATTTCTTATTTTCCAAACACTGCTTTTATAACAGAAGTGTTTTACACTTGCACAATATTAATTACTTTATTATACATGGAAGCCTGTGGTAGGCTGATTACACAATGAGACTGCAAACAACCAGTGGTACTTTTCTGACGTCAGAAGAGTTCATAAGACTAAACATCACCAAAAGTACATAAAAACTCATCAGCATAAACATCAAAGTACATTAAAAAATATAATCAGGAAAAAATACAATTGCTAAAAAGTGGTTTAGAGCAGAGCCACTGCCTATCAGTAGCTTCAAATGGCAATTAGCGTTCATAGCAAGTTTTGATGACTTTACAAGATCCCTGTACAATACTGACTAATACACCCCTTCAAAATGTACATTAAAGGCTGCAATTTCACAAAGAGTTCTGATGTCATTACTAAATACACATTCTTATCTGTTACACAAGCCATGCCAAAAGGTGGGATTACAATCCTTTGACATATAGAGCTTGTACATGGAAATCTGTATTGGGGTTAAAAAAAAAAAAAAAAAAAAAAAAAAAAGTCAGGGATGTTTACCCTATTGTTTAGTATTTGAATGCCATAAGACATAAAATGCATAATCAATATCTACTAGATGATAAATCACTCTAAAATTGAAACCATCAAGACAGGGAGAAGGAACAAGAAGGCCCAGAACTTTAAGAGGAAGTTAAGAACAAGTACCAAAAACCAGAAGTGAAGGTGGTACGTAATAGAATGAGAGAATGTTTTTAGGCCATGTATAATGAATAATGCATACCCCAGATTTCAATAGATATGTGAATTGAACTTACTTTCTAATACTGAAACCAACCAACCACTTGGTTTTAATTTTAACACTGTACTAGATAGACATTCACAGAATCACTTAATGGAATTACAGCCTTGTTACATGTGGATAAAGAGGGTGTTTTTTCCTCTTTCTTTTATTAAAGCTATCATTCCAGGCTTTGATCAAAGATCTAAGAATATTTGTTCTACCAAGCTGGAATGAATCTGGGTTTGGAAGTTTGGAGTACATTTAAAAGCTGCAACAAAATATAGGTAGCCAACAATCTCAGAATTTTGGATCAGCCCAGACGGAGATAGCACTTGAAATGTTTTCGATCCCTTACTTAAATGATGAAATGTATATTCTATCAGCCCAGAAAGAGCAATTTGAAATGTTTAAGATCCCTTAACTTAAACAATGAAATGTGTATCATACTATTTGTAAATTGGATATTCCATTACGGTGATAACGTACAGAATTCCCATGCGTTATTACACTTTCCTGAGAGTAAAGCAATTAGAATAACCTTAATCCTAGCAACAAAGTTTCTTTTTTTTTCCTTTTTTCTTTTCTTTTTTTTTTTCTGTAATATTTTTTGTTTTGTTTTTTTATTTTTTTTGTTTTTGCATTTAAAACTTTTGGGCTATTCCCTGACAATCTATACATGTAAATTTGATTGCTAAACATTGTCACTTTGAATGTCAAACTATTTTTAATCTATTGATTTTGATTAAAAATCATAATACAAACAGAGCTAAAATCACACTAACAAAATAAACTAAATATGAAAAGTTGCATTGAAAGGGCATTACATTATTCTTAATAGGACCGTGTAGAAACATTCCAATGGCAGTGTTCTCAAAATAAAACAAAATTACATTAGACTCCCAGCCTGGTCACTCTCGAGACCTTACCTGTAACTCTGGCTGGTGGGTGTCTTTACTCTTGTACTACATGGCTCACTTACATCAGACATCATATTTGTATACCCTGAGAAATCTGACACTGAAGTCCTTACTCTATGGTCCACTTCTCCATTAGAGTTAGTGATAAAGGTCATTGGCACCCTGCTGCCCGACTTAAACTGAGAACCGAATGCTTGTGCAAAGTTCTCAATCTGGTACGTTGTTCTAGGCTCTATGTCTTTCTGAGGATCAATCTGGCTAGCTAACTCCTGAGATGGAATCTGAAAGCTTGTTGAGGACTCTAAATTTTTCTGTTGTTCCTTCTGGCTAGTCAATTTCTGAGATGAAGACTGGAAGGCTGATGATGTCTCTAAGTTCTTCTGAGAATCTATCAGATCATCCAGCTCCTGGGAAGGTGTCAACTGCTGATGTGTAGCATCCAAAGCAGATAAATAAAGACCTGGTTGAGATCCAAACAACATCCCAAAAGGAGGCTTTGGCAATGAAGATGGCAACACTGAGGTAACAGATTGGCCAAAACCACACTCCAAAGGAGATGTAGTGTATATCTGTTTTTCTGGAAACAAAGTGTGGTTGTGGAGAGGTGAAGATAAGCTGACAAATTGGAAACCGTGTCCAAGAGTAAAACCTGCATTAGTGGATTTTTCAAAAGCCTGCTGGAGGTATTTGGAGTACTCTTGCAACATGCTTGTTTTATCATTTGAAGGTGTTTGGGTGCCTGGGCTCAAATTTTCTTCTTGAACCAATTCAGAGTGTTCTCCTGAGGTGTGTAAATCCACTCGTGGTTCTGTTAAATTGAAAGGATCCTCCTTCTGCGTTTCTGATTTGCTAGAGTACTGATCCAAAATACTTTGTAAAACCTCATCAGGAATTCCAGACTTGTCGTGACAAGACTTAATTTCAGCATTTAGAGCTGAGGAGTCAATAAGTGACAATGGCGCCTCATTGTCCAAAACACTGACCCCTGCAGACTGAATGACTGACGGCTGGGAGACCATGTGTCCTACATTGATAGAAAAGGCACTGTTGCTGCTGGCAGTTGGTAAGTATCTTCTCTTCTTTGAAAACTGCATGGCATCATCATAATTACTACTTATCGGGCCTTGTTTGCCACTTGTACTTTGGAGAAGACTAATGGTCTCCACACTATTATTCGATACTATGCCAAGTGAGCCACTTGGTTTACCAGGCAAGGATTTCTGCCCAACTACGTCTGGTAATGGTGACACAAAATTAAGGTAGCTTTTATCTGTATTCTTTCTGCTTCCTTTCTTAAAGATCAATTTTGGCACTCTTTTCTGCAGTTCGTCAATTCCAGTGCCAATTATGCCCCCACTGGTAGACACAGTAGGCATTTCTACTGAATAACTCTGCATGTTTATATTGTTTGACATTTGTGATTCATTTGTTTTGCCAGTCTTGTGTTCCTTATTTTCAATAGCTATGCTTTTTGACTTCGATTTTCTCCTTGAAGAGCTTGTATTTCCCTGAGACAACACAGCCAGATTACCCATATTATTATGGTTTGATGACCCAGGTTCTGCACTCGCGGCTCCTTTTGCTATGGCTTCACCACATGTGCGCCTGTGCTTCAACAATCTGTCAGTCCTTGAAAAATACTGTTGGCAAGTGTCACACTTATATGGCTTTTCTCCACTATGTGTCCTCTTGTGTCTCTCCATATGGTACTTCTGAATAAACTTCATGCTGCACTGATCGCATCCAAAGGGTTTCTCTCTGCTGTGAATTTTCTCGTGTCTCTGCAGTAGGTATTTCTGAATGAAACCCATACTACACTGGCTGCACTGGAAAGGTCTTTCTCCAGTGTGAATGAGGACATGTCTCCGCAGGTGGTAGGAGCTCCTGAAAGCAGCACTACAGTGATCACAGATATGAGGTTTCTGACTTGGGGACAGGACTGCACCTTCTCCCTCTCCAACCAAAGGTTTGGAAGATGCACTTGGCTTCCTCTTGGCTTTGATTCCCTGAGATTCTGGCTTTGGCCTCTTTGCCTTTTTGACGTTAGTGTCCTGCTTTGGCTCCTCGTTGCCATGGTCATCAGTCCTGCTACCGCTGCTCAATAATACATCACGGTGGTGCTGGGCTGGTTGCTGCTGGACATGCTGGTGGAGAATACTGAGGTCTTGGATGACGCCGTGGCTCCCCCCTTCCCCTCCTCCTAGGCCTGGTGATCTCTCTTCAGCCCCAGCGAATAGCCCCCCATAGTGGTGGTGGTGATGGTGGTGGTGGGACTGCTGCTCCTCGGGATCCGCAGGTTTCTCCTGCTTGATGCTCACCAAGGACTGCAAGAATCCCCAGGAGGTCCTCTGCGAAGGGAAGGCCGCGGCTGACGCCGCCGGCTCCTTCTTGAAAGTCATGTCCGGGGCTGGCGGAGGGGGGGGCTCAGCGGCCGGGGCTGCGGAGGTAGAGGAGGATAACACGCACTGCGGGGGAGGGGCGGCCGTCCCCGCCGGCCGGGTGAAGCTGGTGACCGGGGGGAGCCGGTGGTTGAACATAACCATACTCTGGGGGAAGGTGGGCTCCATCTCTGCTCTCCTGCCGCCGCCGCTGCCGCCGGAGCCGCCGCCGGAGCCGCTACCACCGCTACTGCCGGGACCGCCGCCGCCGCTGAGGAACCCGCTGCCGATTTTCATACCCCGGAGGAGGCCTGGCTGCGGAGAGGAGGGAGAGGAGGGAAGAGGGGGAACAGCGGTAGGGCCGGGGCCCGGGCCGGGACCACCGCAGCGTTTGGGACCCGCCGCGCCGCCGCCCAGCCCGCACCGCGCCCGGCTCTCGTCCGCAGCCCCGCCGCCTCCGGCCCGGCGCGCTCGACCCCGCGGCCTTCCTGACCGCCCCCGCGCCCGGCCCGGCCCTCCGGCCACACTTACGGGTTCCGCCGCCGCCGCAGCCGCCGTCGCCTCCAGTTAATAAAAATAACGCCGTCCTCTCCACAATGGAATTAAAAGCCTCCCCGCTTCTGCGCAGCCGCGGCGCGGTGTCTGCCGGGAAGTCCTCGACCGGACCAGAGGGGAGCTCTACAAACTCAGTGCGCCTGCGCCTCAGTTTCCGCCTGGCCAGCCTGTCAATCAAGAGGGCGGTTGGGCGGAGCTGCTGGGGGCTAGGCGGGAGGGGCGGGGACTTAGAGGCCGACAGCGGAGGGTCTTCCGCAGCGAGGGGACCTGATTGGTGGCTCTGCCGAGGGGCAGAAAGTGGCTGAGGGTTTCTGGGGAAAAGACGCTCAGGAGGTGGAACCCAAGGGGCGGGAAGTCGGGGGACGCCGGGAGAGCTTGTTGCAGCGTGGCGTGGGAGCCGCAGAGAAAGAGGTTGGAGAAGGTGGAGAAGCTGAGAACTGAACATTGGCATTTGATTCACTTTACTATTTGCAATCCAAGTATTGAATCAAAATCAAACCTAGAAAAGGATTCCTTAAGGTACTTGTGATTCTGTCTGAAAACCCTAAAAAGTATTGATTACAGATAGCTTTTACTCCTTCCTTTCAGAATGGGGACAGCAATAACGCTTGTCTTTGCGTTTACTGAAGGAGCCTTTGAGACTGCCATAGAGGAGGTATCATTGCAGAAGATTGTTTTACTGCCAGCCTACCTGAATGCTACAGCAAGGGAAACCACGTGTAATCCCAGGTGCAGCTGTCCTGTAAAACACGCCCCCACACACTTCATCATTAGATGGTATTTAAATGCCACGTACTTTCTCAGTTGTCTGAATTTGCTTATCAAGTTGGATGCTAACTAGCCTCATTTGTAAAGTATATTGGCCATCGTTTTTGTTTAAAATCTCTGCTAGGATACATACCCCACTCTCCTCACCCCTCCAGTATAGAATGCCTAGAAACTGGCAAAATTGCTCCTTATTCAGTTGGGGGAAGTTAAGTAAAATCTTGAAATTAAAAGTTCTACCGACAAAACCAAATAGATAGTTACTTAGTGCCTAATAATGTATACGAGGCATTCATAGCATGCAAAAATCGAAACCAGCAACTTTCCTAGGAGTATTTATACATCACAAAAATTTTAATAAAAGGATCTGGAGAATAGTTATTTACATAGTGTGTTTTCTTAAAGAAATCACATGTCCATTTTCTCATAGTGCTTTCTTGAGATGACTTATACAATTAAATAACTTTCCTGAGAAATTTTGCAATTAAAACCATAAAGATTATTATTTACCAACACAGGCCTCTCTGAGCCTGCCTGGAAACCTTAAAAACTGTATTTTATGAGTAGTTTCAAGAGGCATTGTACCTTCCTAATCCCATGCAACTACATTTAAATTATTTCCTAGCCGATAGTGGTGGTGCATGCCTTTAAATCCCAGCACTTGGGAGGCAGAGGCAGGCGGATTTCTGAGTTCGAGGCCAGCCTGGTCTACAGAGTGAGTTCCAGGACAGCCAGGGCTACACAGAGAAACCCTGTCTCGAAAAACCAAAGGGGGGTGGGAAATATATATATATATAAATATATAAATTATATATATATATATATATATATATATATATTTCATCAAGTATAGCTAAGCATTGAACACTGAAAATTCAAAAACTTCAGGCAGTCATAAAATATTAGTCAATGCCAGTGAGAAATGAGTCTGTCCCTGTATTCAGGGCGTCAGTGTTTAATAGTAAGCTGGGATGCACATAAGCCAGTCCAAGCATGAAGGGCAGTCATATGAAAGCCAACTTTGTTCTACAGTTATCAAGATAAGAAACCTGTCATTTCTCTCATTCACTCTGTCAGCCTTGAGCTACTGCAAGCGGACTTACCTCTAGGTTGTACACCCCATATATCAGGAAGATGAAGAGACCCTGTAAAATGAAATGGAGGGGGAAGCTGTTAGCGCTAATCATTCCGCCGGTGGAGATGCCCGAAATAAACTTTCCTGGAACAGACCAAAGAAGACACACTTCATCAAGGTCCATTTATTTTCCCGTTTTTCACCATTAGAAGTCGTATCTTGAGCATTTATATGATAACACAGCAGCACATCATTACGCTAGTTGTGCTATTCAAGTCTTTGGTGATAGAAAATAAAAACAGTATCCCAACTTCATAGAATAATAATTAGGAAACTCAATATATCAGTTTCTGGGAGGTGGCTGGATGATGAAACAAATATTAATTTTTCTAAACTCTGGGGCTGCAGCAACTTCAGTATATTTCTTATTATCTTTGAAATTATAAAATTAGAGAATAATTGAAAGATTAAATGCTACAGGCTACTGACATAGTTCAATGGTACTGTGGCTGCCTACTGTGGATAAAGCTTGAACCCAGTACCAGGAAAACCAACCAAATTCCTTTAAACCCTCAAAACTAAAGAGATAAACTTAGGTAATAGGGGCTGCAGACATAGCTCAGCAGTTAAGAGCACTTGTTTTTGTATAAGATCTGGGTTCAATTCCCGACTCCCACCCAGAGGATTCCACAGGCATGACCATGGTGTACATACGTGGATACAGGCAAAAAGTCATTCACATAAAGTAAGTAAATCCTCAAAAAAGATAATAAATACCAGTTGTCTATTTGAAACAGAGTCTCACTATATAGCCAACTCATCATATTCCTACTCTGCCTTCCAAGTTCTGAAACCACAAGCTTAAGCCCCACGCCCAGAAGTATGAATATTTTTAAAAACACTTAATTTTTAAAAAGATTATGTTTGTTTGAGACAAGATCTCTGTCTCTCTCTCTCTCTGTGGACCAGGTTGTCCTAGAACTCTCAGAGATCCACCTGCCTCTGTTTCCTAGGTGCTGGGATTAAAGGTATAGGGTACAACATAAGGCTAGAGGTTGTCTTTAAACTTTATGTTATGTGCATGATTGTTTTTGCCTACCTGTATACATGTGTACCTTGTGCATGCCTGGTGCCAAGGAGGTCAGAAGAGGGTATCATATCCCTTGAAAGTGGAGCTACAGGCATTTTCAAACCAGTGAGTGCTGGGAATTGAACCCAGGTCCTCTAGAAAAGTAGACAGTGCTCTTAACTGTTGAGCCATCTCTCTAGCTCCTAAAAATTAAGACTTAAAAGGGCTGGAGATGTTGTGTATTGTAGAATGCATACTTAGCAATGCACAAGGTTCTGGGTTTGAGTCTTGGGACTGCCAACAAGGTATGTATGGCGATAGAGACCTTTTGTAGCACACATGAAGCCCTAGATTTAACCCCCAGTACCAGTAAAAATAAGAAAAAAATTGTAAAATACAAAATAAACTACTTCTTTTAAAATTTATTTATCTGCTTTATGTAAATAAGTGCTCAATCTGCATATACATCTACGTGTAGAAGAAAGGGCATCAGATCCCATTACAGATGGTTGTGAGCCTCCATGTGGTTGCTGGGAATTGAACTCAGGACCTCTGGAAGAGCAACCAGTGCTCTCAACTGCTGAATCATCTCTACAGCCATAAATTGCACCCTTAAATGTCTTTGGCCAGATGTGGTAGCAGAATCCTTTAATTGCAAAGTCTCTAGGCACGGTGGTAAGCAGATCTCTGTAAGTTCAATGCTAGGCTGGTCTGCATAATGAGTCCACGGCCTGTCTGTGAGCACTACATAGTGAAACTGTCTCAAAACAAAACAAAAAACTCTAAACATCTTAATATATGATGGTGAATACAATGGGTCTGCCAGGCCAGCAAGATGGTCCAGCAGGTAAAGGTGCTAGCTAATAACCCCTCTTCCACCTCTTCTACCCATAATTCCCCTACAATCTCTTACATTTTTTTTCTTTTACTGTGTATACGTGAGTGCCACGTGACATGTGGCAGCTCTAGTCCATTCTTTTCTTCTACCATATGGGTTTCATGAGTTAGACTTAAGTCATTGGCCTAAGACCAAGCATTTCTATCTACTGAGTCGGGTCACTGGGCCCAGGTCCCTCCAATTTTATTGATGAAGTAGGAATATTATACTATGTGCAATAAATGAATTCCTCAGTAAATAAAACTTCCTGGACATTACACGATTTGTTGTGACTTCCATATTAGAAACCCAGGGTGTTTACATGAAACCTATCATTTGGAAATCTGTGACCATTCATATAACTTAGATATAATTTTCTCAAGGTCAGTTTTCTCTAAAGGAAGGAATAAGCGAAAAATCATGGGCCAGGCAGTGGTAGCATAGGTCTTTAATCCCAGTACTCAGGAGGCAGAGGCAAGCAGATCTCTGAGTTCAAGGCCAGCCTGGTCTACAGAGTGAGTTCCAGGACAGCCAGTGCTACACAAAGAAACCTTGTCTCCAAAAACAGAGTTAGAGAGAGAATGAATGAATGAATGAATGAATGAATGAATATCATGTTTTCTCTCATGTCCTGGTAAACTGTACCGAATATGAAGGGACACCCAGAGCTCTTCACTGCATTTCTGTCTCAGTTACCTGCTTAAATCACAATCTGCTTTTAACCCTCCTCATTTTGAAAACAGGATCTAGAGGAAAATGGACTTTGGATACAGGTAGTTTCAATCTCAAGGTTTCCTTTTTCTCTCTGATTATTCTTTCACATGACAGATACACACCGTAAACCAAGCAGACCTCCCACTATGGCTTCCACAGACCACACGGAAGTCTGAAACTCAAGCCAACCCAGGGGTTCTGCGACTTTCTTGAGTCATCTCCCTGACGCTGCCCCAGCAGTGGGAAGGGGAAACAATGATAGTAGTCTTTCATTTGTAGGCCTTGCACAGGGTGGCATCTTGCCCATAGCACCACCAGCTCTGGGCAGTTCTGACCTACCAGATCTTCATAAACCCCAGGGTTGCAAACACATCATGTCTTCTCCACGGAGAGAATCAGATAGAAACATTTGCACATTAACATCTGGAGCCGTAATGATTCATTGCATTTACAGCCTACAGAGAAAAATACCTTTAGAACAGTTGGGGGGGGGGGAACCAACCCCCACTCTTTAACTATACAGTGACTACTACAACCATGCCACATTTACAGAATGAAAACGCCCTCAGACCTGAGGGGTGTTGCCCACTAGGAAATCCACAGGCATGTCCGTCCACGGTGTCTAGCTGTGCCAAGATGTAAATAACATACTTAAATGCATTTACCTATAGATGTACTAGTTTCTTTGGCATTTTAGTGACAGAAATTGGTTGACAGGAGTCCCCCCCCCCCAAGTGTAGGCAGATTTGTGTGCAGGTGTGGAGGAGGCAGGACTAGGAAAAGAACTCGGGAATCAGCGATCTCAGGGAAAGGGGAAAACACACTATTTTGGTCTGGCTTGTGTGCCACATTGAAAACCAAGACAGCTCTGTTCTGTTTCCCAGTTGCAGAAATCCACTACAGCCACTGCTGCGATAGAGTCAGTGACCGACATGAGTTCTTTTTTTCTTGATTACTGTGCTTCTGTGGTCCATACCATGACTATTCATTCCAAAGTTAGTATCTTTGAGGTGATAATATGTTCTTTCTTGGTGATCAATACACTATGCAGGATGGTGGTGCTGCATACCTCAGCATGTATTCAGGAAAGGTGATGTAATAACACTAACGTAGAAATAGCATTCTCCTGGCACTTACAATACACAGTTCCCACTGTCCCCCACTGTGACCCTGCAAGGTGGGCAGCATGAGCACTGCTAGCTTTCTGTCCTGCGAGGAGGTGATTTTGAGGTTGGCGGAGCCTCTGCCTCATCATCAAACGTTCTTTCAGTGCCTTAAATAGACCCATGCATGGTTTTAAGTCTCCAGCCTCAAGCTAATGCAATTGGTGAGACCCTTAAAACCCAGGTTTTTGGAGTTAGAGGTTAGGTAAGTCAACAGTACTAGCCAAGCATAGACAAAGTCGTGGATTTGATCTCCAGCCCCTCATAAACCAGATAAAATGGAATGATGGCACATGCTTGTAATTCCTGCACTCATGAGACAGAGGCAAGGGGATCAGAAGCCCATGGCTATCCTTAGCAACACAGCATCTTTGAAAACAGTCTTGGCTGTGTTATAAAATATAAATAAAAATCAGGTTTACTAAAAGCATATTATAGCTGGGTACATTAGTTCATACCTGTAATCCCAGCATTCAGGAGACTAGAGGTTCCCATGTTGAGAATAGCCTTGGCTAAATAAGAACATATAGGCTAGCAAGATTCTGTTTCTAAAATAAATTTTTTAATTGAAGAAAGAAAAAGCATATTGCAGGGTTTTGCAGCACTGGGGATCACTCCAGGACCTCAAACATGCCAGGCAAGTTCTGTCCACTGCATTAGCCTAACTCTTGGCCTGCTGAGATAGATCATGTAGCCCAGGCTGCCTCTGCTGGCCGAATGCTAGGATCACACCATCACCATAGTCATCTAGGCTTCAGCTTATAGAGACACACACTCTCCCCACTTCAGCTCAGCCTTAATCCTCTTGTGGGCTTTGAACTCCCGTTCTCATTCGTTCTCAGTCTCCTGTACCACATACGTAGTCACTTCGAAGTTTGAGTAGCTCTCACGGCCAGGAGCTCAGTGTCCATTAACAGTGCTTCAGATAATGCTGCTTTCCTTCCAGCCTAGCAAGCAGAACAGGAAACGTGCTTTGTAAGAGCAGCTCTCATGCTATGAGTCAGGTTCTGTCTCTTTTGCTTATGAATTCTCAGTCAGTGATGTGTACCTTCCTTCCAGTTGCTAGGAAACGCTTTTCCCATCAAAGACTGCTAGGTGCCCACACAGTCATATCATTACCGTTTTCTGAGGTTTTTTTGAGTTTTCATTTTTGTTTGTGGGTTTGTTTTTGTTTTTTATTTCTTTTGAGACAAGGTTTTGTTCTGGAGCCCAGGCTGACCTGGATCCTTCCTTCTGCCTCAGTCTGTCAAGTACTGAGATTACAAGCATGTTCTACCACACCCCACATCAGTTACTGAATTCTTTTGACTGTGTTATCTCTGTATACTTTTTATTTTTGTAATAAATAGTGTTCCAACCTACTTTGGATAAATAGTTCCTTCTGGGTGCTACATCTCATGGAAACAAGAGCATTGATGCACAGGTCTGTACATTTGAAGGTGTTCCTGCTGCTCTGGGCACAGAAGCAGAAAACTAGACACCTTTAAATGTCCTTCAACAAAGGGATGGCTGAATACATTGTAATGTCTTTATCCCTGAGAACAGTAGGCACCTAGAACGATGGGTTAGAGCCATGTTTATTAGCCACGTATTGTTAAATGAAAAAAAAAATCAGAGGAAGACAGAAGGACGTTATATGAACACTGGTCTCAAGATACCCTTCCTGCTTAAGGAGCTCCCCTGCAGACTGCAATGTTTTAATCTCAGAGGACACTATTGTTACATAAGCCATGACAGGATATAACAACCAGGATAACCAAGTGACTCTCAGCGGTGGGGCCTACAGTGTGCATATGCTGGACCAAGGAAGGATTTGAATCCAGAGCAGAATGACTCAAAAGATTTCAGCACCCTGGGGCTGGAGAGGTAACTTAGCAGAGAGAATCATGGTTCAATTCCCAGCATCTACATGGCAGCTTAGAACCATCTGTAACTTCAGTTCCAGGGGATCTGACACCCTCTCTGCTAAGAGCACCAGGCATGCATTTGGAACACAGACATACATACCGGCAAAACACCCTACAAATAAAAAACAAAACAAAACAAAACAAAAATTTTTTTTTTAAAGATTTCATCTCACTACATAGAGTAGCACACAATTGAAGGTCATGAAATGTTTATTTCTGTAATTTTTCATTTACTATTTTTAGACCAGGGTTAACCATGGGTAACTGAAACCTGGATGTGAACTATATTTAAAGGGGTAAACATACATCTGATAGGATAGTTAAAAATAAAATCTGAAAGAAATCAGAGGGCTTGAGAAAGATCAAAAATAACTATCAGGACTTTTATCATTATATATGTTTATCTCTATAAAATATACATATAATAAACCCATTAGAAATAAGTCTACTGCTGGGCAGTGGTGGCGCATGCCTTTAATCCCAGCACTTGGGAGGCAGAGGTAGGCAGATTTCTGAGTTCGAGGCCAGCCTGGTCTGCAGAGTGAGTTCCAGGACAGCCAGGGCTACACAGAGAAACCCTGTCTCACAAAAAAAAAAAAAAAAAAAAAAAAAAAAAAAAGAAAGAAAGAAATAAGTTTACTTTAAGCCAGTCAGTGGTGTATAGGCCTTTAATCTCAGTACTTGGGAGGCAGTGCTCCAAGTTTAAGGCTAGCCTGGTCTACAGAGTGAGTTCCAGTACAGCCAGAGAAACTGTCTCCAAAAAAAAAAAAAAAACAAGTAACAAAAGAAAAGCCTACTTTAAGTAGTCCTACTTACAACATAACAGTAATCAAGAAGAAGCCCCAGTTAGTCTCTCTCTCTCTCTCTCTCTCTCTCTCTCTCTCTCTCTCCCTCTCTCTCTCTTTCTCTGTGGTGTGTGTGTAGACAGAATCACACTAGGGCCTAGGCTAGTCTTAAACACAAGTTCTGCCTCAGCCTCCTGAGTGCTAGGATTACAGGCATTTAACTACTCCTAAATTATATTATAGAGTACTGAGGATCAAGCCCAGAGCTTCATGAATGACAGGCGAGTACTCTTTCAACGGAAAGAAACATGGCTGAGGAGATGGCTCTGAGGCAAGAGCTTAGCTCTATAGCCACAAAGATCTGGGTTTGAATTCCTAGCACCTACATCAAAGCTGGGTCAACTACACGCACTGGTAACCCCAGCACTGAAGGCTTTGGGACAGTGAGAACCTGCAAATTCTGTGAGTTCCACGGCCAGCCAAGTTATTTTAGCCAAAACAGCCAGCTTCCAGTTACATGAGAAGCCCTGTCTCTAGGCAACAAGGTGGAAAGTGATAGAAAAAGACCCTCAGATCCCGTTCTGGCCTCCACATGCCTGTGCACACACTCACATACTCCTGTTCATGCGACACCCCACACACACACACACACACACACACACACACACACACACACACTGCTTACAGAGCTAGGCATACAGTGAACCGCATATCAGCCTTTCCAGAGGAAAAGAGTGGGCTGTGTAAAGGAAGTTAAATCTAGTGAGTGGCTGCCTCCTTTGTGTTGAGCATTTGATATGATAACTGCTTCTGAAGATCTGCTCGTCGACCGAGGAGGTGGGGTGATCAGAGGCACCCGAGGAAGAACATTTCAGAGAAAGAGTCTGCAGGAGTGAAGCATGGGACTGGGGTGTGAGTCGGGGGACACGCATCTAGAGCACCTACCACCTACGGGGAGCTCAGAACCGCCAGGGCACAAAGTTTGGTAGAGGGAGGAAAGGAGGCAAAACTGTAGAGGGGAGAGGATGAGGTTAAGGTCTCAGATGTCAGGGAAAGAGCACAGTTCTTCTTTAAGAGGGGGTGGGGGTCAAAGAATTTTAACTGAGACAGTGACATGATAAAATATAAAACCGGGGCTGAGCACATAGCTGCGTGGCATAGCACACACCTCATAAACCCGGTCAGAACGATTGGCAGACACCCAGCAGTGAACTGAGGTGGCCCTGCTTAGAGGCAAGGTATAAGGGAGTCAGAACTAAGGATACAGTCATGGGAATTTGAGGTGTTTAGGAAGTGTACACTGGGCATGGATGCTCACAACATGGGACAGAGCCGGGGGACAGGTGACTCTGGGATTTCTGATTTGTTTTGCAATGCGCTTGGTAGCAGCACTGTTTTCCTGGAGAACAGAATGGAAAGACTCGCATGTTTATTGGAGTGTGTGCTGCCTAGATTCGTTTTGTTGGTTTTTTTGAGTCAGGGCTGATTCTGTGTAGCCCTGGCTGACCTAGAACTCTCACTGCAGACCAGGTTGGCCTCGAACTCAGAGAGCTCCCTGCCTCTGCCATCCTGAGTGCTCAGATTAAAGGCGTGTGCCGCCACCACTTGGCGCTAGTTTTTAATATCCACTTGACACAAGCTAGAGTCATCTAAGAGGAGGGAAGCTCACTTGAGAAAAGGACCCGGCTGTAGGCAAGCCTGTGGGGAATTTGCTTGGTTAGTGATATGGGAGGACCCAATGAATGCATGGTAGGTAGGGCAACCCTTGGGCTGGAGGTCCTGGACGCTGTAAGAAAGCAGGCTGAGCAAATGATGGGGAGCGAGCCAGTAAGTAATCAGACTCCACCTCAGGGTCCTGCCCTGCCTGCCTTTGATGATGAGCTATGATATGGAAGTGCCCGTGAAACAAACTCTTTCTTCCCAGAGTTGCTCATGGTCATGGTGTTTCATCGCAGCAATGGAAACGTTAAGGCAGAGCAGGTGACAAAAATTACATTTTGTGTGTGAATGTGTTGTTGCGAGCCTTCGAGAGAATGTCTGGAAGGGATACGGATTTTGGAACCCCCAAAGTCACCAAGTGTGTAATAGAAGGCTTTGGAGAGAGTTCTGGAAAGTATCAACCCTTCAAAGACAAGGAGAGAGAGACAGAGAGAGACAGAGAGAGACAGAGAGACAGAGAGAGAAAAAAGAAAAGAAAAGAAAAGAAAAGAAAAGAAAAGAAAAGAAAAGAAAAGAAAAGAAAAAGAAAGCCAGTGACGAAGCAATTAGAGTGTGTTTTTGCCCGACATTATGGAGCGTGCCTTTAGTCCAGCACTCAGGAAGCAGAGGCAGGTGGATCTCTGAGCTTCTAGGCTGGTTTGCTTTACACAGCAAGTTCCAGATCAGCCAGGGCTATGGGCTGTTTAGTTGTTTGGAAACAATGGTGAGAATTCACCAGAGGGAACTGCTTAGAAGGTAGAGCTGAAACAGTAGACTCTGAAAGCAAACTGTGTCTGGCACTTAGACGTCACTCAGGCTGGGGAAACTTGATTTCATTTCTTCATTCCTGGGTCTTGTTGTCTATAGATGTACGTCATGACTGTACCTATGGAGCAGAGTTGGTGTGGGATTAAGTCAATTGCATTTGTAAAGCGCTTAGGACTTTGCAAACGTTTGGGACAAGGCAATTGATGTATGAATGACTGATAGATAGACTGCCACAGTAAGACCAAGTACTAAAGGACCTGGAAACGTCACTGAGTGATTAGCATTCATTTATTTATCTTTGAGTAGGTACTATATGTCAAGGCATTAAAGGTAGTTATGAACAAAACCCTGGCCTTGCCCTTGAAGGATCCACTATGCCGGTAAGTCGCAGTGTCTAGATCAGGGCACTGCTCCAGTCACGTAGGCCTCGCTCGCCTCTCCCACACCGAGGATGTTTGACGTGGCAGAACCTAATTCATAGCACACAGGGGTTAGGCCTTCAAGCTGGAAAGTGATGGTCCCAGGATCTGGCCAAGTTGGACGGGTGCCCTGGTCTCCACATCTTCTTATATTTGGGTTGCTGCTAAAGACCTCGCTATCGGAAGTTTGAGAGGTAGAGTCGGGCAGTACTCAAGAGAGCAGGAAACTGAGTAGTGAGTGGGTTCTAGAGATCAAAACTTCTCCTCAGAGGAGCCAACTAACAAAGGCATAGATTAGCAGTGGCCTTGGCTTGTCAGTGGCAGAATAAGAAATGTTGATTTAGTTAAATCAAGTGGGGTCTTTGGTCAAGTCTTTCTCCAATACCAGTGTCCCCTGTGACTTTGCACTGAGCTGGGTGGCAGTCAGTATGAGTCCCTCTGGTAAACAGTTATGTTTGGCATTACTTATTGAAGTAAAGACTATCAGATGCACACCTAACAAACCCTCATTCTATTATAAAAAAAGAGAAGGCCCTTGGATCCCCTAGAGCTGGAGTTACAGGTGGTTGTGAGTCACCCTGAGTGGGATCAAACTCAGGTCACTGGAAAAGCAGCAAGCATTCCTAACTGCTGGGCTCGCGCCCAGGCCCCAGGCCCTGCTACTTACCGATGACGCATATCCATTATAAACCCAGACCTTCACTCATAGTTAGAAGGGTGTTTCTATACATTGACCAGCATCTTGAAAAAGTAATTTAACATTTCAGTGGAAACTCACAACCTGCTGGGTTTCTGAGAACTTCCCAGAAGGCTGAAGTTGTTAACTCCCCATTACACACAGAAGATAAGGCACATAGTTGTGTATGCCATTCCATCTTGTCAATGGGAACAGAACACATCGGAGTGGGAACCGACAGCCTTGCGGGATCACGTGAATTGTTGTAAACAAATATCCACTAGGTAATTTTGATGGCCTATTGAAATTCCCAAGAACCAAAGAGCATATTTTATCCTTTGCCACAATCAGTTATGACTTGTGAAACAGAAGCAACATTCTAGAGGGACAGAGTCCTCATGTAAAGCTGCTAGGTTGGCCCGACAACCGCTTCCCCTTACGCTTCATGAGGATTCTCACTCATCCGGCACACTGAGTGCTTCAGCAGCCTGGGCCACTCCACTCAGAATTCTAGTCTCAGACTATTGCACCAAATTCAGGTGCTCTGCGCAGCATGACACACCCGGTGTTAAATTCGCTGTGATGTACATTCACAGAACTCCTGAGATGCATAGGAACACAGATTTCTGAGATCAACTTAAAGTTTTATCTGCTCTATCCCTGGTTAGAATTAAAATTTTGAATTTTGATTTATGTGTATGTGTGTATGCCATTTATGGAGGGGGACAGGGTGCCTGTGGGTGCCGTAACTCCTCGAACTGAAGTTAGAGACAATTGTGAGCCATCTTATGTGGGTAATAGGATCTTAGCTTGGGTCCTCTGGAAAAGCAGCAAGCATTCTGAACTGCTAAGCTATCTTGGCAGCCCCTATCTGTCCTTAAAAGATAAAAGTGACCAACCACAGTAGCTCATGCCTCTAACACCTGCTTCTGCCGGGATTAAAGGCATGTGCCACCATGTCTGCCTACGACAACTTTTTATGCTCAACCAAAAGTCTCTAAAGATTGAAACAGTTTCCAAAAGCCTAGGCCCACTTTACCTCATAATCTGTTCTATTTCACTGTGAGCAGCTGAGGATAATGTAGATTTTTGCAGTGGAAAGCCTTCACCTCTCTCCACCATAAATAGTAACTAAATTGTCTCAAATCCCAGGCTATTAGTCACTCTCGCCAAAGCTGTAGTATAACATTACGCTTACAGCAGGGGAAAGAACATTCAGTCCTGGGGAATAAAAAAGGCTTTTGTTGGATTCTTCTCTTTGTTTTACTTTAGAGTTAAATTAAGTAACAGTTACTCTGAATGACTAAGTATCAGCCTTTAGCTGAGGTCGGTTCTGCCTGTGAGTGCTGAATTCAGGAGCAGCTGATCCTAACGGCTTAGGACAGTAAGAGGCATACTGGGCAGAATTGTCTGTGGAACTTACTTACCATTTAAAAGGACATAAAATAATGGTTGCACCAGGCTATGTTGAGCTACTTGAGAAAACCTTTGTAGCTAACACTGTGAGCCTTCTGGAATACATTCGTCAGGCCAGAATCCTTTGGGCTGAAATACATTCTGTGTTACTGGTGTGAGATACCAGGATGCTAGCTGGCTCTAAAATCTTCAGAAATATACTTGCATGTACCCTTCTCCCACAGTAGACACTTGACAGAATTTTAAGCATGACATTCACCATAGTCTTGAGATATCCAATGTCTACTGTAAAAGACAGTCTCTAGGATATGTCAGTCACGCCTAGATCCATCTAAGTGAGTGATGACATTATTTAAATTGACTTATTGTTATTAAGTTTTAAGACAGGGTTTCCATTGTTCATTATTTTTCAGTCTTTGAAATTTTTTTTTGCCCAGATGGTGATGCTGCATGCCTTTAATCCCAAATCCCAATATAGTATATAACATATATTATATGTATATACATATATAAATTATATAACATATAGTGTGTATATATAATAATTATATGTGTGTATATACATGTATATAGTGTGTACAGGCATGTCCTGTGGTTGTGTGGCGTCAGAGGACAACTCAAATGAGTCACTCTCTTTCTACCATGCAGACCCCAGGAATCAAGCTCAGGTCTGCTAGGCTAGGGCAGCAAGTACCTTTAACCTTGGAATCTTAATAGTATCCGTTTTCCGCTTTTTTAGCTGCCGGTTTCCTTCCTTCCTCTTTTCCTCATCCGAAACTGTTGGCTGATAGTTTTATACCTTCCCCAGTATATGTAAGTAGCGGACTTGCGTTGCTACTTGCTGGTGCTCAGGGTGTTACGTAGCTAAGGACTTTCTTTTTTTTGTTGTTTTTTGTTTTTGTTTGTTTGTTTGTTTTTTCGAGACAGGGTTTCTCTGTGTAGCCCTGGCTGTCCTGGAACTCACTCTGTAAACCAGGCTGGCCTCAAACTCAGAAAAATGCCTGTCTCTGCCTCCCAAGTGCGGGGATTAAAGGCGTGCACCACCACTGCCCGGCATAGCTAAAGACTTTCTATGAATGTGTATGAACATGTCCTTTCTAAAGCTAGCCTGTACCACTGGCCTGCGGCTTCCCTTCCGGGCACTTACTCCTCTGTGGTGGAGCATGTCCATCAACAGCTTCTTGACAGAGGGTGAATGAGACTCAAAGTTGTTACCTCACATATCTGAGAATATCTTTATTTTCCCCTCATATGCAACTGACAGTACACAATTTTCATTTATAAATTACTACCTTGTAGACTTTTCAAGGTACTGAAAGCGATCTGCTTCCTTTAGGGCTGCCATGAAGAACTG
The DNA here is from genome assembly GCA_028551405.1 of Uromys caudimaculatus. Classification (NCBI taxonomy): domain Eukaryota; kingdom Metazoa; phylum Chordata; class Mammalia; order Rodentia; family Muridae; genus Uromys; species Uromys caudimaculatus. The sequence continues at coordinate 51,737,750 of CM052711.1, forward strand.
TGTGCCAATCTACTTGATGTTCTCTGTGAAAACTTCTTTTTTTGGTCTGAAAGCCGTCTCTCTCGTTATTCTCAGGCTTAATGAGGTCACTATGTAAATCACTTTCCATTCATTTTGCTGGGCACTGGGGCCCTTTGGTCTAAAATCTCTTTTGCACATAAGTCAGAAATCGCCTTGAGTTCTTTCTTTCTTAGTTTCCTCCCCTTCCTCTAAGACCTGTAATAATCAGAGACCAGCCTTCGGATGAGGCTCCATTCGTGTCTAGCATGCCTGAAGCCCTAGCTCATCCTCAGCAATTGTGCGACTAGCTGGCCCGTGTATGGAGTTCTGTAGAAGGGTTGGGTGACTGTAATCAGCCACTCGTTTACCCCAGACTTCTGCATACGGAAGGAACACTGGAGGGGTTGTAAGAGAAGTCAGTTGCAGTCCAAGGAATGAATCTGAGCAGAAAGCATCTAAGTGGTATTTCTTGTTTTTACAAATGATGAACTTCGTATATTTGTTTCAATTATTAATGATATCAGCAATTATTTAACAAGTAGAAACAGCATTTCAAACAAGACACAATTTTTGCTTAGAAACAATTTGCTAAGGTAAAATTTTTAAAAAAATTGAGACCTAAATGACCGTAGTTAATATTTGAAATCATGACATATATTATTTTTGTTAGCATCAAATTGTTATAGTCATATGCAGTAAATATATTTTATATTGTCAGACTATGTAAAGAGACAATTTAGTTCTAAATTTTATTCTCCAAAAGAAATGATTTTTAACTCTTAATTTAAAAACACTCCCAGAGACAGTGACCACTCACTCTCTCTCTGAGACAGTGGCCACCTCGCTCTCTCTGAGACAGTGACCACCTCGCTCTCTCTCTGAGACAGTGGCCACCTTGCTCTCTCTCTGAGACAGTGACCACCCTGCTCTCTCTCTGAGACAGTGGCCACCTCGCTCTCTCTGAGACAGTGACCACCCTGCTCTCTCTCTGAGACAGTGGCCACCTCGCTCTCTCTGAGACAGTGACCACCCTGCTCTCTCTCTGAGACAGTGGCCACCTCGCTCTCTCTGAGACAGTGACCACCCTGCTCTCTCTCTTCCACGGTTGCTTCTTTGGAATGTTTATAACAGCCTCAGTTTTAAACCAAGTCAGTCCCTGTCATGTCAAGAGCAAATGCTACACTTTACAAAGTTTACACTGAACAACAAGAATGTTTTTCTAAATTTAAGCCCATTCATGGAAACTTTTAAAACTTACCTCCATTTTTACCCCACATATTCAATCAACAAACAGATGAGCGATGAGCGCATCCAGTCATGCCAAAGCTGTAATAGTGGGCCTTTGACACGGACTGAACTGACAAGCTCCCCTAGTGTGTTTCCTTAAAATAGTCTTAAGTGTATTTTGATGACTTTCCTAACATTTTCCATAAGCTCAACTAATATATTCTGTACATTGTAGACAAATAAACAGTGGAGAAAAATTACAACAAATTTAGTGACAACGCAAATGTGTTCTTAAAGTATTGTGTATGCATGAGTATGTATGTGTGTGTGTATGTGTGTATATGTATGTGTGTGTGAGTGTTTATGTATATGTGTGTATGTGTATGCATGAGTGTGTATGTGTGTATATGCATATGTGTGTGTATGAGTGTTTATGTGTATGTGTGTATGTGTGTTTATGTGTATGCATGAGTGTGTATATGAGTGTTTATGTGTGTATATGTATGCGTGTGTATGAATGTTTATGTATATGTGTGTATGTGTGTATGAGAGTTTATATGTAAGTATGTATGAGTGTTTATGTGTATGTGTATATATGAGTATTTATCTGTGTAGATGTATGTGTGTGTATGTGTGTGAGTGTTTATGTATGAGTGTTTATGCGTGTATATGTGTGTCTGTGTATGTGTGTATGTATGAATGTTTACGAGTGTAGATGTATGTGTGTTTATGTGTGTATGAGTGTGTGGTGTGTGTGTGTTTATGTGTGTATGAGTGTGTGGTGTGTGTGTATGTGTTTTAACCTACAAAGCACAGATACAACATAAACTCGACTACCCCCTCCTTTTAAAAAGAATATATGTGTATATTTAAGTATGAATAAAGCACTAGAATGGTTGGTTAAGCATCTCCCAATGGCCCACGTGGTAAAGGCACGTGGCACAGCTGGGGTGTGGTAGAATGGAAAGATAAGGCTCACTGGGGTGCCCTTGAGGGGGTCTCAGACCCCAGCCCCTTCCTCGGATTCCTTTGCTCCTACTGGATGGGTGGTTTTGCTCTGACTCCTGTTCCCACTATGGAACACTGCTTTACAGATGACCAGACCACCGATTGAAGGCTCTGGAACTGTGACATAAAGGCAACATTCCTCCTCGTGGGTCAGCTGTCTTTCTGTTTCACAGCGATGCAGAAAAGCGCACTGATACAAAAGGCACATGCCAGATTGATAATAAGGGCAGACACATTTTTTACACTTTTATTTATTTATTGTGTGTATGTGTGGGGCTACAAAGCAAGACCATGGCTCTAAATAAGTAAGTATTCATACAAATAAATTGGCCCCATGTGCCTGCATAGAAACATTTGCATTAAGAAGAACAGGAGGTGGAGACTGGATCACCAACCAAAGAATACATATGGAGGGACCCATGGTGCTGGCCACATATGTGGCAGAGGAGGGCTTTGTTGGCCATCAGGGGGAGGAGAGGCCCTTGGGCCTGAGGGTGTTAAATGCCCCAGTATAGGGGAATGCTAGGAAGGGAAGACAGGAGTGAGTGGGTGGGTGGGTGAGCACCCTCATAGAGGCAGGGGAGGGGGGATGGGATAGGGGGTTTCTGAAGGGGAGACCTGGAAAGGGGAAAACATTTGAAATGTAAATAAAGTAAATATCCAATTAAAAAATAATAATAAAGAAGAAGAACGGGAGGAAGCACGAATCTGTTCAGGATGCACTGTGTGTGGGCGCCAATCTGAGTGTTCTCATCTTGGCTGGGGGGGGGAGGCTGAAGAGATGGCTTAGCCTTTAAAAGTGAAGGTTACCACCTCCAGGTTCAATTCTCATAACCCATGGGGTGTCTCACAACCATCTGTAAATCCAGTCCCAGAGGATCTGACGCCCTCTGCTGACCTTCACAGGCACCAGGCATGTACAAGACATACATGCACCACACAGGTACACCACCCGTACAATTAAATCTTTAAAAAGGAGAGGTTGTTTCTAGACTGACAGCTACTACTGTGCCTCCATGGCCAGGGCACGGAAGAGCTGGCAGATACAACAGTTTTCAATGTCTCTAAAGAACGATGTGCTCAGAAAGCCCTTAAACAAAGAAAGAAGCCGGAGCGGGACCCCCACCCCCCACTCCCACAGGACTCAGCGTCCTGCAACACAAATACCAACGTATTGTTCTGAAGAAACAACACACTAAGGAAGGTGAAAGGGGCTGCAGCGTGTGCCAAACTTCTGGCCAAGGGAATGAAGGAAAGGAAGAACCCCAGAAGCAGACTGCAAGAGATCTCGCTGGGGTCTTCTACTTCTGAGGCTGGCTCCAGTCAAAAGAAGTCTTTAGAAGTGACAAATATAGGTGCTGGAGCCGGGCAGTGGTGGCGCACGCCTTTAATCCCAGCATTTGGGAGGCAGAGGCAGGTGGATTTCTGAGTTCGAGGCCAGCCTGGTCTACAGAGTGAGTTCCAAGACAGCCAGGGCTACACAGAGAAACCCTGTCTCGAAAAACCCACAAAAAAAAAAAAAAAAAAAAAAAATATATATATATATATATATATATATATATATGTATGTATGTGCTGGAGAGATGGCTCAGTGGTTGGGGCACTGGCTGCTCTTCCAGAGGACCCGAAGTTCAATTCCCAGTGCCTACATGGCAGCTCACAGCTGTCTGCAATGTCAGGGTCTGACACTCTCACACAGCAAAATACTAATACACATAAAGTAAATAAATTATTTTTAAAAAGAGTGACAAATATTAATATTTATATATAATAGAAATATATTAAATATATCTGTAAAGGGATATATATATATATATATATATGAACAAATGAGAACTTGAAAAAAAAGAAATGTTTACAAAAGATCTAAAAGGTATGCTCATGCCTTTTAATATTACATTGACTGAGTGAATGAGTGTGTGCGCGCGCATGCACATGAGTGTCCCATTGAGTTTGAGGAGGGCTGTTTATAGGAGCACAGGGGAGAGGTCACTGACAGGATCGTGCAGGTAGTCACAGCCACTGAGACCATCAAGTGTACAGTAGCTAGTGCCAGAGAAATACCTCAGCTGTTAAAGGCATCACTTGCCCTTGCAGAGGACCTGGGTTCAATCCCCAGCACTGCACGTGGTGGCTCACTACCATTTGTAACTCCAGTTCCAGAGAATCTGATGCCCTTTTCTGACTTTCAAGGTCAACAGGCACAAACATGAATGATACACATATATACATTCAGGCAAACACTCATACACATAAAAAAAAAAAAAAACAAACCACACACAAAAAAATGTCTGCAGTGTCCACGAATGCCTTCCATCATTTTTTTTTTTTTTTAAATTTAGAAAGAACACTCAAGCCAAGCAGTGGTGGCGCACGCCTTTAATCCCAGCACTTGGGAGGCAGAGACAGGTGGATTTCTGAGTTCGAGGCCAGCCTGGTCTACAGAAGGAGTTCCAGGACAGCCAGGGCTACACAGAGAAACCCTGTCTCCAAAAACCAAACCAAAACAAACAAACAAACAAAAAAAGAACACACAAAATTCACTATATGCCTAAGATATGAGAATATTAGATTAAGACCTCATTGTTAATTGAAAAGGTTTAAAGACAACATAACTAACCAGGTTTTCATAAGTTGTTTAATGCTACTGCGGAGGAGTAAGCCAGTAACAGGAAGCATCACTGAGCATTTTCTCATAGTTAGACAGACACTAAACACGCCAGCCTAAGGAACTACGTCTTTATGAAGCCAACCCTTACTCTAACCCTAAACTTCCACCATCTATTAACTGGGGTCAGAGAATATGTACATTGAGGCTCTTGAGAATCCCCTCAGATTTCTTCCCAGGAGTTTGGATAGAAACGAACCCTCTCATTGGTTGAACTGCCTTCTAGGAATTTATCCAAATAACAATGCAAACAAAAATAAAAGCAAAAATGAAATGCCCCAAAGAGAAACAATAGAATAAACAAAATCGCCCTCTGTGACTGGTCGTAAAACGGGTTATTTTGATGCAACACACATTCCTGATATACTTTAAATTACTTAAATTATTAAAATAAAATAAGCTCTCAAAAAATAAAAACAAATAACTAAAAAGAAACCCCTATTTCTGCTCTAGCAGACTACAGTGAACGGGGGGGGGGGGGGGGGGGG
>CM052711.1:51751410-51787863 GCA_028551405.1 Uromys caudimaculatus
GGAAATTGGCCTGAAGTTTTCTTTCTTTGTTGGGTCTTTGTGAGGCTTTGGTATCAGTGTGATTGTGGCCTCATAGAAGGAGTTGGGTAGTGTTCCTTCTGTTTCTATTTTGTGGAATAGATTGAAGAGTATTGGTATTACCAAGGCAACTCTTATAAGGACAACATTGAATTGGGGCTAGCTTACAGGTTCAGAGGTTCAGACCATTATCATCAAGGCAGGACTATGGCAGCATCCAGGCAGGCATGGTGCAGGAGAAGCTGAGAGTTCCACATCATCCTCTGAAAGCTGCTAGGAGAAGACTGTCTTCCAGGCAGCTAGGATGAGGGTCTTAAAGCCCTCAATGACACACCTACTTCAACAAAGCCACACCCACTCCAACAAGGCCACACCTCCTAATAGTGCCATTCTCTGGGCTAAGCATATATAAACCATCACAGGGTTGACTCAGGGAAGGCCCCTTCCTTTCAACATTGTTATGCTCCTTAGGGAGATTTTGGATACACAGGACCACCATATCTTAGTATTTTTAAATGCACCATCAATGTGGCATGCACAAAGTCCTAGCTTTGATTCCCAACACCATGTAAAACAGGTTTTGTGGCACACATCTGTAATTTTAGCACTTGGGATGTGGAGATAGGGAAGATCAGAAGTCCCAAGTTATCACAGAGTGAGTTTGAAGTTAACCTGCGTGCGATACGTGACCTGATCTAACAATAAAGTTACCCCAACAACAACACAAGCAAACAAAAAGCCATAAGCCAGCCTTCCCTCTGGGCCACCTAAGACGTGCCCTTCAAAGCACTCACTCAACTTGTTTAATGAAATACTGATTTTGTATTTAATTGTTTAATGTCTGTCTCTACCAGAACTAAGCTCCATTAGTGGTTGCTGGCTGTATTCATGGTACCTGGCACAAAGAAGATATTCAATAAATAATACTGAATGAATAAATATAATTAAGCAAGTAGAAGCTTGGCAGACTTCCCCACTTGGTTATAGAAAACGCTCACACCGCATGCTACCGTTGTCATGGCATCTTCATTAAATACTGCGGTTAAACGTGAGCAGTGATGGTGTTAGTCGATATACTGAGGCAGTAGCCATGAATTTCAGAGAGAGCATGTTGTGACTTGCTTGCCCCGTGTGTTTCCACAGGCCTTCCTCTACCTCAGAGAGCTCTTTCTTCATTCTGTGAGCCTTAAGCACCTTTCCTGAGACTCCAATGTAACAAGCATGTGAGAATTGGCTGTGTCTTATATACAGTTCTCACTATTTCCCCTGTGCTATGTCTCTGCAGCATTTGAATATCTTTCTAAACCTTCCTATTATCAGTTTGATTTTTTTTCCCCCTTTAGCATCATTTTTAATGTCTTGTGTTACTGGGATGGTTTGTATATGCTTGGCCCAGGGAGTGGCACTATTAAGAGGTGTGGCCTTGTTGGGGTAGGTGCATCACTGTGGGCATGGGCTTTAAGACCCTTGTCCTAGCTGCCAGGAAGCCAGTCTTCATCTTTGGAACAAGATGTAGAACTCTCAGCTCCTGTAAGCCAGCCCCAATTCAATGGTGTCCGTATAAGAATTGCCTTGGTTGGGCTGGAGAGATGGCTCAGAGGTTAAGAGCACTGACTGTTCTTCCAGAGGTCCTGAGTTCAATTCCCAGCAACCATATGGTGGCTCACAACCATCTGTAATGGGATCTGGTGCCCTCTTCTGGTGTGTCTGAAGACAGCTACAGTATAATTGTATACATAAGATAAATAAATAAATCTTAAAAAAAAAAAAAAAAGAATTGCCTTGGTCATAGTGTCTCTTCACAGCAGTAAAACCCTAACTAAGACAGTTACCTTCCTAATATTTATTTTTTCCAAATTAATACATAAATTTAATACTATTCTATATCAATAAACTTTTTCTTTTAAATACATTTTTTAATTTAGTCTTTGAGAATTTCACATATGTATGCAATGATTTTCAAAGCACTTGATATGCTAACCAAAATGATCTTCGTGTCTAATTTTAAAAGGTGCAGTTATTTCATTATTTCATGAAATTAATTATGAACAAGTGAAACTGTGGCTTCTATTCAGAGAGATGCTAGGCTTGAGTAGAGTGTAAGTGCGGCTTCCACCCCTAAGGTTTCATATGTTGGAACTCAATCCATAAGAAGATGGTGGTGGTACCTTTAAACAATGGTTCCTCATAAACCGGTCCTGTGTCTTTGGGTATACACACGACAGCAATGATTGTGGTTCTCATGGGATCCCAGTTACTCTCTGGCTTCCTGTCCTGCACTGATCTCACCCTCTCATCCACACTCCAGCCATGCTGCCTTCACCAGAACCAAGACGATATCACAGCTATGCCCTTGAACCTCCAGAACTGTGAGCTGCATACACCTCTCTTCATTATAAAACATTCAGTCTCAGGTTATCCGTTACAGTAACAGAAAACAGTCTGATACTCAGACAGCAAAGGAATGTGCTTTAGATCACATACTCGTTTGAAGTTAGAGCCAGAATAACATACAAATTCCCCAAAAGATTGGGGTTGTTAGTGTTCACTGAATGTGATTCTCTGTTCTTACATAATTATTTATTCCTACATCTTATAATAATGAATCGATAATTGTGCTTATGAAGTGACTTCAAGTCAGAAGGCTTTGGTCATATTTAACTAATCTACTTCACTGTAGTCCTGTCTTTTCTGTCCCTAAGATGAAATGTCCCACACTCAACCTATGAAGAATGAGTCACAGAGAGCTAGCAGTGAGACAGGGATTGTAGGACTATGGGGTCTCTTGCTTGCTCTCTCAGCCTGCTCCTCAAGCTCACACAGTCACTGTGTCCACCCGCCAATCATCCCTTTACCATGCTTCCTCACTGATTGTCACATCAGGATCATAGGCTGGCTTGTGGTATCATCCAGCCTCCTGGAGACTTCACAACACCTTGCTCAGTAGAGGGCAGCTGTCCTAAGACAACTGAGCTTCTAGCACCTACTTCTTCCACCTGCAGTTACTCTTTCGACCCAGTACTACAGATGCGGGACCATCCAGGCCACAGCCACCATCTTCTTATTTAAGAGGATCTGGTAAATGTACAGAGTGAAAGACAAGTAGAAGATCTAAAATGAGCTACCGCTGGGTGTAACTGGACAGCCGGGTGCTTGCTTAGCATACAACAAGCTTGGGATTCCATTCCTAACATGGAAAAGAAAGGTGGAAGGGTAGACAGGGAAGGAAAATATTTTTTAAGCTATAACTACAGAGACTAGGAGATGGTCCAGTGGGTAATGTGTGTGTTGTACAAACATGAAGCCCTAACTTTGATCCCCAGCACCGGATTAGAATCCAGTGTGGATGTAGAAAGATGGTTCAGTAGAGAAGTGATGGCCGCGCAAGCATGGGAGATTGAGTTTTGATTCTCAGAACCCACGCAAAGCCAGGCATAGAAGTGAACTTCTATAACCCCAAAGTTGCTACAGCATGATAGAAGCCAGAGACAGGGGATTCCCCAGAAGCCTGAGGCCAAGCTAGCCTGGCAAACTCAGGGCTAAGCCTGTCTGAAACAAGGAATGGTATGGTACATGCACACCTACACTCACAAACACGCACACGCACACATCATACACACAATAGACAGATGATCGATATAGAAATGGAGAGAGAGAGAGAGAGAGAGAGAGAGAGAGAGAGAGAGAGAGAGAGAAGCACGAGCACACAAGAAACCACAGTGGTGTGCCTGCAATCCCAGCTCAGGGGAGGTAGAGATAGGAGATTTCAGAAGTTCACCGTCCATCTATTTAGTGAACTCCAAGTTTTCCAGGTTCAGTAAGAGACCTTGCCTCAAAAAATAAGGTGGAGAGTGATGGAGGAAAACACCCAATCTTCACTGTGGTAGTTTGAATGAGAAAGGCTGCCGCAGGCTTATATATTTCAATACTTGTTGTCTTAGTTAGGGTTTTATTGCTATGAAGAGACACCATGACCAAGGCAACTCTTATAAAGGCAAACATTTAATTGGGGCTGGCTTACAGTTTCAGAGGTTCAGTCCATTATCATCATGGCAGGAAGCATGGCAGCGTGCAGGCAGCCATGGTGCTCGAGGAACATAGGAACATCTTCATCCCAAGGTATTAGTGAAGAGACTGTGTCACTGAAGGTAACTTGAGCATAAGAGACCTCAAAGCCCACCCCCACAGTGGCATATTTGCTTCCTACAAGGCCACACCTACTCCAATAAGGCCACACCTCCTGATAGTACCACTCTCTATGGGCCAAGCATTCAAACACACGAATCTATAGGGGCCATACCTATTCAAGCCACTACACTGGGTCCCCAGGTGGTGGACCTGTTTGGGAAGGACTAGAACTCATTCTTGTCTACAAACTCACAGAGATCCACTTCCCTCTGCACCTGCCTCTGCCTCCTGAGTGATGGGGTTAAAAAGGCCACCATTTCCTGGCATTTTTTTAAAAAAAAAAAAGTTGGATGTTTTCTTAGCCCTGGTATTGGGAATAGAACCCAGGACTCATCTTAAGCAAGCATTCATTGCTGAATAGAGTCCCAGCCATTGGTTTTGGAGAGGTTATCTTCCTATGTAGTTCAGGCTGACCTTGTACTCATTCATTACCCTAGGTCATCTTTGAACTCAGCATCCTCCTGAGTTCATACCCTAAGCACAGGATTAGAGGCCTATACCACCACACTGGTTACAATCTGATAGTTTCAAAAATCAATCTCAAGCCAGGCCTGGTGGTGCACAGCTGTAATCCCAGTACTTGGAAGGTTGAAGCAGGAAGACCAGGGGTTTAAGATTCTAAACCAGCCTGGGCTACTTGAAAATCTGTCTCAACTGGTTTTTAATTTCCTAGAAGAAAAATAAGACCAACTATATCATTATTTTATAATGTCTGAAATCACTTTAGCTCTCATTTCTAATACACATACAAAAAGCATACAATGTAATAAAGAACTATTTACTATAGGAAAATACCTGCTTTGAGCCCTCAATGTTTATTTAATGCATTTTACATTCTGAAGCCCTGATATTTTGTGCACACGCATTTGCTGTATATTATTTCTAAAGATTAATTTAATCGTGTCTATGTGTGGTAGATCGGTATGTACACATGAATGTCACTGTCCTAAGAAGCAAGGCACTCACTGTTAACCCCTGAGCCATCTCTCCAGACCTTGTTTGTACTTGATCCTTACAACAACCCTGAGGGATTAGTAGAACACACAGCATCGCTCGTATGTTACGGGTGGAAATATTGAGATTTAAGAGGCTGGGAGATGCTAAAGGTCAGAGGACCTGACTGGTCCTCTGCTGTAGCCACAGCCTCCATGCAAAGGCCCGCCCTTCACCAGTCTTTCTAGTTCCCCTGCACTGACGATGCTCACAGGCCTTGATCTACCTAGTAACTAAGCTATCTGTCCATCATCTGTTCTCCGATTTATTCAGAGAGAAGAACCTACATAAACAGACAGTATAAAGGCAGTTGCAGGGGCTGGAGAGATGGCTCAGCCTCTAGGAGACCGGGGTTCAATTTCCAGCAACGACAGGGCAGCTCACAACTGTCTGTAACTCCTGTCCAGGGGATCCAACGCTGCCACACAGACATACACGCAGGGAAAACAGCAATGCACAGGAAATAAAAATACATAATAAATGCAAAAGGACATTTGCTTTTAGTTAGCTTCAAGTGTAGAAAACACACTTTTATAGAAACATCTGAGAAAATATTGATACAACCTCAATACAGCAGGACAGTTATTCCTGCAGCTAAGTATATTCACCTTTCGCCCAACCCCCCCATCACCTCCGGTCATTGGTGAAATCGGATCGATGACTTATTTCTGAGCACAAATGACATGCAGTGCTAATCGTATGCACGAAATAAAACATTCTCGAGTTTTCTTTAGCCAATGGGCTGGGAACAAGGAGCCTGATTTACATGTCACAGATCTAAATAATCATCTGAGGGCGGGCTCATTACAGGGGACAGCCGTGTAAAATCACCACAGTACATCCATCTGGAATTTTAAGGTTCCTACAAGAATCCTTCCATGATTTGTTTATGATGCAGAGATGATCGACTCTGTCAGTCCCTAATAAATGGTAAATAAAAAAGTAACCTGTGATATTAAAGTACTACATTAGCTACATGGTGATGAAATTACTGGAACACCGTGTGCTATAAAGCCTTATAGAACCCCCTCACCCATGCAGTAATTCTCCTAACTATACTATTATGTAGAGCACAAATATTTCTTTGTGAGTCCAAAGCAATACATCAGGGAAGCGTTTACTGCCGAGGCTAGATTGAGAGTAAATGCATCTTGGGCTGCTATGAATAAAAGCTCTAGCTTCTCATTACTTTATGACAAGACACAGAAATCCACTTTCCTTTTCATTTAAGCCCTGCAGCTCCTGTGTTTAGATGTACGCCTTCACGTTTTATTCCTGCTTCAGCCGCACGTAATAAATGATTATAAATTTCCGCATTTGACCACCTCTCTCGGCTGGTCTCATGCTTAATGCACAGGGTTAGGAAGCCGCAGGTGAAATTTCACAAACACTTTTATTTATGGTGTTGTCCTTGGCAACGGAAATTTCAATGTACCGAAATGAAAAGTATGATTAAAGGGACCCGACGTCCTGACAAGGATAGGAGAGGGCAGCCTTCTATTTTGTACTGAAAATATATAATACTTTTTTGACATCAATTTCATAGAGAATAGACATGAGTTAGTCATGGGGAAAAAAAAGACACAAACATGTTTTAACTTCGGTATTTTTAGATTTTTTTCCCCTTATAACTTATATTAGAAATTTTTCTGCGAACTGATGAGCTTCTGAATTGAAAAATATTTTATCTCAATTAAGTGTGATGTCAAGGACTGGAACTGAACAGAAATGGAAAAATGTGAGTGGAGGGGGGTAGTTATTTTTCTGGAAAAGAGTAAAGTGGAAAAGTATTGATTACCCCCCAAACCCACAGTTTTAATTACCCCACTAGCTGATTCTATTATTTTAAATATTCCTAAGCGGCGAGAAAGAAATAAAGGAAACTGAAAAGTTAGAAACATATAAAAGGACATGTGGGTGTTTGCTTAATCCTCCAAGAATATCAGTAAATAAACAGATGCAACCCAAGTTTATCAACTGCTTATAAAAGTTAAGCATCTGTGAGTGGTTGAACCTAAAATCGCCTTGTCCTGTGATAAAGAGGAAAGAAATTAAACGATTGGTAGAATTTCCCCCTGGGGTCCTTTCTCACATAAAACAGTACCGCTACAAAGTCGGGGGTCTGCCCCTGAAGATCAGAATCACCCCAGACATTCTGCTTAACCCACAGTTCTCGAGCTGCTGTCTGACCAGTCGATAGAATATGCTCTCGGGGAGCTTGAAGCAGAGGGAAGGTCGTTCTAACCCCTTCAGCCTTGTTCTGCTACAGTGGAACCTGAGTGCTGTTTCCACTGTGGAGGACCACAGAGCAACACGATTCCAAATCAGTTGGAAATAATACATTGTGGAAATGTAAAAACATAATTGCTCTCTTGACTTCTTATCTGTGAAAAAAAAGAAAAAGAAAAAAGGAAAAAAAAGAAAGAAACCGGGAATTTGTTCTAAATAGCTGGAGAACTACCCAGGGATGTAACCCATCTCCAGACTGTAGGTAACTGGGTTCTTGGTAGGCGACCTGAATCTCTAGCTCAGTGACTGGGCATGGTGGCACTAGGGTTTCCTCACTGTAGAGAGCACAGTGCTGCCAAGGCAGGCAGAGCAAGGGTTTACAGCCTGGCAAAGAAGATAAAGCCTTCAGACAAATAACTACAATTACAAGTCAGCAAATAATCAGGGCCAGACGAGGCGAGGTAAATTCCACAAAATTATGCCACATGGGAAGTACCGACTACAACTGCCATCTGGTGCTCGCAGGGAGTCTGGGTGGTCTGCACGTCCCAGGTCGTGGCTCAGGCAGAGGTCAGAGCGTTCGGTAGATATGAGCACCGCCAGCAGAGGAGCAAAAGCCCCGTCCTGTCCTTGATGTCACTGAGGACCCAAACACTGGCAGAACTTAAGAAAGGGCGAATGCGGAGGGAGAGCCTGGGGGGAGGGGATCGAGACATCCACTGCTCACAGTCCAAAGCACCACAGCGTTTGGGGGATAGCAGAGAGAGTGGGGAAAATCCCTTGCCAGATTCCGGTTCATGAAAACAAGAGAGTTTTAGAAGCCCAGGCAGAGGGCTTGCTATATGCCACATGTCAAAAGTTATTTTGTTTTTAAGAAATGATTCTGATGCATGAGCATAACCCCCCCCTTTTTTAAAAGTATGTACAGTATTTAAAAAGGCACACAGCTTTTTGCTGTAACTGTCCTTCCAAATGCTTTCTGACAGGTTCCATTTGTTGCTCAGCTATTGCAGAGCCCTGAAAAATATATTATGTCTCGTGTCAGTTATAAAAATAACACCACAAATTATAACCAAAACAAAATTACCCAGTAATTATCATTTGGATGTCCATTTTAATCCTTCTCAGAGTTACAGCTTCTTAGTCTACCTTTAGGCGCCAGACGATTTAAAACGAGGCACACTGGAGGGGTTCGTTTGAATTTTTCTCTTTTACCATGTGCTCACGTCATAGCTGAAGTCCACCTTTCTGGGGCACCCCCCAGCCCCAATGGGTACACTCATCTCAAGAGCACTTCAAAATATGTTGAATGCAACAGCCTTAAATTGGACCCAAATAGGCCCAGTAAACATGTGGTGTCAATTACTAGAAAGCTGAACAAAGGTTGGGGTAGAGAGCTCACACTTTCTTTTAACTTGTTAATGTCTCTGACCCCTTCGTGCAAAAATCACTTTAATCAACATTATATACATTTCATTGTGGTCTTACCATTTAACAGCCTGTAAAACATGTTTGGCTATCAATTATACACATCAAGTTGAGACGCTGCAGGCCTAGGGGGGTCATTGGCGCTGCCAATTAAATCAGAGAGGGCTTGAGGAAGCACACATGGTTAGCAAGGCTTCACCTCTCCACACTCCTTGGTGGTTGTTTTTTTTTGAAGTGTCAAGAGATATGGAAGTGCAGTTGAACTTCTAGGAGAGCTCTCCTTTCATCCTGGTCATCGGAAAGGCGTTTCCCCCCACTCTGCACGATCACTCTCACACGGTCCTCAAAAAACCAAAGACCACATCCGTGCACACATATAGATTTTAGCCACATGTTTGTTAAGATGGATTTTTTAAAGTGAACACAGTGAAGGCTAGACGGGAGGGTTGAGGTCACATGACATCGTAGGGAGTTATAACTAGCGCCTCGGACCCACCTGAAGATCTTGCAGGTATTCACCATAAGAAAAAAGAGTTTAAAGCGACAGTAATTACCTTGAGTTAATCTTACAGAGTGTATACATAGAAATAGTATATCACACCCCATAGATATTTACAATTATCATATGTCAATCAAAAAAGTAAAATTGAAGCCCAGCAGTGGCAGAGCACACCTTTAATCCCAGCACTCAGGAGGCAGAAGCAGAGGCAGGTGGATCCCTATGAGTTTGAGGCCAGCCTGGTCTACAGAGTGAGTTCTAGGACAGTCAGGGCTACACAAGAAAGAAACTCTATCTTGAAAAACAAAACAAATAAACAGACAAAACAAACAACAAACAAAAACAACAAAACCAAAAGTAAAATTGGGGCTGGCAAGATGGCTCAGGAGGTAAGAGTACTTCCCTGTCTCGAAAAGCCAAAAAAAAAAAAAAGAGTACTTGCAGCCAAGCCTGACGACCTGAGTTCAAGCCCCAGTCCCTCTACACACACGTTGCAGTATATAAACACACACATGCTCAAACACAGCATTCAGGAGACTGAAGTAAGCGCATTACGAATTTGAGACTAGCTTATGCTACACAATTACACCCTGTTTCAAAACCTGCCTTACTTGAAAAACAGAATAAAATTCAAACAAGGCTTTGGAGCTCAGATACTAAATCAGTCTTAGAAGCATAGCTCCTAGTATGGGATGGGGGTCAGTGCACAAAAGTGACTCCTCCCATGCCATGTGTTAGTGCCAGGGGTTGGAGCACGGCTCATGTCCTAAAACTATAACAAGACATTCTTAAGTGCTTTTGAGCTGCTATGGCTTCAAACCCAACACAACCCCTCAAAGCCTATGTTAAAAACCAAGTAGGGGGGTTGGCGAGATGGCTCAGGCAATAAAGGTGCTTGCCACCAAACCTAATGACTGGAGTTCCATCCCCAGGGCCAATATGGTAAAAGGAAAGAACCATTTCCCCAAAACTACTCTAATATCCACTGTCTTCTGATACCCGTGTGCACTTGCATGCACCTGCGCACACACCTGTGCACACACACCTGTGCACACACACCTGTGCACACACACCTGTGCACACACACCTGTGCACACACACCTTTGTGCACACATATACCACAATATTTTTGTTTTGTTTTTCAAGATAGTTTCTCTGTATAGCCTTGGCTGTCCTGGAACTCACTCTGTAGACCAGGCTGGCCTCGAACTCAGAAATCCATCTGCATCTGCCTCCCACGTGCTGGGATTAAAGGCGTGCGCCACCACTGACCGGCCTGGCTAATTATTTTTTAAAGTTAAAAGTAAAATACATGTCTAGAAGAAAATTTGATCGTATATCTGCAGTTGCTAATCAACATTTTCATTTATTTATTTATTTATTTATTTATTTATTTATTTATTTATTTACTGATACACTGTGTACACATGTATGGAGGCCAGAGGTCAACAATAAGTGTCTCCCTCAATTGCTTTCCCAATTTAATTGATTTAAAAAATTTTTATGTGAATTTGTAGCTTGTCTACATGGGTGTCTGTGCATGTTCAGGTCTGGTGCTGCTAGAGACCACTGGATGTCCTGGAACTGGAGTTACAGATGGTTATAAGGTATCATGTAGGTACTGGGAATTGAACCCTGGTCCTCTGTAAGAGCAGCCAGTGCTCTGAACTCCTAAGTCATCTCTCTGCCCTTCCATCTCATCTATCTGTCTATCTGTTTTTGGTTTTTCAAAATGGCGTTTCTCTGTGTAGACCTGGCCATCCTGGAATTGCTCTGTAGCCCAGGCTGGCCTTGAACTCACAGGAGATCCACCTACCTCTGCCTCCCAAGTCCTGGGATTAAAGGTGTGTATCACCCCCCACCCACCCCAGCTTCCATCTTATTTTTTAAAACAAGGTCTCCCCCTAAACCTGAAGATCATAGATTGGCAAGGCTGGCCAGTGAGGCCTCTATCTCCCACCCCACTCCTGGGGTTACAGTTTTGGGGTGCCATAGTACATCCTCACACTTTTGCTTCTCCCACTAAGCATCAGCACAGCCTCTGATAACCATTTTAAATGGTGCTGTGTCTACTTCTCTTCAACATTTATTCACTCAAAATATATCCAGTAAGTGTCTATCATACGGGGCTGGAGAGGTGACCTAGCACTTGAGAGTACCGGCTGATCTTCCAGAGGACCCCCCAGCACCGACATGATGGCTCACAACCATCTGTAACTCCAGTTCCGGGAGATCCAACACCCTGTTCTGGCCTCTGCAGGTACCAGACACACAAGCAGCACACAGACATACCTACAGGTAAGAGAACCCAAACACATAAAACAAAATAAAAACTAAAAAAACCAATCTGTACCTCAGGGCCCTCATGCATTGGCTGTGATTATGAATAGTGCCTCCCAAATGCTAGGGGTTAAAGGTGTGTGCCATCCCAGCCAGCTACAGCACTTTTTAACATTTACTTTTTAGGGGCCATGTGTGCCCCAGAATGCAGAAGTCAGAGGGCAACTGGAAGGAAGTGATTCTCTCAAGGGGACCTTAGCTCAGGTCCTCAGCGTTGGCTGTGAGCACGTGACCTTACCCACTGAACTGTCCTACCCGTCCAAGTAAATCTTTTTATTGAAAGACTTCCTATAGGTGAATTATAAATAGTACTTTCCATGTAAAATTTTAATTGTGGGGTCAGCAAGATGGCTCAGTGGGTAAAAAAATACTTGTCCCACAAGCCTGACAACCCGAGTTTGACCAGAATCCACAGTGGAAGGAGAGAATCAACTCCTGAAATTGTCCTCTGTCCTCTGACCGGCACACTCTCACTCACACACAAAGTAATACCAATAAAGTAAAAATATTTTTAATGAAGTAGTAATTGTGAAGGTAAGGGCTTTCATGAACTAATTTTCCTATTAAAATAAGTATTTTACTTACTTTAAAGGTGTTTTAAAAATCATTCTTTCATAAAGATTCAACTATTTCAAAATACGTTTTTCATGTTAAAATAGCCATAAAACAATGGGGAACAAAAGCTGCCAAGGGAATTAGCATGTCTGCTTTCCAGCTCAACGGTGTGTGTGTGTGTGTGTGTGTGTGTGTGTGTGTGTGTGTGTGTGTGTGTGTGTGTGTGTGTAAAAATGTGTGTGTGGGTTGAAACTGCATAAGCGTTGCCTTCCAAACACGATGCAGTAGTTACCTAGTCACTGATTAAATTCTATTACAACCACGCAGCACTTTTGTCAAAAAGCTTGTCAGTCCACTACAAATGTACTTGAAACATTTTAACTGGTTGTAAAAGAGCTGAAAGGAAGAAAGTCAGGGTCAGCCTTAGAGATCTGAAAATCTGTTCTCTTAGGAAGAGTGAGGACAAGCCAGTGTTTTGGTTCCTTTTTGAGCTGGAGACTCTGCTTCTCTGAGGCATTACAACACATTGATCGAAGGGCAGCCTGAAGTTACCAAGGTTGTATAAAGCCGCAATAAAGCTTTCTTTGCATTAACCAGCCAAGCACATAAACATTTTAATGAACTGGTTTTACATGGTTCATTGGGCAGCTACCAGGCTACTATCATACAAATCACCACTCTGCCACATCCAGCTCGTTCATGACGCCTGTGCTTTTCAGCTTACCAAATGCAAAGTGAATATCACAGCCATGGAGCTTAATCAAACACTTGACTATCGGAGCATGGGAACCTCTCCTGGAATTTGCTATGTTCTGGAATAGTCTATTCAAAAGTCCGAATCTCAGAGAAGTTAGACTTTCAAGCTTCCAACCCCAAATGATGGTTCTCATAATACTCAGAGACAACTTAAAAAATACATTGTTCACGGTTTCCTCTTGGGGTTGAAGTACTTTCAGACAGTCATGACAAAGCTGTCATGAGGAACAAGTAACTGAGAGACCACCACCTGTAGGAGAAGAGTGCCCCAGAGTCATATTTTTCTTAGTGACTTTAAATTCTGAAAGAATTATTGAACTCAAAACCAATGCAGATCAAGTACTCTCAGAGTAGTTAAGTATCATTGACAACAAACATTAGTTCACAATCCAGTCAACACTTAGAGATCCATTATAAAATGTGTCATCTATCCAAGTACTTCATGATCTGGGACGTTCTTCAGATTAAAGTTTAGACCAATACAATCATTAGATAATTAATGCAAATTGCAAATGAATATTTAACAAACCACACCACAGTTTGTATTTTAACATTGCTTCTGTTGCTGGTACATAGGCTGAGAAATGGCTGGTGATATACTGTCCCAGTAGGAAGAAGCTGTTTTCACCTTGATGTGGCCTTTAAAATAAATTAATTTGTTAACATTTTAAAATTCAGTGCAACAGATGACATAAAACATTTATAAGACAGTTTATTACCCAACCAACCATGCTCTAATCCAATAATATTTATTAAAACATTTTATCTGGCTAATCAGTTCATGGCCAAGATTTGGAGATGTTTGTTTTCCGTGTTGAGTCAGGATTTAAATGGTACTAATGACATCATAAAGATGTTATATGGTGTTAATATAACTTGAGTATTAAAAATATAATGAATTTGCTATTTATGAACCATTAAGTTTTACCTCACCCCCAGAATAAATTTTATGTCATTACAGACCTATTAATACGCCCTCTCTGTTTTTCTGTGATCTTGGTTCTGCCCACCACCTCTGAGGCATCTTCCTATAGACAAGTGAAGATAAGACAGAGGTTTTCTTTGTTTTATTTTGGAAGTTGTGTTTATATTAATACAAGACAGGAAGCAAAGCTTTTTCTTTCTTTTTTTTTTTTTTTTTTTCGAGACAGGGTTTCTCTGTATAGCCCTGGCTGTCCTGGAACTCACTCTGTAGACCAAGCTGGCCTCGGACTCAGAAATCCGCCTGCCTCTGCCTCCCGAGTGCTGGGATTAAAGGCGTGCGCCACCACTTCCCGGCTGCAAAGCTTTTTCTTTTAAGGTTTTTGTTTGCTTGCTTGCTTGCTTGCCTACAGTTATCACCTTAGCAGTTCAGATAACACCAGGGCCACCTCCACGCCTCCATAACTGAATAGAACGTTCCAGCAGCTTAGCTCCTCTGAAAAGCAGAACCCTGAAAAAAAACTTTTCAATCTCTGAGAGCAATGCCAGTGATCTCAGCACTGGGGAGGCTGAAACAGGAACATCACAATCTCAAGGCCAGCCTGGGATACATAGCAAAGCCTGGTAGAGAGGGGGAGGGGGAGGGGGAGGAGAAGAGAGAGATGGGGAGGGAGGGAGGGAGGGAGGAAGAATCAGAGGGGGTGGGGAGGAGAACATTTATTTTTGTGGTCCAGAAGGAAGACCTTAGATTTCCCCAACTATATAGACTCTGGACCATAACAGAGACAACCCCTAGTTACTAGAATGTTTGCCATCTACCAAAAAAAAAAAAAAAAAAAAAAAAGTGACTGTAAAATATTCTATTAAAATCCAGCTATAGGACAATTCTAGAACATACCTCATGGGATATTACATAGCTCTCAACAACCTTGCTTGGGTCTGGGGATGTGGCAATAATTATAAAGTGCTTTACTAAAAAAGCACTCATTGACTCTCAAGGCCTGGGAGTCAATCTGCCAAACTGCAGTATGTATATATGCATGCATGTGTGTGTGTGTGTGTGTGTGTGTGTGTGTGTGTGTGTGTGTGTGTGTGTGTAATTCTATTTAAGGTCACAGCAAATGCCATACTTAAGATAGAACGCTAAAAGGAAGAAACCTTGGATCAGAAACTGAATCTAGCACATGAGGAAACGCGTGTGGAAGGAAGTCCTAAAATAGAAAACCATGATAAAAACAGAAATTCTGGGTGCTTACTATCATGCTGTCAATCAAATTATATAGACGGTATATTAAGTCACTTAAAGCAAAGTATCTTTAAAGACGAAGTTTGCCAGGTCAGAGTGAACGTCTTCCCTACCCAGCCCCTCCTCCTCGCTGTCTCTGACAATGCCTTGATTTGGCCATGGGGTTTCGGTGTCCCTGATTTGGCCATGGGGTTCTGTGTTGCCGTTCTTACAAATCATTTCGTCCATCCAGTGTGAAAGTGGACAGACCAGAGGCTCACAGATCACCTAACATGATGTTGTGCAGTCATTTTTTTTTAAAACCTGGAGTCACTATTTTTTTTTAAACTTTATGTGTGTTTAGGTGCCTGAGCATTATGTAAGTATATCTTGTGTGTGCCTGGTACCCCTGTAGGGTAGAAGAGGGTGTCAGATCCCCTGGAACTGGAGTTACAGGTGATTGTAAGCTACCATGTATGTGCTGGGAAACAAGCCCAGGTCCTCTGCAAGAACGTAACCACTGAGCCATCTCTCCAGCCCGTGTCAGATCCTGATGATCTTGGAATCATTCAGACCACATTTGTTGCTTGGTTTGGTATTTCCTTCTGCAGTCACTCCCTGCTACCTTGTCCCTGTGCCTAGACTCTTTCACTTCTGCAGAGCTGAGGACTGACACCCCTACTGGCTTTTATTCTGTGGACACTTCTTCAGATTTTCTAATTACAAAAAAAAAAAAGTGATGTATGTGTGTATGTGTGTATGTCTCTCTGTCTCTGTGTGTGTCTGCCTGTCTCTCCTTCCCTCTCTCTGTCTCTCTCTGTGTGTGTGGTGTATAATACATGCACAGGTGTTACAGGAGACCAGAGGAAGAAGCCAAGTCCCCTGCTCAATCACTCTCTCTTATTCTCTTGAGACAAAGTCTCTCACCAAACCTGGAGCTATACCGTCCTCCAGCAAGCCCCAGCTACCCTCCTGCTTCCTGCCTCCTCACCCCCTCAAGCCTTGGAAGGGTGTTTTATAGATATACCTAACTAAACACGTCCAACTTCTAAAACGAGTCTTGGGAATTCGGACTCCAGCCCTCAAGCTCTAGCGAGTGACCGTACGCACTCCCAGGCTGTCTTCTGGGTTTTTCTCAGCGCCACCGTACATTTATTTATATATAATTCATTCCTCTCTGTTTATACGAGAATGAAAGAAGTAGGGGCTGAAGAGAGGGCAGGAAAGACACAGGCATATCTCAGATTTTTCTTACACAGAAACGGAAGCTCGCTGAGCTGATAAGCTTGCACCTCCTCAGTGTCTCCACTTGGTGAGTGCGAGGCAGCAGAGACCTGGTGCAGGTGGGCGTCTCCTTCGGATTCGGGAAATCAAGTGAGCCATGCCTGCAAATGCCATCTCTGCCAGCCCTGGCCAGCACGCTCTATTAACCGCAGGCAGCCCAAGCTACCGCTTTTCTTTCTCCTTGCTTGTGAGAGAAGTCGTGCTCACCCCAAACTCAAGAGTTTCTCCTTGATTCTGTCCTTTGAAGCTCAAACCATTTTAACAGAGGAGTCTTTCTCTTTAAAAACCAACCAATGGCAGACGTTAGCAACAAACTGGATTCTTTTTTTGGAAGTGCTTTCAGTCTCTGAAAATGAGAACGACCATCTGACTGGTCACAGTAAGATGGCTGATGGCTTGCTCATGCCTTCTGTTAGTGGGAAGCCTGATAACATCTATTTCCCTCCCTCTGCTACAGCCTCCTCTTCAGAAGAGAAGCCCTCACATCCTGCCTGTTGCCTGTGTTTCAGTAGCCCCGACCCGGCTACTCGGATTCCAGTGGTGACATTGTCCTATATCCATCTCGGATCTTGCAAGGGACCACGGCAACGTTTGGCAAAAGGGGGGAATTCCTATGAACATCTGCCCCGGGGAAAGGGATGTTTTCAGGTTTGGTAGCAGGAGTCCACTTCTCTCAGAGAACGCTGGGTTTGTGAATCACCCAGAAAAGTCAACCCCAGGTTATAAGTGACGGGACTTAACTTTCTTTGTTACCTTAGAAGCCACCTAGAAAGCAGAAATGGGAAAGGAATTGACCCTCTCCTTCCTTGCCAGTGGACAAACTTTCCAAGTGCCTTTTTGTCTGTCCTCAGGCTTGGACATCCCTCCCACCCCCACCCCCCTTTTTTAAAGGTTTATATATTTTATGTATGTGAGTACACTGTCTCTGTTTTCAGACACACCAGAAGAGGACATCAGATCCCATTACAGATGGTTGTGAGCCACCATGTGGTTGCTGGGAATTGAACTCAGGACCTCTGGAAGAGCAGTCGGTACTCTTAACCGCTGAGCCATCTCTCCAGCCCTGGATAAGTTAGCTGGTACACTTAAAGAGTGGAAGCTATTGGGTTACATGAAGATTTTCTTTCTTTTTTTTATATATACTTTTTTTTTTTTCTGTGTAGCCCTGGAACTCACTCTGTAGACCAGGCTGGCCTCAAGAAGGTGTTCTTTCTTTCTTTCTTTCTTTCTTTCTTTCTTTCTTTCTTTCTTTCTTTCTTTCTTTCCTTCCTTCCTTTTCTTTCTTTTTGTTTTTTAAAGATAGGATTTCTCTGTATACTCCTGTCTGTCTGTCCTGGAACACTCTCTGTAGATGAGGGTGGCCTCAAACTCACAGAGATCCTCCTGCCTCTGCCTCCCGAGGGCTGGTATTAAAAGTGTACGCCACAACTGCAGGGCACATAAAGGTATTTCTAAGCATCTTTACGGTCACCCTTGGATATGGATGACACACTGCTGTGCCATGACGAGCAGAGGTTTGCAGCTGTGTTCATTGCACACCATAACCAAGATTCAGATGTTAAGTTACAGTTTCATCCCAGAGTCACCGAGTTCCCATAAACTGAATGGGACAGTTCCTTTTGTTTGCTTTTCAGAGTGAACGGAGAAGAGGGAAGAGAGGATTATTTCGTATCACGGAGTTCACATAGGAAGGACACAGCAGGCGTTGTGTTTGATAGACAGTCCTTTTGACCCCTATCAGGGGAGGCATTGGTAAATTGTAACACAGCCACGCCACTGACTATGAGCCCTGTCTGTCCACCCGTAACTCTGGGAATGAGGGAAACAAAACCAATTCCAGAGGTGCAGACAAAGAATACCCTCCCCAAGGAGCCTGCATGATAAGTGGTCCCAGAGAGCGTCCCTGTGATCAGTCAGAGAGGCAGGCAAGTTATTAGCTTAGCCCTGAACCTCCCACTTAATGTAGGACCAGTGGTGATGTCTAACAGACCCTGGCTGCGGTGACAAGCCTGGGACCTGCTCGAGGAAATCCAATTGAAAGGCAGCCAAGAGGAACAACAAGCTAGAAACAGATGTTCTGGTCACCAGGATGTGCACACATTTAACCTGAACGTTGGCTGAAGGGATACGGACAAAAACACTCTCAATACGGCGGTATCATCTCTTCCCCCATATACAGACTGTCAAGTTCAATTATAACCATCCACATTTGTTTTGTCAAATTTTTAGCAGTTTCTTTAAAATAAGATGTCAAACGGATAATAACAGCTATTCAAGGAATTCAAGATACTTGATTTATCTACTGGGTTTTACTAAAACATCTCAGTAAAGTCACTCACTACAGTTTCACAGTAACTGAAAATTATCTTTTTTGTTTTTTTTTTTTTTTTTAAAGCCACCCAGATGAAGTTCAGCTTGCCTAACCATTCTGTGTCTTAGAGCCAATTAAGTTGAAACATCCGAACCTCAGCAATCTCCCCATCACTCTCCTTAGAAAACATTCTCTGCATGGTTCTGCTGTTCTCCAACAAGCCTTGTAAGGGGCCAACAGGCTCACTGTGTTGATTTTTCTCAAAGAAGAAAAACCCATGCACTCCAATGGATTCTAACCAGATCTAATATAGAACAGCTGTGCGCTTATGAACGCACAGGGAAGATTGAAAAGCACAGATTAATGCATCCCACACAGGAGCCAGATAACTCTCCACGGCCTTCAGCTCGTGTGTGTGTGTGTGTGTGTGTGTGTGTGTGTGTGTGTGTGTGTGTGTGTGTGTGTGTGTGTGCGTGCGCGCGTGCTTGAGCATGTGCACACGCGCACGCAGAGCAGTATACTCATGCCCTGGCTGTGTTCTGTTTTCATTGATAGGTTTGATCAGACACATTTCTGGGGTCACCAAGTTTGTATCTGCTTGTGGATATCTATCTGAATATGTCATTAGGCAGAGAAGAAAGAGAGCAGCTAAAGGGAGCCTGCTCTGCCATGTTCTCTCTCTCTCTCTCTCTCTCTCTCTCTCTCTCTCTCTCTCTCTGTGTGTGTGTGTGTGTGTGTGTGTGTGTGTGCGCGCGCGCGCGTGTGCGCGCGCTCTGAGACATCCCAGAGGTATTTATGAGCTGGATGGATGATCTTGAGCGATGCTCGCTTTTAAAATCCAAGAACGGCAGCAGAAATAAATTAACCGGAGAATCTATTGTTAATTTGTACACGAATCCCTTACAAGCAAGGTAAAATGGTTCAGTAAATTATGGATTTACAAATAAACAAGATTCTGGGGCCTTGGAAAGCACTTTGATTGGAATATAGATTCTTTTTTTTTCCTCAAAAACAATTTCTATTCCAACTTCAGACAGAAGGAACATAAACTCAGACGGCTCTGAAAACTCAAAGGAACTCTTCCCTGGTGAGGCGAGCGATGGAGGTGATGGGTCTGTCTACTTACCACAGACTGGAGGGTGAGGCCACTTTCTAACTGAGCGGCTGAATGCTACACTGTCACCACCTCAGGCTAATGGTCTCCATCTTTCTGCTGTCATTCTAGCAGGGTTGACAAGAGACAAGTCATAAATCCTCCCCAACAGGATTGTGTCATTGTTCTCATAGACAAAGGGCCGGGCTCCCTCTGAAATTTTTAAACACTGTTTGAAGGGAATGGGCTTATGTTTGCTTTGATGTTGCAATGAAATCAGCACACGGCCATGTTTCTTTCTTGACTTACAGCTTCCGTTACTCAGAAGTTCGGGGTTAATGGTGGAATTCACACGTGACAGACCATGCTGATTTCCAAATACATGCTGACTTTTAAGAGATTCACAGATGGGAAAGCCACCCATCCTTTTGATCATTAGATAACCAGTGCAGTGACCCCCACTCAGTCAAGGAGGATGACAGAGTAATTGGCTTTGGGGCAGGGGGACGGAGTGGAGAGAGTAGCCTCTGTGCAAGCATAAGGACTTGAGTTCAAATCCGAGCACCCATGTAAACAGCTAGCCGTGCTTACACATGCTTGCACCTCATCTCTGGGGTAGGGCTGGGAGGAAAGAGGATCACTGGGCTTTCTGGCTGCCAGCCTATCTTCAGGTTCAGTGAGAGCCCCTATCTCAAGGGAATAGAATAGTGATAGAAGAGGCCACCTGATAGCCTTTGCCCTCTGCACGTGTACTGAGAGGCCAAATCTTTTAAATTCAGACTCCATTTTAGAAAACTTGATGTAACTTTGAACTCAGGTAAACTAACAGGCTGGTACCTAGCATTAGTTTACAAGTTACCCCCCCCCCCAACAAAATCCAAGCCTAACTCCAGTCTCCAGGTTACACCCCAACAAGATCAGTGTCTCCAGATTACTCCCCTGTACCCCAGGTTACAAGCCCACCTCCTGCCTAACAACCACCAATGCAGAGGGAAGCAGAAGTTAAGTTTATGGTGTGACTCCCAGCACCAGTCAATTATGGTAAAGGTCATGGTAGCTTCCCAATTAGATGCTTGCACACTCTCACACACACACCCCTTCTGTGTGTGCTTGCTGCTTACTATAAAGCTTTGCCCTGATAGATATTTGGGGTTCCCCACCACCAAAACGTCCTGTGTGACAGCGGTGGGCTGAGAAGCCCGACCTTGCTCCAATAGAATGAAGACTCTGCTGTGAGTTACATTAAAAAAACCTAATGAGTTCATTTTATAGTAACTACACACAAACAGTTATGCATAATAGTCTATAAAAGAAAATAAAACCATTTTTTTCTCTCAAGACAGAGGCAGAGGACCTTGAGTTCAGGGTCAGCCTGGACTACATAGTGAGAATCTGTCCAAAAAAAGCAGGGGTTTTCAGTGGAAAAACATTGGTCTAGTATATACAGGGTGCTGGGCTCATTTAAAAAAAAAAGAAAAGAAAAGAAAGAAAGAGAAAAAACAGAACAAAACCCTTTCCAACCTCTAAAAGGCAGATAACTGTTTCTTTTCTGAAAACATAATTCATGTATAAATTCAGTAATCATAGCGGGCGTTTTAGAAGAGGGAGTTTGTAATGTTGTGGTATGAAATTGGGCTTATTCTCTATCATATGCCTCTATTATAATGTGAAGCATTTTATTGCTTCTCAGATTCACTTAACTTTTTAAAAGGTTTATTTTTGTCTGTCTGTTTTTTATTTTTTATTTTTTTTTGGCAGTTCTGCAACTTTATTTGACATTCAACAGGTTAGTTCTCATCCACATTGACCATCTGTAGATTTTTTAATGTGGTGACAGGCACATAAGTTACCACTGTGTAGAGTTTGATGAAAAAATAAGGAACACTCCACAAATTTGCAAGACCAGAAATGGAGAGACACCGAGCAGAAGTGAATCTTAATACCAGAGCTGCTTGAGGTTTGTTCCCACCGTGGCCTTGTGGCTTCCATCACACATAATTTCAGCACTGGGAAGTCATCTGGGGGTGGCCATGAGGCTAGAGGAGAGAAGCTACTAACAACCATTATCTGGGGCTCACTGGGTTAAGGCACTTGCTGCCAAGCCTGGGCACTGGAGTTCAATCTCCTAGACCCACATGGAGAAAGCCAGCTCTCCGCAAGCACACACACACACACACACACACACACACACACACACACACACACCCCACAGATACAATTAAAAAATACAATTTAAAAACAATAACAAGCTGGGTATAGTAGCGTATACCTTTAATCCCAGCTCTCAAGAGGCAGAAGCAGGTGGAAATCTGTGAGTTTGAGGCCTACCCGGGCTACAAAGCAAGTTACAGAACAGTGAGAGCTGTTACATAGAGAAACCCTGCCTCAAAACAACAACAAACCAACCAACCAAACAAACAGTAACAACAACAACAACATAGATGATAAAAAGACAGATAGACAGACAAACAAAACAAAACCCCCTTAAAAAAAAAAACCTTACTTCCTACCCCAGCCCCATCTTAGTCCAGCTCCACAGGGCCAGAGGTAACAAGGCACGGAGAATACAAAGCCCACCCCTGCCACTAGCTGCTGGCTCACTGGTCATAGGTCCCTACCCTGGAGCTCTGCCCACCTGTCTGCAAGAGTCAGCGCTGCCTCTGGTGCCCTCTGATTCTCTTGACTTGAAATGTAAAAACATGTGAAGCCAGCAGTACAGACTTGGCGGTGGCAGCTTAGGCATGAAATAACGTTTTTGTCACAATGTCTGGCAAGAGTAAATACATTAAACTAAAAATGTCACAATGTGTGCATATCCGCCTGTGCATAGTATGTGGGCACAAGGCTAACCCAAAGGCTCGTCTGGAGTTCATTTGTGTCATCTTAATAAATGAACTCAGGGAAAGTGTGTGTGTGTGTGTGTGTGTGTGTGTGTGTGTGTGTGTGTGTGTGTGTGTGTGTGTGTGTTTGCAGAGCTGGCCAGGGAAAACAATTAGTAAATCTCAGGCATCCTCTCACTGACTTCTTTTGAACATTTTATTAATGCAAAATATAGTTTGCACTGCAAAACACAACTGATTTCACGTATTTCACAATATTTTCTACTTCAAAACATTCTCTATTAAAATTATAAAGTTAGGAGCAGGTGAGATGACTTAGCGAACCTAGGTTCAGTTTCTATAACTTTTTTCTTTCTGGGGGGGATGATTTAGGGGCATCTGTCCCCCCCCCATTGTCTCACTATGCAGCTCTTTTATTTTTTTGTGTTTTTTTTTTTTCAAATGGGATAAACAAACGAGTCCTGCAACTTAACAACAGAGATAAAAGTTGCTGGGCAACTTCATCATTGTGCAAATGTCACTGTGTTTAAGCTTGAGGTGGCTGCCACATCACTAAGAATGTAATCTTGTGGGACTACCTTCTTATATGTGGTCATTGTTGACCAAAACCATCTTTATGAGATGCATGACAGTAACAGGCTTGAGTCTGGCCAGTATTCCAGCCGGACATCCTGCGGACTTCCAGTGGAGAAGTCTTTCACAAAAGCACGCCCTGTCCTTAGCACTTGGACAGCAGGTGCCAGCTCTCAGTGAGATGCCCAGGACCTGTGGCCCCGCCCCCTTTCCCCGGCTTCTTCTGTTTGGAACTGATGCAAGTTAGTCTTGTTAGACACTGAGAAGATTGCTGCACTAGAGGGTCCTTGAGATGGAACTAGGACCTTAGGCCTGACAGAGTTCTAGGCGGGCTGCCCGCAAGCCAAAGCCTCTCTGCAGCTGGACCAACTAGGCACACCACACCCATCCCCCATTCTCTCCCCTTCGCCACCCTGGGAATGTGCACGATTGCCCCACACTTCTTTCCATGTTCTCAGCAAACACAGACACACACCTGCTGGACCTCAGCCTGCTCCTCTGCCCACCTTTTGTGGGTTCTGAGCCACACCAGTCTTCCAATCCTGAGTCGCCTCAGCTTCTCCCGACACAAGATTTAGCCAGTACTGAGAAGCTGCAAACGTGGCTCCTCTCAGGCATTGGGAAGGTTTCTTATCTTGTTTCACCTGTCTTCCTCGAGCAATCAAGCTTTTGGTTTCCCTGTTTGTGACCGTGAAATACTAAGTACCAAAAGGTCACTATAAACCCAGTGTGGAGCACACATCTGTAATTCCAGAATAGAAACAAAGCGAAAAGTTCTTCTCCATTGTGAGCTGCACTTTGGAAGTTTTCAGAGTCCAAAACTTTTTTTTTTTTTTTTCGAGACAGGGTTTCTCTGTGTAGCCCTGGCTGTCCTGGAACTCACTCTGTAGACCAGACTGGCCTCCAACTCAGAAATCCATCTGCCTCTGCCTCCCAAGTGCCTTAAAGGCATGTGCCACCACTGCCCGGCAGAGTCCAAAACTTTTACACTAAAGATACACTGTTTTCATAATCACAAGGGGAAAAGTGGTACAATAAGATGTTTTCCAGCCTAGGGAAAGTAGAAATCATTGTGATTCATTCTCTAGGAGTGACTGTTTCTTCCTTATTTTATGTATTTCCAAGTAATTAGTGTGAGATTTGTTTTTAAAGAAAAAGTAAACAAAATCACTGAGGACAAGCAAAAGCAGCTTTTGAGTGACGAGGAGCAGTTTCAGAGCACCAAGCAGAAGAAATGCAAGAGCATCTGGAAAGGGGTGCGGAGACAAGGAACCAACTGAGGCCAAGCCTCTCCATCCAAACTTGTCACTGAGGGGGTGACCTACCCAAGGCACCATTGTCCCGAGCTACAGCGGATTACAAAGCAAAGCCTTCTATCATGTAAAGGTCAAGATAAACAAAACAAAGGCTGCTTAAGGCTGAATTCACTCTACCATCCTTGTTCCGGATATTGCTAGTTAGACCTGCCTCTGGGCATCGAGGAGGAAGACGGTGCTGCTGATGGGTGGTTGCCACTTTTCATACAATTTCCACTTTTTATTTTCTTATAAAAAATACTGTGAATTTACTGCTGAGCCTGTGTGCGGCACCTCTCTAAAGAGAAAATTACTTCTGGAGGATCTGCTTGCACAAGCGTAAACTTTGCGCCTCTCTGCACTGCAAGAAACACATCAGACCCCATATGCTGATTCGGCTCTTTTGGGTTACCTGCTTTCGAGAACTCGGGTGGGCGCTTGTCATGTTCGTCCTGTTTTTGCTCATTCATATAATTAAGTGTGCTACCAAGGAATTTCTAAATGCACTTGGCTTTACTAGATGCCACGAAGGATGCAGGCAGGGGCGGGAGGTAAAGGATCTTTGCATTTGAAAGGCTTACAATCTCATGCAGAGCACAGCAGAAAAAAAACATCAACTGGTTATGGGGGGGGCACAACACACACTGCAAATGGAACAAACAGCAAGTGCAAAGGCCCAGGGGAGGTAAAGAATGAGATGATCAACAAAGTCTGTGGGACTGGAGGAACTTGAATTATGGTGAGTGTGGCAAGACGCCATTTAGATCTTTGAGCCAAGGAATGATGGACTGGGGAACTTTTTTTGGTTTTGTTTTATTGTGACAGGGTCTCATTATGTAGACTAGCCTGGCCTTGAACACAGGGAACTCTGCCTGCCTCTCTCTGCAGGGTTTAAAGGGGTGCATTTGGCTTGTTTATTTTATTTTATTCTTAGCTCTTCTTATTGAGTAAGCTCAGAGAAACACAGAGGGCAGTTAGCAAGCTAAAGACAGTCACCAGGCTACATAAAGGTCACTGAAGTACATGGAAGCCGGAAGTCCCAGAGCCCCATGATCTGGTCCGAATCATTAGCAAGCATGAAAAAGATAGGTCAGTTCTCTGATGATTTGTGGCCAGATTCAGAATATTCACCTCTAGAGTCACCCTCAAATCTGAGACCAGAGCACTCTCTGTAAGCTTAAGGATCCCAAGAGGCCCCATTGCTTTTAGACTTCACTCAGCTCCGTCTGAGACTGTTCCCTTCAACCTAGAAATTTTCACAGAACCCAGCTGGGCTCTATAGCGTAAAATAGTGTGGCTTCTGGATGAGCGCCCCAAGGGGACAGATTCAAATTTTTTATTCACTAGAACCCTCCGTTTTGCTTGCTTTGCCTTATATAGTTTATTTATCTGAGCAGATGCCCATGTGTGCACGTGCGCATGTGCGAGCTTCCTACGGCACTTCAGGCGCTGCCCCAGAGGAAACCCATGAGAATAACGCTGGTCTTTTCTAAAACTCCCAGATGCGAGGTAGCAGTTACGTTCCTGGATAAGTGGACTTGCCTAGCATGCAGAGCATTATGGGTTCAATGCCCAGACCACAGCCACAGGCTCCCAGGCGATGCCCACTTTCATCAGATATTCCACTACACATGAAGTGAGTTGTTTTCCGGGCTGCTTTGCCGCAGGGGCTACAGCTGATGACACAATGTCTCCCCTTCTACGTGCAGACTGGATGCACTCCACCCCACTACCTTTAAAGCACTTGAGAGAAACACTCAGAAAACGTATACTACAAACACATTAATAATGCTTAGGTGGAAGCCTGGACAGCCTCGCTAAGAGCTCAGCCCTCTCCGGTTCCTGCCTCAGATGCTCAAGTTCATTCTGTCTCCCCTGTTCCTCCCCTCCTTGTCCTGGTTTCTTCCTGATACCTATTTTTGAGAGAGTGGGCAAGTTGTCCATCTTGTGGGGTCCAGGAGGTCTGTGGAGAAACTTGTTGGAAAGTTACAGCACCTATAAAATGCCTTTCTTTACTGCAGAAATGTACGTTTTGGCACTGCAGTTATATATGTGTATGAATATATAGGGCCAGAGTTGGATCCCCAGGATCCACTTGATAGAAAGAACAGACTCGCAAAAGTTGCCTATTGACTTGCACACATGTGCCATGGCACACAGAAGTTACACACATGCACAAACACATAAATAAATGCAATTTTAAAAAGTAAAAAGTTTGGCTGTTCTCCAGAGGTGAAACAACGAGTTAATGATATGGCCTATCCATTTCACTCCCAATATATACCCAAGAATTTAAAATATATATTTAGACATGGAATCCAGTGTACATAGTGGCATTGTTTATAATAGTCCAAAGCAGAAACGGTCCAAATGTCCATCAACAAGAATGAATAAACAAGATGTAGTACAGCCATACAAACTGACGATTACTCATTCATTAATAAGAATGATTTATGCTACAACATGGAAGATTCTGGAAAACATTATGCCTGGCGGGTCAATCACAATGGAATGTGGCTACTAACTGAGAAGTTTCATTTCGAGCAGTGGTTCTCAGCCTTCCCAATGCTGTGACCATTTTTTAATACAGTACTTCATGTCGTGGTGACCCCCCCAACCATAAAATTATCTCACTGCTACTTCATAACTGTAATTTTGCTACTGCTATGAATGGTAATGAAAATATCTGATATGCAGGATGTCTGATACTGGATCCCACGACCCATAGGTTGAGAACCACTGTTTTAGAGTGACAATTTTCTAATTCAGGCACAAGGAAGAAGGGTCACAAGATCAAGGGTAGCCTAGCCAAGTCCCGTTTCCAAAAACATTAATTAAAATGCACTAGATATTAAATTATTTCCCTCACGGATTTGACAAAATTCAAGACAAGATACAATGTAAGTGGGAAAAACTTATCTCGGCTCACAGTCCAAGGCTATCATTCGTCATGATGGGACGTTATGTCGGCTGGAGCTTAACTCATTTTCTCGTTATATTCAGTGGAAGACCCAAACTCATGGAATGGTGCCGAGCACAGGTAAGTGGCTCTTCCCACTTCAGTTCATTTAATCTAGATAATCACGTCCAGAGCTTGTCTCCTTGAAGACTCTAGATCTTGTTAGTTGACAATCAAGATAAAACATCCCAGATATTATGACTTTTTGTGGAGGGGGTTGTTTTTTGAGACAGGTTTCTCCGTGTAACCATGGCTGTCCTGGAACACACTCTGTAGACCCAGCTGGTTTCAAACTCAAGAGATCCACCTGCGTCTGCCTCCCAAGTGCTGGGATTAAAGTCAAACGCCACCACCATCCCCCTAGGTATCATGACTTTTTTTTTTTTAGACCTCAATGATCCTAAAGTGCTCTAGGTAGGGTTTCTATTGCCCTAAAGAGACACCATCACCATGAGCAACTCTTCCAAAGGAAAGCATTTTGTTGGGGCTGGCTTACTGTTTCAGAGGCTCAGTCCATTATCTTCACGGCAGGAAGCATGGCAGCATGCAGCAGATGTGGTGCTGGAGAAGGAGCTGAGAGTTCTACAACCTGACCCACAGGCAGCAGGAAGAGACTGAGATGCTAGCCCAACTTTGAGCATCTAAGACCTCAAAGCCCGCCCCCACAGTGACGCACTTCCTCCAACAAGGCCACATCTCCTAATAGTGCCACTCCCGATGGGCTAAGCATTCAAACACCATCACTATTCAGACCACCACAGAAGGCTCATGGGAAGAACTGTGGAGCCCTACAATGGTGTGTTGTCTGGAAGACTGACAGCCATTGCACGCAGCATGAGACAGAGGGACGGAAGTCATCCCTGCCGAAGGTATCTTCCTTCACGTTGGAATGTGCGGTGACTTCTCTGTGTACCGCTTGGAGGCATGTATTATTTCACACTTTTTCCTCCTCCCATTTAATTTAAAAGAGTTCTCTGAGCCGATCGCAGTAATTCTAACTTCTAGGTGCCCGAGGAACTTCTGGTACTTTTTAGTGGCGGGAATCAAGGTCTTGTGGTGTGTTTCTTTGATTGACTGATTGGTTGGGTTTGTTTTGTTTTGTTTTTGAGATGAGTCTCATGTGTCCCAGGCTAGCCTCAAACTCACTATGTAGCTGAGGACCTTAACGTCTGATCCTCCTGCCTCCACTTCCCAAGAGTGATATAGGCTTGGTTCCATGGTTCTAGTTTGCTCTCTATCACTGTGGTAAACAACAGGACCAAAAGCAAGCTGGGGAGAGAGGGTTTATCTGGCTTATACTGCCGCATCACCGTGTATCATAGAGAGAGGGAAGTCAAGGCAGGATCTTAAGGGGGAACCACAGCAGGGATCATAGAAGTCCGCTGCTTACTGGCTTGTTCTCCGTGGTTTGCTCAGACAGCTTTTTTTTTTTTTTTTTTCCTTCTTGCTCCGGCCCCACTAGCTCCAGCCCAAAGATTTACTTATTATTTGTAAGTACACTGTAGCTGTCTTCAGACACACCAGAAGAGGGCGTCAGATCTCATTACAGATGGTTATGAGCCACCATGTGGTTGCTGGGATTTGAACTCAGGACCTCCGAGAGAGCAGTCAGTGCTCTTAACCACTGAGCCATCTCTCCAGCCCACTCAGACAACTTTCTTATACAGCCCAAGACCTGGATGCCACTGTGCACAGTGGCTGGACCCTCCAACATCAATAAGAGGCCCTACAGGTTTGCCCACAGACCACTCTGATGGAGGAATTTTCTCAATTGAAGTTCCCTCTTCCCAGATGACCATAGTTCATATCAAGTTGGAAAAAAAATTAATCTGCCCTGCACAGCCATACAGCACTTACTGCTTCTATTTATGTAGTGCTGGGGTGGAACTAGGAATCCGAGTCAGCTAGGCAAGCAGTCTTCCAACAGGGCTGCATGCGCAGCCCAGGGTTTTCCGTTTCACAGACCCTCGTCCGAGGCATAGAGACACAGAAACAATCCCATTCCCATTCAACACCTCCACAGCCCTCCCAGGACCATAAGGGACTCTGTGGGGATCCCCCGCTATTGCAAATGAAACCCACAACTTTGTAGAATTCTCCTTCTAAAGGACCCACCCCCACATCTACCATGATCACACCCCTTTTCCAGGAAGCTCCCCAAGTTTTCTCAAACTGTTCAGAAGCTCCCTGTCTGTCAGTCACTCCTGTGTATTCCTAAAACTGAACCCTTGGAAGATACTTGGGTTTTGATGGTTTTGTTTCAGACTTTGTGTAGTCAGACCCTCCATGGCCTTCTCCAGCCTCTGAGAGACTAAAAGCTACCAGCTTCTTGTCAGAGCATCTAGCAAAGATGTGGTAGCATAAGCTTCACCCTTCCAGGAATTTTGTATGGAAGGAGAACACCTGGAGTTCAGGGACTTTCCCTAGGCTGCACGCCGGGAAGGTGTGGCGCCGAGGAAGGTGTGGCTCCAGGGGAAGTGTGGCAGGCAGCCGTACCTGCTAGTGAGAGCAGGTGTGCGCAGTGCTGTGTGGGGGATGTGGCCGAGGCGCCTAGCTCAGAGTTGAGCTTTACATTTGCTCTGTGTCCAGATACTCCCGAGTTCTTTCTAGGTATTCATGCACAGTGCTCACCCCAGCTGTGTCTATCAGAGATGGCAAAGTTCAAACAAAAGACATTCCCACAAAAGCTGTCCTACTATGTATGGTAACAGGGACTGATGAATATTTTCAATAAATACCTGTATGTTAAAAAAACAAAACAACAACAAAAACCAACCAAACAACTTAATAGATGTTTATTGGTTTCTGCACCTTGCTATTGTTTTAGAAATGGAATAGATCAGCTAATAAAACAAAAATCCTTGTACATAAAAACTATCCCTTGTGAGCTGAGACCAACAGTGCAGAAATTAAGTTATATAGAACATTAATTTTTGTTTGTTCATGTGCATGTGTGGGTGTGCAAAGACCAGAAGAGGGTATCAGATACCCCGGACCCAGAGTTACAGGCACTTGTGAGCTGTCTCTCCAGCCCTTCAGAAGGTTCAGGCCCTAAGAGCTGCTTCCAGGTGAGAAGGCAGCGAGTGCTTGGGAGGAGTAGGTGAAAATACTGAGGGAGTCAGATGGGGTGGGGGAGAGGAGAGGAGCCAGGGCCAAAGCAAGAAGGTAACTGTGAGGGAGCCACAGTCCAAGGATAGGGGCTGACGGGGTGAGGCTGGGGGTCTAAGGGAATGTCCTCAGGAGCCCTGGGGAAGGGGGCAGGTCTGGGAAGTTGCAATGGTCCCTCTAGTACCTGTATCTTTTTTTCTATCCCTGAACACCCCCTGCTGGAAGGAACTGGCCCCATACAAGCCAAAACGGAGTTTGTATGCACCTGGCCGGGTCTCTAAGGTCAAAGTCAGTCTGTAGCTTTCTGCTTTCTTTCCTGCATCTTCTTTTGAGCACCAGCACTGAACGAGCATACTACAGTTTGTCATAAATGTAGGTTAGTTGGATAGATGAAACATGCACGGGGTATTCATTAACACTAGGGACAGTGAGAGAGAGAGAGAGAGAGAGAGAGAGAGAGAGAGAGAGAGAGAGAGAAAGAGAGAATGCGCTGTTATTTTATTTTCTTTTATGTATTTTTTTCCTTACATTTTTTGTTTTGTTTTGTTTTGTTTTGTTTTGTTTTGTTTTGTTTTTGAGACAGGGTTTCTCTGTGCAGCCCTGGCTGTCCTGGAACTCACTCTGTAGACCAGGCTGGCCTCGAACTCAGAAATCCACCTGCCTCTGTCTTCCGAGTGCTGGGATTAAAGGCGTGCGCCACCACTGCCCAGCTTTTTCCTTACATTTTTAAAGGTAAAGGCATCTTACCAATGATTTTCTATCCTCCCAACTTTTTTTTTGAGATAGGGTCTCATTCATTACATAACCCAGGCAGGCTTTAAACTTATAATCCTTCTGCCTCATCCTCCCAAGGGCTGGGTGGATAGGCATGCATCGCCATCCCTGAATAGGCCATCAACTTACGTGGTTCACTGACAGGTACCTCGAGCAACACGTCTTTAAAGTTCAGGAGGCTTCCACGGAATCCTCAGAGAAGGACCATAGTGACAGGATTTTGTTTTGATTGACAGATTCGATCAAATAGTCGTTTTTCTATTAAGCATGTCCTTTCCCATAATGCCTCTTGTTTTAATCATATGCCCGCCCGATTTTGCATAGGCATAAGCAGGCAAATGGATTCTCCCTCAAAGTTCACTTGAAGACACAATTTTGCCTTATTTCTCAAGCACCCCAAACCGGTTCAGCTGGGATTAAAGGCGTGTGCCACCACTGCCCGGCTGAGTGCTATTTTTAAACTATCGGATCAGGAGCTGGAAAGATGGCTCAGTGGCCCAGAGCATTGGCTGTTTTTCTAGAGGACCCAGATCCATTCCCAGAGCCACATGGCAGCTCACAACTGTCTTTAACTCTTGTTCTATGGATCTGATGCTCTCTTCTAGTCTCCATGGGCATCAGGCAAGCACAGGGCGCACTTACAAACAGGCAGGCAAAACATATACACATAATATTTTTTAAAAAATGAGTAAATTTTTAAAAGCACATCTGCTCATACTCATTCATGAATTATCTATTTACGAAGCATCCCCTGCCAGTATCATTCTCAAGAGTTGTGTGCTAGCCGGGCAGTGGTGGCGCACACCTTTAATCCCAGCACTTGGGAGGCAGAGGCAGGCGGATTTCTGAGTTCGAGGCCAGCCTGGTCTACAGAGTGAGTTCCAGGACGGCCACGGCTACACAGAGAAACCCTGTCTCGAAACCCCCCCCCAAAAAAAAAAAAAAAGAGTTGTGTGCTCTAAACCTAAGGTATTATGACATCGGCTGGAGCTCAGTGTGTGAGAGGTCATGGATTGATCCCCAACACTGAAGAAAAAAAGGGACCAAGTGCAAACCAGGGAAACATTCCATAGAAAATAAGACGCAGGAGCATATTTCTAACACACAGACTTCGTATACACTTATCTGCATGTGCCTGGAAGAAATCGAAATGCATGTTTCTTGCAAATTACCCATACATTTAAAAGTTCAAAGTTGATTGACACATGCTTTCACCTAATGAAGGTAATTACAAAGAATAACAAGTCCAAACAGCCCTGCTCAGTGTAACCATCTCATCCTGCCGCTATCCTGCCTCAGAGAAGGCATGGAGGGCTGTCAGGACACAGCTTCACCACTAATCATGCATAAGCTCATTTGTAAGACGAGAAACAGATTAATAAGCATCAACACTTGCCTCCAACCACTTGCCATAAAGAATAAAGACTGCTGGCACAAATGGGACGGGGGGGGGGGGCTCTCTGTAGCCTCCTAAACACATCCTGGACACCCTCCCAGGAAGGACAAGAGTGCACATCAAGGCAGACCACAGCTCCGCCATGATTAATTAGCGCAGTGGGAATCCTGTCATTGATTTTACTGAAAACGTCTGTCTAGTCCTTGGGTAACAGACCAAAGAGAGGGTGGCTTCATCGCTAGTCAGTGCTTGTTACATATCTATAAAGACAAACCATGTGGCATTAGAGTGACTTGCTGTCTGTTTAAGTGACATTGACACTCACCTCATTTGGGGATCCCGGAGACATATGGAAAAGGTTTGTGATTCCAGTTACAGGTGGGTTAGTACTGACTTCAAATAGCTGGATTACAAGAGGATTCCACCATAT
This sequence comes from Uromys caudimaculatus, assembly GCA_028551405.1. Classification (NCBI taxonomy): domain Eukaryota; kingdom Metazoa; phylum Chordata; class Mammalia; order Rodentia; family Muridae; genus Uromys; species Uromys caudimaculatus. The sequence goes on from CM052711.1 coordinate 51,784,626, forward strand.
TTAGTTTTATCCTGTGGAACATGCTGGGAAAATGAGCAATTCTGCCTAAAATACCAAAAGGCAGATTTCCCGCTTGACTTCCTCCCGCCACGAATAAACAGTAGGTAAAAGAGAGTGGCCAGGCAGAGAGCATTGAAACAATCAAACTGTATATAACATGAGCTTTGTTGCTACATCATAATTGTGGGGCCTTTTCTCCCAAAGCTGGCTGGATTTAGGGTCATGTTTTTTGTAGCAAAAGGGGCATAGAATTCTCGTCAGTGAGTTATACAATCTCAGCCCAGTCATTAATGTAATGTGACCACGCTGGCTTTTGTGTGACACAAGGCATTAGGAGACACTGCTGACATGCCAGATAATGGCAAGATAAATAAATAGTAGGCGGGGGAGACCAAAGCTCTTGTGTGGCTTTCAGAACTATGCACTCTGTGTTTAAAAAACAAAGAGAAATGCTTCCATGTCATGTTTACAAGTAGAGAAAAAAAGAAAAGAAGTATATTTAAAAGTTAGCCTTCTCCCACACAACCTATATTTCTGAAGTCTTGTTTTCATGAGGAGTGTGGGGTTATGGGTCTCCCGGTGCCACTCAGAAAACAAAAACCAACTGCTAGTTTTGTGTAGAACAGCCTCGGAGTGATGGGGAGGTCTGAGAGACCGTGGAGTCATCTTAGCATCAGGCAACTGAGCTGACAAAAATTCCTTTATACATTCTTTTCATGCCTTTTTTATTTTGTTGCTTTGCTTATCTCTCTGACCCTGCTGTAACTGTGAACATAATCTACACGTGTTTATTTATTGTGTTCTTTACTTAGAAACTACTCCCTAGGGGTAGGGATGTAGCTCAGGTGTATGTGCTCGCTGAGCTTGTACAGGCCTTCCTTGGCCCTCAAGACCCTGATCCTCAAGGGAAGTCTCAGGCAGGCAGGAGATTACTTTTTTTTTTTTTTTTTTTTTTTTTTTTTAATTAGTGGCTGGAGAGACAGCCGTGGGTGCTGGGAACTGAACTCTTATATTTTTGGTTGTGAGCCTAGCCTTTAACGGCTGAGCCATCTCTCCAGCCCAGGAGATTATTTTTTAAGACAGTATTTAGAAGCTGGGCATAGTGGCAAATTCCTTTAATCCTGGCACTCTGGAGGCAGTGGCAGGTAGAATTTAGCGAGTTTTAAGCTAGCCTGGTCTACATAGTGTGCTCCAGCCCAGCATGAGCTACATAATAAGACCCAGTCTTAAAACAAAACAAGAAAGAATGAATTTAGAAAGTTAAATGTGGCAGTGTATTATGTAATCCCAGCACCCCAAATGCTGAGGCAAGAGAATCAGGGGACTGAGGCCAGTCTGGCCTACTTATGGAGACCTTGTCTCATAAACAAAAGACATATGTAGACTCGGTAAGAACAATGGTAGATATCTCCATTTTGCTTCTGACCTCAGAGGTAGGACTCACTTTTTCAGGATGACTCTGCTCAGGACACAGCCTTGGAAAACATCTGAGACACTCTGCAAATGAAAACCCAGTTGTGATGTTTTGGGATCACAGATTCAGAGTGGAAGAGCCAGAAGACCTGAAAGGTCATAGTCACACATGCCGCCTTTTAATGTAAAGTACTCTGTAGGGCTGGGAAGATGGTGCCGTGGGTAAGGCACTGGTTGTGTAAGCGTGAGGACCAGGGTTCAAATCCCCAGTACCCACCTGTAACCAGGTGTGGTAACATCTGTAATCCTAAAGCAGTAAGAGACAGAATAATCCCTGGAAGGTCTCTGGCCAGCTCAATTGTTGTCTTCAGTGCTGAACAACAAGAGAAACTTTGTCTCAAGCAAGGCGAAGGTAACCACTGGCAAGATGAACTGTGGTTTGACCTCCACATTTGCATTCTGGCATTTGTGTGTCCTGCACTCAAACACACATGGTAGAGAGAGAGAGAGGGAGAGAGAGGGAAAGAGAGAGAATTTTTAAAAATATATTAAGAGGCTAGAGAGAAGGCTCAGTGGTTAAGAGCACTGAGTGCTTTTCCAGAGGTCCTGAGTTCAAATCCCAGCAACCACATGGGTGGCTCACAACCATCTGTAACAGGATCCGATGCCCTCTTCTGGTGTGTCTGAAGACAGCTACAGTGCACTCATATAAATATATATATATATATATATATATATTTTATATATATATATATATATATATATATAAAATCTTAAAAAAAAAAGTACTGGAACCCAGAGGCCCTGGGTTCCATTCTCGGCACCCACATGGCACTGTTTTTAACCCCAGTTACAGTGGGGATCTAATGTCTTCTTCTTCTGGCCTTCGTGGGCACTGCATGAACATGCTGCACAGCCGTAAGTATAGGCATAGACATCACAGACATAAGTGTAGGCTTCACCAATACACATAAAATACAAATAAATAAATCTTAAAAGCATAGTACTGAACAGATGAAGTGGAAACACTGTGGTCGGATTAAGAAGGATTGCTTCTAGTTTGTCATTTATCTGCATCTGTGAACCTCGGTTTGCTGCCTTCAAAATGCGTAGGACAAATGAGCCATGAACTGCTGGCACTTTTCGTGCTCCTGAACCACTGCACATCGCATGGAGGGAAGCTTGAAGCACTGCTCATGGCTTGCTTAGCTTCCCCATCCCCCTCCCCCAATCCCTGCCCGGGACAATCACCTTCCTATTTAGGAGGCAACAGGAAGGTTGAAACTATCAAAAGAGAGCTAGTGCCACTGAAACCCTGTGCTTGTCAGTGTGGAAGGAGATTGGTGTCTCAGTCAGGGTTTCTATTCCTGCACAAACATCATGACCAAGATGCAAGTTGGGGAGGAAAGGGTTTATTCTGCTTACACTTCCATGCTGCTGTTCATCACAAAAGGAAGTCAGGACAGGAACTCAAGCAGGTCAAGGAGCAGGGGCTGATGCAGAGGCCATGGAGGAATGCTGCTTACTGGCTTGCTTGCTTCTCCTGGCTTGCTCAGCTGGCTTTCTTATAGAACCCAAGACTACCAGCCCAGGGATGGCACCACCCACAAGGGGCCCTCCCCCCCTTGATCACTAATGGAGAGATCACTAATGCCTTACTGCTGGATCTCATGGAGGCATTTTCTCAACTGAAACTCCTTTCTGTGATAACTTCAGCTTGTGTCAAGTTGACACACAAAACTAGCCAGTACAATTGACCCCTTGTCAACTTGACACACAAACACATCACCAATAAGCCTCGACCCTTACTTCCTTATTCATCTCC
>CM052711.1:51787963-51802250 GCA_028551405.1 Uromys caudimaculatus
TTCTGCTGCAGCTAGGCTTTACCGACAGCCTCTCATAGGCTCTCTTCATGGTGCCAAGCCTCACCTCCTTTGCATGACCCCTTCAATCCTGGGCTGTCAATGCAACTGAGGCTGCACCTTCACCAATGGCCTTCCGAGGCTTCTCACAGTGCCCGAGCCTCAACTCCTTTGCATGATCCCTTCAGTCCTGGAATTGCAACTGAGGCTGCACTTTCACCAATGGCCTTCCACGGCCTCTCACAGTGCCCAGGCCTCAGCTGCTCTTCACGACTCCTTCGTGACTTCAAAACCAGTACCACCTGGGTGACTCTAACACGTTACCAAGTCCTGCCACAGCACAAGGTACAACCTTGGCTATCTCTGGAACACAGCCTCTTTGTGCTCTCAGAAAACACTTCTCGGAAGATTTTTACCCCAATGATGCTGGTCTCTTCTTAATCACCGCTAATTTCTTAGCTCCAGCTAACCAGCATCAATAGTCCCAGCAATGCAATAGTTTTGCTTTAGTAGTTCTGGTATCTTGTTAATCACAGCTAATTTCTTCAGCCCCAGCTAACCAAAACCACAGAATCTTCATAGTCAAAATAGCAACGACCCTGATAAGAATCTTTAATCTTCCCTCTGAAATTTCACAAGCCAGGCCTCCATCTTCTGCACTGTTCTCAACATTATCTTCCAAGCTCCTACAGAACATTCCACAGAGTTCTTAACATCCCAATGACTCTTCTAGCTCAAAATTCCAAAGTCCTTACACAGTCTTCCCCAAAACATGGTCAGGTTGTCACAGGAATACCCCACTAAGCTGGTAGCAACTTGTCTTAGTCAGGGTTTCTATTCCTGCACAAACATCATTACCAAGAAGCAAGTTGGGGAGGAAAGGATTTATTCAGCTTACACTTCCATGCTGCTGTTCATCACCAAAGGAAGTCAGGACTGGAACTCAAGCAGGTCAAGGAGCAGGGACTGATGCAGAGGCCATGGAGGGATGTCACTTACTGGCTTGCTTGCTTCTCCTGGCTCGCTCAGCTTGCTTTCTTATAGAACCCAAGACTACTAGTCCACAGATGGTACCACTCACAAGGGGCCCGCCCCCCTTGATCACTAATTGAGAAAATGCCTTACTGCTGGATCTCATGGAGGCATTTTCTCAACTGAAACTCCTTTCTCTGTGATAACTCCAGCTTGTGTCAAGTTGACACGCAAAACTAGCCAGTACAATTGGAGTGCCTGACTTCACGCGGGAATGGGAACTCATAGCGGCAGTGGATGCAGACACAGGGGCATCGCTTGGGAAGGGGGACACATGGCGGCACAGGATGCAGACACAGAGACACTTTTAGTTGCTCACTCTTTGGAACCCGACAGCTTGCTCACCTTCTGCAGATGGCTTACCCATCTACCCGCTTTATAAAAAGGAAGCATGAACAACATTCCCACACAAAGAAAACACTGCCTTTGCACCTCAGCCAGCTTGTTGGCTCTTCCCTTAAGGGCACACTGTCCTCTCTACTCTTGAAGAAGGGGATTGCTAAGGTAATACATCGAGTCACAACAAATACGCGGAGCTTGTTGCTTCTGTGGCATCTCAGCTCCCAAGCAAATAATTTACAGAAATCCCACAGGCAAGGAGGTGCTTTGAAGGCTGCCTGGGATCATGGAGGGCTGAGTGAAAAGGCACAGCTGGGACAGCTGATCCGCTCCCCCCCCCCACTCCAGTTCCTCACCCATCAGTTACATACCAGTAGGGTCCAGCTAGCCTCAATCCACTGCCAATTTGGATTCTCCTTTGAAACAGTGTCCCGAGAAGGGCATTGCTTCTCATTGCTTGCAGAATTCGCTTTATTAAATATATTTAAGTAATGGGAGCAGAAATTTAAGGAAAGGATCCCATGTTGGCAAACCTTCCCTTAATCCTGATCACATATAAATCCTCTGCAGTTTCACTCGGCATTTGAATGAGGTCTGCTGCTACTGTTTGTTCCTTATTTTTGGTGAGCCGAACTTGACCACAGTGGGGAGATGCAGGAATTTTTCCATGCTTAAAGAAAAAAAAAAATACAAGGCTCATCGGAAAAACATGATAAAGTCTGTAGCTCTGAAGCTCATTGCTGACACCATCAGACCACACTTACGTAGTAAAGCTGGCGAAGGAAAGAGATGACTCTGAGGCTGCCATAGAGACAGCATCTGACACAGATTCACTAGGCAGGATTGCCCAAGCAGGAAGATGCTAGCAGAATGGGTTACCCTAACACCACCCTATGGAACACTGCCATTTTAAGTCGTTTTTATTAGTCTGATTCTTTCTATGTATAGATGACATCTTGCAGTATATTTTAGAATGTAAGCTCAAGTGCCCCAAATTACACAATTTGACAAAAGGCTTGGACTCCTGCTTAGGTAGTAGAATCTCTGGTGGGTAATTTTACCTGACTTATTCACATGTAAAGGAACTACGCCCTATTCTTTACCCAGAAGGCCACCTAGTGAGGAAGTAGGAAATGCTTGGGAGGTCTCCGGAAACCACTGGGAAGGGATGCAGCAGGCAGCTCCATTGTGCTGTGCTCCTTCCAGCTAGCACTTGACTGGGCTTGTACCACTGAGGCAAGGTGACAGCAGTGGCTCTCACTTTCAGGCTTATAGACTCATCTCCCTGTGGAAGGACACTCTACAAAACTGTAGGATATTGTCTTAGGGTTTTACTGCTGTGAACAGACACCATGACCAAGACAACTCTTATAAGGACAACATTTTATTGGGGCTGGCTCACAGGTTCAGAGGTTCAGCCCATTATCATCAAGGCAGGAACATGGCAGCATCCAGGCAGGCATGGTGCAGAAGGAGTTGAGAGTTCTACATCTTCATCTGAAGGCTGCTAGCAGAATACTGGTTACCAGGCAGGTAGGATGAGGGTCTTAAAGTCCACCCCACAGAGACACACCTACTCCAACAGGGCCACACCCTCTAATAGTGCCACTCCCTGGGCCCAGCATATACAAACCATCGCAAATATTGCTGACAGTTTAACATTCTGTTCAGGAAATGTTGAGATGAGGACTGTGTTGCTGTAATGCTCTCTTGTTCTTGCTCTCTTGCTCTCTCTCTCTCTCTCTCTCTCTCTCTCCTGTCTCTCTCTTTCATCTCCCTCTTTCTCTGTGTGGGCTCATGTAGAGGTCACGTAGAGATCAGATGTCATTACAGGGTGTCTTCTATTATACTCCATTTTCTTTTTTATATTTTAAAAATCATTTTTAATTATGCGAATGCCTCAGGATGGGCTTGGGCACATGAGTTTGGGTGCCCAGGAAGGCCAGAGGCATCAGATCCCCCTGGAGCTAAAGCTACAGACAGCTGTGAACACCTTCTGCAGGTGCTGAGAGCTGAACTCTGGTTCTCCAGAGGAACACACAGTTAACTGACAAGCCTTCTGCTCAGCCGAGTCTTGTTTTTTGAGTCAGGGCCTCTTACTAACTCTGGAGCTCACTGATTGGCTAGACTAACTGTCCACTGAGTCCTTGCCTCACTTCTCCAGGTCTTCCCTCTGTGCAAGCTGCTACATTTACATGGCATTTACATGCATGCTATGAATTCAAACTCAGGTCTTGTTTTACCCACCGAATCATATGTACACTATAAATGTACACCATAACGCACACTAGAAACAAGTAGAGGTATAGTCTAAAGAAAATCTGTACATATTTTGACAAAATCCATCTTCAAGGTGGTGAAAGGCTATTGCTTGGCTTATATAGATTTTTCACGAGTACAGCCACTGATGGATCGGAGGTGAGAAACCAAGTGATCACACACCTGCATCGTTTTGAGCCATTATAGGAAGAAAGAAAACTTCACAGGATCTTGGTCTGGTCTACATTTTGATGGCATGAAAATCTTCCCTTCAAACAAACAAACAAACAACAACAAACAAACAACAAACAAACAAACAAAAAGCCGGGCAGTGGTGGTGCACGCCTTTAATCCCAGCACTTGGAAGGCAGAGGCAGGTGGATTTCTGAGTTCGAGGCCAGCCTGGTCTACAGAGTGATTTCCAGGACAGCCAGGGCTACACAGAGAAACCCTGTCTTGAAAAAAATAAAACAAAACAAACAAACAAACAAAAAGAAAATCATCCCTTGCTTTTAAAGCAAGCATAAGAATAAAAATCCCCATGATGGAGTGGGATACCTTTTGACCTCATCTTTTAGTTGTGTCAGTGGGTTTTTTTTGTTCTGTTTTTTAAGATTTATTTATTTATTATACATACAGCATTCTGCCTGCAAGTATTCCTGCAGGCAAGAAGAAGGTGCCAGATCTCGTTACAGATGGTTGTGAGCCACCATGTGGTTTCTGGGAATTGAACTCAGGACCTCTGGAAGAGCAGTCAGTGCTCTTAACCGCTGAGCCATCTCTCCAGCCTCATGTCAGTGGTTTTGTTGTTGCTGCTGCTGTTGTTTTGTGAATGATGTGTGTGTGTGTGTGTGTGTGTGTGTGTGTGTGTGTGTGTGTGTGTGTAAGAGAGGGGGGGGGTCTTTTCTTGTCTTCCAAACCCCTTACAGTGTATGGCGCAGTATTACAATGACCTCAGCCCGTGAGAACAGGACAGAATCTGTTACTCAAGTGGGAAGTGGGAGGTCGGTGGCTCTAGCCTTCCACAGTGCTGCTTCTAATGACAAGCTACAGGTTCCCTCCAAACTCATTTTCAGTTTGTAGAAATGCAGCCGTTTCCCAAACACCTACGAGATAACTTCAAAAGCTAGTACTGTTTTATTAACACCCTTTTGGGTCCCATGTATCTACACATAAATTCTGCATCTTGCAGCCGCCCCAAAATGAAGACGTAGATGCTGTCTGCCTGGGAGAAGGGAGGCACTCAGTCCGTGGAGGGTTGCCTTGCTCCTTGAACTCAGACTAGAGGCACGTTCCTTTCTCTTGACACAGAGTTTCCTGCACAATTACCATTTTATAGGCATCCAATCAGCCCTGTGGTAGGGAATTGGATTGCCACCGGAAATGACTAGAGTGATTAAAATATTAATTCTAAACAGCAGAGGGAGCACCTCCAGAGAGTGTTTCACAGTGGTAGTCAACTCTGATCGCACACCACAACCCCCTGGGGATGTCCAGAACTGGCCAGGCCTGGCCCTGGCCGTCGGAAACCGGAGGGAGTAGACACAGGATAAGGCTTAGCCATTGAGAGTTTTTAAGACTCCATTGGTAATTACAGAATATAACCAGATATAATAGGTAGGGTTTTTGTTGTTGTTGTTTTGTTTTGTTTTGTTTTGTTTTGTTTTGTTTAAGTGAAGAGTTTAATGTTCCCTGAACAGCATTCTTCCAAGGCCAACACTTCTGAAAATGTCCTTGGAATATAACTGGAAGATGAAAGGACTGTCAAGCCATTTGGGGACTTGCTTCTGAGAGTTTATTTGTAAACGAAGAGGCAGTTTTGTTTTTCTGAAGCAAGATCTACCAGCTTGTTCTTAAAGGGCCAGGTAGTGATGACTTCAGGCTGTGCAGAGCTTTGTTCTCTGCAGCAAACTCTCACCTCTGACATCAGGGCAAAAAGCAGTCCTGTCAAGACAAGTGAATGGGTACAGCTGTGTTCTAATAAAACTATTCATAGATGTTCAGTACTGAATTTCATAAAATGTCATGAAACCCCATTCTATTGATATATTTTTTTTCTGTCTTGAGACAGTCTCAGTCTGTAGTCCTGGCTGGCTTGGTACTCACCACATAGACCAGCCTGGCCTTGAGTTCACAGAGACCTGCGTACATTTGCCTCCTGAGTGCTGCGATCAATGACATGACCACTGAGCCCTAATTGCTATTTTTTCAACCATTAAAAACTAGAGGGCTGAGTGAGACAGCTTACCAGGTAAAGGCACTTGCCACCAACCTGAGTGGAAGGAGGCTGCTGAGTCCCAAAAGTTGTCCTCTGACTTCCACAACCCCACACATGGTAAATAAAATAAATTATACAAACAAAAACAAAACAAGAGAAAAAAACCCACCGAACACTGGCTAGGTTTGTATGCCCACCATTGTTACTGCCCCCCAACCCCCAATCATGATCTAGAAGAATGCATTAAGTCAATACAAGCTGGCTGGTGGGGGCACACATCTTTAATCCCAGCATTCAGAAGGCAGAGGCAGGCGGATCTCTATGAATTTGAGAGGCCAGCCTGGTCTACAGAGTGACTTCCAGAATAGCCAGGGCTACACAGAGAAGCTTTATCTTGAAAAACCAAAACCAAGATAAAAAGGGAGTGGGGGGGGGGAGAAGAGAGATAGAGATAGAGAGAGAGAGAGAGAGAGAGAGAGAGAGAGAGAGAGAGAGAGAGCGCGATCGCACAATACAGAAACAAAGATCTGTTAAAAGATAAATTGAGGGCTGTAGAGATGGCTCAGTGGTTAAGAGCACTGATTGCTCTTCCGGAGGTCCGAGTTCAATCCCCAGCAACCACACGGTGGCTCACAACCATCTGTAATGGGATCTGATGCCCTCTGCTGGCACCTAGGAACATGTGCAGATTGAGCACTCATACATAATCTTTTTTAAAACAGATAAACTGAGGTAGCCAAAGGCAAAGTTGGGTACAGCAGACTTAATTTGCTTCATACTTATTATCCGTTCCTGCTCTCACGGGGAGTCACCTTGGAGTGATTTCTCAAACCCCAAGCATCTCCAGTGTTCAGGTTTTGCTTTTGTTATTTGCTGCTACCTTGTTGTTTTGTTGTTTGAGTGGAGCTGCCTTGTCTTTTGGCTCAGTTCTTACTAGAGCAATTACAAGCTCCAAGAGATGTGTGGTAGTGTCAGGACAGGACGGAGCTAACAAGAACTTAATAGCCCAATCACAAAACTTGAGGCTGCCCTATGTAGGGCTGCTTTTACTGTCCTTTGAGTCATAAAATGACCAGCTCCCTGCTCTCAAGTGAACGGTTTATAGGCGTTGATTTACACAAACACAGGTCTATTAAATATGAGCCCAAACATTTTGGAAATTTAGACATAAAAGCGGAGGAGAGGGCATGGAGGGAGTTCCCATTGAGAGACATGAGGGCATTCTCTCCACAGGTGACACTGGAAGTCTTCACCACCGAGGGGCACATTTCCTAAAAGGTGGGGACGCGGGGGGGGGGGGGGGAGCAGGATGTGGGGAACCAGCCAGCCGCGGTATGAGCTGAAAGATTTGCCTCGCATGCAAATCTTTCCTACCTTTGAACTGTGTCAGCACACTGCTTATCCACCACGCCAACATTCAAGCACAGGATTATTAAAGTGAGAAATAAAAACCTTCCATTACATTTTCCAACAAAATAATGGTTGAGGATCCGAGATAAGACCCGGGTGCTTGGGTGCGCGCATGCGCGTGTGCGCGCATATATTTTGAGTATAATCCGAATAATCTTTCCCCCATCTTTGGAGAAGATAATGGGAAGGAGAGAGAGGTAAGATGTAGGAGGAGGGACATCCTTGTCGGGACTTTTGGAAGTTGCAGCAATGACTCTCAAATGAGGTCAAACCAGGTCCTGGTCCTGGATCTCACAAGCAGCCACTGGGTCTGCCACTGCAGGGGTCATAAACGTGTTTTATGCTTCCTGTTGCTGGCTGAGGCCTCATCGTGCCCAGGCAGTTACCTTCCCCTAATAGCACAGAACAAAGACCAAAGTCCCACCAAAATGACGCTCGAAATTGCCCAGCTGACCCTCACCTCTTTGATGGGCTTCACTTTCCGAAGTTTGCCCAATCCTATAGGTTGGACCCAGAGCCCATCTCTATAGTGACATTAATGTTCCTCCCCAGCCCACGAGGGAATTTTCCAATTACACACACAAAAATAAAACCCACAAACCTGACAGCAGGCAGAGGAGGCTCCAGAACTATTGCTGATACCAAGAGCTGCTTCTCATTAAAGGTTGAGATTTAGTGCAAAAGTTAGAAGTAGGGATTTTCTGGAGAAGGTAGGTGCTGGGAGTATCAAGCTTGCTTCTGCAGAGACAAAGATGGGGATCGGGCCTCTGGGGGTGGTAGAGAGCAGACACACCATCCATCACCACCCACACCTGCCTGTCCTCCTTCCAATTCCCAGGCACCTGCTTTACCCTTCAAGGCCAGTCTCTCCTCTGCATGCAGAGTTTTTATTTCACCTTCTCGAAGGCTCGGGGTGACTATCTCTGTGCCGCTGTGTGCTAAATTTCCTGGCAACAACGCCTCTTTCAGGGTAGGCGCTCTGTCCCCCTCAGCAATCCTGATTTCAAATGTAAATTTTCTGAGTTGTTTTAATTGCTTTTTAACGGAATAAAAATATGATAAAATAACTTCTCATCCTGACTTCCTACAAATACAGGAACAAATCAGAGGGAACTAGAACACGTATATTTTTATCTTTATTTTTATTTTATACTGTGATCACTCGGATTCTTTGTCTGACAAACTGGTCTTGAACACCTACCTGCTCAGACACTGTTGGAAATGGTGAACAAAAAATTTATCATCACCACTGAGCTAATGCGGTTCAGTCTAGGCCCCTGTTGGCAATCAGCTAATCACGGACACATGATATGTCAAGCTCAGCTGCATTCATGAATTTCAGAAGACACCGTGCAGTTAGACTGTCCTACAGACGGCTTAGGACAGATGTTTTTAAAGCAGATTTTAAAACTTGACTTCAAGGTGGGCAGTGGTGGCCACAACTTTCAATCCCAGCACTGGGGAGGCAGAGGCAGAGAGGGGGAGGCAGAGGCAGAGAGGCGGAGGCAGAGGCCAGCCTGGTCTACAGAGTTTGAGAACAGCCAGGACTACACAGAGAAACCTTGTCTTAAAAAACAAAAACAAACAAACAAAAAGAAACAAAAAGCATGACTTCAGGGTCAACTTACAGAAGGCATGGGAACATCCTTTGTAATTCCAACATGAAGGGGGCTGGAAGTCTAAAAACATCAAGTGAGACATAGCAAGTTCAAGGCCTTTTGAAACCTTGTTTAAGAGTTTTTGACACCTGGAGGATCATGGGAAATACTAAATGAATTAACAAACCTGCCTTAAAATCCTAAATCTATTGTTTATGCTAAGACTCTGTGCAAAGTACTGAAGCTCTTCCTCACCTCTACTTACCTCACCTACAAACTAACTGTAAATAACAGAAGACTGAGCCTGGCTGGCTGAGGACCATCCAAGTGTTTTTGAGCCATACTGGCATCTCAGAGCGTGGCAGCCGCTGTGACTTCTTACTTCTGGTGAATTTCCCTTTGAGGGCACATTATCGCCCACACACACTGAATTGATACTCAGTATTTGATATTCTGGAAATGGGGGGGAGGGAAGGAAAGAGGGAAGGAGAGAGAGAGAGAATGAGAGAGAGAACTATACAGATGTGAGGTAAATATAAGTAACCAACAAACCTTGCCTGACTTCTGCTCCAGGCCAGACAGTGCCATGATTCCCTGTGGATAACTGCCAGAGAGGAGCGTTAGCGTTCAGCGTCTCTGGGGAAATGAGAGCTTCTATCAGCAGCTTCTACCATGTCCAGCACCAAAACGTACATGCAAGCAAGCAGTGAAGAGACCCCGGTCTCAGAAAACATAACCCGGTCTCAGGTATTAAAAAATGGAAAACATTTAAGAATGTTTAGAGATATTTTCTCTCCACATTATTCAGAACAGAAAGAATATATTTTTTCATATTGCTCCTTCCATTTTCCCGTGGCTCTACACTTAGGACTTGAAAGTCCATTAGAAAGGCAGAGTGGGCCGCCATCTGCCTATAAGACAGTGCCATCTAGTGTCCAATGTGAACATCGCAGAGGGTAAGAACGTTTCCTTTCCCACAAGCAGGTTTCATTTAGCAAACCTGGGACCTTGACAGCTGACTATTCCCTCAGTCTCTTCCAGACCCACAAATCTGGGTATGAAACACACAAGCGGATCATAACAAAACTATAAAATATTTTGACTGAGATGTTTAATATATGAATATGTTAATATTAGAATGGGTGATAGGCAGAGAAAATCCAGCCATTTAATTAATAATAGAAGTAAGATTCTGTGATTTGAGAGGAAAGCACATGGTGCGTGATGTTGGTGTCTCACAGTAGCAAGAAGTAACACTGAAGACATACTATGTGTTACTCACACAGTAGGTCGTATACTTCCGGCTTCTTGAACTACATACAAAGCTTTCTGCTCTTATAGAATGTCTCAATGGTGGAAAACAAGCACTTAATATTTTACTATTGCTGCTCTTCAGCAGGTAAGTGCCAATGTATTATGTAAATTTTTAAAAATTTCTTTCTTTCTTTCTTTCTTTCTTTCTTTCTTTCTTTCTTTCTTTCTTTTTTTTTTTTGAGACTATGTAGCCTTGGCTGATTTTTTGAGATCCACTTGCCTTTGTCTCTGGAGGGCAGATTAAAGGCCATGTCTGGCTGTTAGAATGTTTAATTTGAGTTTCATAAGATGTTCATGAGTTAGCTTCAGGACAGAATTTCCAGTAATTTCTGATACCTCCCAGAACTTATTTCTATCATTTTGTGGTAAGTTTATGCAAACCATGTTCTTAGCTCTACAACTAAAAAAATCAAAGTATCGCTGACCTCTGTTTCTGTCGAGAAGGGGGGGCTCCTTTACTCCTCTGTCCTGAGAGAACTACAGGGACCGACGAGGAGGTGGGGTCTCTCAGGGGCACAGTTTGGGTCCCCACATGGCCATGTGGAGCAGAGTCACCCTGCATCATTGTCCCACAGTTGGCTGCCACAGCATGAGAAATGAGAGTTTATGGTATTGAGTTACTTACTTGATGCAAAGGCCTTTTGTGGCAGCAGTGGGTCTGCTCAGTCTAATACCCCTCTAAAAGTCTTTTTGAGGTAATAAATATTACTTTCTTTGTAAAGAAAAGCCCCATACAGTGGAACAAAGAGCACTGGACTCATTTTTATGATTGGTTCATGCTGTACTGGACAATATTTATTTACATTTATTTGTTGGGGGGGGCGCACACCACAGTGCACTGTGAAGGTCAGAAGGCAGACAACTTCTGGAAGTTGGTTCCCTCCTTCCACAGCGAGGCTCTTGGGGATGGAACTCAGGTTGTCAGGATTGAGGGCAAGCACCTTTACCAGCTGAGGTATTTTAACAGCCCATGTTGGACATTCTTTATAAAGCAAAAAAGGAAGTTTTTGGTTTGTTTTTTGTTTGTTTGTTTGTTTGTTTGTATGTTTAGGTTCCCCACAGATGCCTATAAGAGCACGTTCTGTGAAATAATGTTGAATCGATTCTCCAAAATCCATTTTTAAGATCCCTGACACTGATCCTGTCTCAGCTGAGTGACAGTGACCCACCCACCCACAGGGGTAGGGCACAGAACAGGAAAGCGACTGAGCCTAGGCCTCCTCGAGCTCTCTGCTCCTGACACAGACTGCAGGCAAGGTTGCTAAGGAAACCCTTCTTGGCCACTCTCCTGGTGTGGGCAATGCATTTCCAAAGAAAGCCACTTCCACAACGTCCACACACATGGGCAGGTACATAACTTCCATTTTGTAAACCGTTTCAAAGCTTTTACTGTTCTCTCATTTTCTAGTTATTCTGACAGCAAAATATACAATGCCCAGTTCATGTCACCCAAAAGAGTGAGTATCTGCTTCTAATTTCCCTCTGTTCTTTGGCAGGGACTTTTAGGGCTTTTCTCATGTTCAATTAGAGTTACCAATGTACCAGAGAAAGAGACAGATGACCTCACAGAAAGATGCTCTACTATCCTTAGTACTCGGGTTAATGAAATTCAAATACAATAATATTTTTTAAAAAATTGAGCAAAAACTGGATATTGGTGCTCTTAGGGGCATAAGGATCTTCAAGTTCAAGGCTATCCCCAGCTACATAGTAAATTGGTAGCTAGCCTGGATGACTACATGCTCTGAGTGCGGGAAAAGATTTGTCTTTTCTTTTCTTTTCTTTTCTTTTCCTTTCCTTCTTTCTTTCTTTCTTGTATGTGGGTATACTGTCACTGTCTTCAAACACACCAGAAGGTGGCATCAGATGCCCATTACAGTATCTGTGAGCCACCATGTGGTTGCCGGGAATTGAACTCAGGACCTCTGGAAGAGCAGTCAGTGCTCTTAACCGCTGAGCCATCTCTCCAGCCCCAGATTTTGCTGGCTATAAACTTGATGCAGGAAAAGAACAGAATAAAATATCAATTAAATTTGACTTCATAAAATTTTAAATTACTGTATTTAAAAAATGAGCAAACAAAATCAAAAAGTGAACCAGAAAATGATAGAGTATTTGGGCTACAAATAACAAACATTTAATATCCTCATAAAACCATGAAACATAGGCTAGCAAGATAGTCCCATGGGTAAAGAATCTTACCCAGCAAACCTGGTGGCCCAAGTTTGATCCCTGAGACCCCTGTGGTAGAAGAGGAGAATCGACTCACTAAAACTGTCCTTTGAGCTTACACACAATGTAGCTTGTGCAAACGTGTGCACTGAAACACACACACACACACACACACACACACACACACACACACACACACTAAATAAATGTAAAATATTTAAAATCTAAACAATGAACTAAAATAAAAGCCAAACTAAGTAGCCAAGCCAGACCCTCACTAACACCTTAATAGAAAAATGTGCAAAAAGCACAATTTCTTTACAAAAGAAGAAAACCAAATAAAGCAGAGCATGCCGGTAGATGCTTTTACTCCCAGTCTGAAGGAAACTGAGGCAGGAGGATTACAACAAGTGCCAACTAGCCTGTGCTGAATAGTGAGTTCTAGACCAACCTCAGAAACATAGTAAAACTGTATCAAAAAGTAAACAAACAAATAAATTAATTACAAACCATTAATGTATGGACTCATGTAGCTTCAGTAGTCATGGAAACACTGAATGAAACCAGTGTTTCAAGATACATTTTCTTTTAACTAAGAAAAGAGTAGCTCTGTCTTCACCTAAAACGGCCGTGAGTAAAGACTGGATTTTTCTGATAGTCTACACCTTGTAATATATGTAATTTTAAGGATTATCTCCTGGTTTGATTTTAACGCTGAGTTTATTTTTAACCAAAATGTTTCTTGCAGGCTTGAGGCCCATTGCATGCAACAAAGACAATAATGTTTCTGTTTGTCATTTTGTATAGAAAACAAATCAAGTTTTTAAATAAATAAAAATTATCAAGTGCTTTTCCTATCCCCCCCAAAAAAAAAAAAAAACATTTTCTACCCATCACATGACCCAGAACGTTAAAAAACTAATAGTTCTATGTCAGCGAGGCTGTTAGGACCGGATATGTCCATGTGCACGTGCTGGGGTACAGTCAGTGCATACACTGCGCCTTTACAGATCGCGTGCCCATGGAGAGTCTCACCTTCATGAGGATATACTGTGGGGCTTGCTAGAGACGTGAGTTTTATAACAAAATGATGCTGCATCGTTTGTGGTCGCGGTTCAATAGGTGATGGCGTACTGTGGAAGGCGACTCATGCTGCCAGCGGAAATAATGTTTAGGAGAAGTTTTCAGTTAGTATTTGTGGGTTTTTGTTTGTTTGGTTGGTTGGTTGGTTTTGGTTTTTCAAGACAGGGTTTTTCTGCGTAGCCCTGGCTGTCCTGGAACTCACTCTGTAGACCAGGCTGGCCTCGAACTCAGAAATCCACCTGTCTCTGCCTCCCGAGCGCTGGGATTAAAGGCGTGCACCACCACTGCCCGGTTCAATTAGTATTTGTTAAAAGACACTGGGCATAGTGGCGCATGCCTGTGACCCCAATACTTGTACATCGGAGGCAGGAGAATCAGAACACGGTCATCCCTGGCTACTTAAGGACTTGAAGGTCAGTCTGGACTACATGAGAGTGTCTCAAAGAAAGCTCCCTGTCTCCCTCCCCTGCAAAACACAAATATAGGAAGGAACTTCCTTTAAGGGAAGGAAGAAAAGGCAGGCAGGCGAACCAGCAGAGAATTTAAAAGATGGAAAACTTGAGGTTAGAGAAAAACTAGGAGTATGTGTGTGTGTGTGTGTTGTGTGTGTGTGTGTGTTGTGTGTGTGTGTGTTGTGTGTGTGTGTGTGTTGTGTGTGTGTATGTGTGTGTGTGTATGTGTGTGTGTATGTGTGTGTGTGTATGTGTGTGTGTATGTATGTGTGTGTGTATGTGTGTGTAAGTGTGGTGTGTGTGTATGTGTGTGTGAGTGTGTGTGTGTATGTGTGTGTGTTGTGTGTGTATGTGTGTGTATGTGTGTTGTGTGTGTGTATGTGTGTGTGTATGTGTGTGTTGTGTGTGTGCGT